>JAGFJS020000024.1:0-361808 GCA_017580825.2 Aureobasidium zeae
ATGACCTAAGATCCAGAATCGAATGGCCATCGGAACAGGGTCCACGCAGTATTGTAAATGCACGGAAATACCACAAATGGCAGATATAGGCGAAAGCAAGCGACGAGATAGGATGACATGTGTGGCCCGACCAGCATCCGAAAACAGATTGACATGTCCTTAGCCCGCCTTGCGGAAGGGGCCATTCTCTATGTTTTGGCACGTCGCTCTAGCAGTCTTGGTCTGGTAAGCAAACCTAGCAAGGCTAGGGCAGTTGAGGGGGAGGGGGGAGGGGGTGGTGGTTAGCTGAGACAAAAGTGCCACGGTCGGGATCAATGACCAGTCATTCTGAGGACAGTGGTGACGTTGTCCAACACCGACTGTCAGGCAAGTCATGTAAAATATCATCATCAATCACCAGCTAGCGCACAGCACTCACCGGCAATGTGGATTCGAGCAGTGCGGAACGGGGGTCGGCTGCAGGAGTACAAGGGCCAAGTACGATGGCTATTCGCTGCGTTGTGGAGGGGATCTGGCAGCAGCGGCAGAAATGAGATCCAAGCTCGATATGTACCAATGAGCGAGATTCGATCTGTAGACTCCACTAAGGAGGGAGACCGTGGGGCTTGGCTATCACGATCCAGGAGCCTCTAAAGTTTAGGGCCTGCATGAAGCTGCATATACGCACGCACACAAAAGGGTCCGGGCATTGGCTGTCATGGACGACTTTTTCACAGGCAGCCAACGAGGATTACAGGTGTATCATCCATGATGCATGCCGGTGTGTGGACGGCTTGTAACCCACAGCCAAAGCCCAGGGTTAGACACAGACCAATGAACATGCCTGATGTCAGATCAGCCATCTTGGAGCGGAGCGATTGGGTTTGAGATCTATTCGCTGAGAAACGTGAAGTGCATGATGGTGGCAGTTCTTTTTTTTTTCTTGCCAGCCAGCCAAAAGTGTGGCATGACGCGAACTCAAGACAAGGTCCATGTCAGCGATAATAAATGTCTTGAAGGTTACCTTAGCATCAGATGCCCAGTGGCAGCAGTAGGAGGCAGGCAGGCTCCACTTTGGCGGCAAGAGGCCGAGCAGCAGGAAGACACGAGTGGCGGCGCATCCCTGTCAGTTAAGCGTATGTGATCGGCGGAGGTCGTGCATCGGATGGTGGTGGTGGGAGTGGCTGTCTTATTCTGTATCGACCATGTCTCTTTTTGCTTCCCTCGACTTTTGCCCTCAAACGTAGACCCTCCTGCCGCAACCTTCCTCTCGCCTTCCACACGACATCCTGCCGTTCTCTCGACTGCCATTTCGTTATTATCGCCGTCATCGATCTTGCGTGTCGAACTGCACATCGATCGCTCTTTCCTCGCTCAGACCGGCATACTCGACGACGACTGCACCTGCTGTTCGAAGAAGAAGCCGCCGCACCCGCAACAGAAGTCCGACTGCCCCGCTCGAGGAATGACAGTTGCCGTCTAAAACACGCCCCCGTCGACTCTACGACTCTCATCCGCAAAGGTCGCCACGACTACCTTCCGAAAGAATATGGATTCCGCCGAAAGGCAAAGGCAAGTCCGGCACACGATCTTCATCGGATGTCGCCCTATTGACACGCAACACAGGACGGCGCTCCCGCCCATGAAGATGCTCGACATTGACAAGATCAAACGGGAAGAAGCCGACTACCAGGCTCGTGCTGGCAACAGATCAGGTGCCAATAGCCCAAGACTCCCGTATCCTTCTGGTCCACCACCACCATACAGCCAACCGCCATACTCGCGTGCTCGTACTCCTCCGGAAGTCCGTCGCCCTTCGGCGGACGGAAACAAGCAGTCGCTGCCCTCGATACACGAGGCTTTGGGCGTCGAGCAGCCGGCTTCTTACTCCAGACCCTTTTCTGCTGCACCTCAAACAGCCCACCATGTACCCCCAACTACCACTGCAGCCCCTCCGCCCGTGTCGCCCAGGTCCAGCCGAAGGTCTTTTGCTATGAATTCTCCTCCTCAACCAGTGGCCTTCACCAACGGACCAAGAAGCCCTTATTCTCAGACCCACCAGGAAGTCTCTCCGCGTCAAACGCAGGACCACCATGAACGCCAGAGACAGATGTATGCCCCTGCGCCGCCTGCACAGTCTCCTCCGTCACAACAACCACAATATCCCCCTCGCCCGTACAACACGGCCTCTTCTCAAGATAGAACTGCTTCTCACCCGTTGAGCATGCCTCCGGTTGTGCCACATTCAGCGCCCCTTCCTTACGGATATGCTCCCGCCCCTGCTCCTGCACCCTACACAGCCCACTACGCCTATCCTCCCCCGGCCCCACACCCCCTAACGACTTCTTCAGTCTATCAACCCTCTGTCACGCAACCAGCCCCTCCCCAAGGGAGTGACCCTGGTAGAGTTCCATTCGGTGATTCGGTCAAGCGCCATCTGGATATGTGGGACTTTGGGGAAGCTCTCAACGAGGTTCGTTCCTCCATGGTTTCTAAAAGTCGCGTGTCATTAACAAAATCTAGATTGCCGATTCCAGCAGCTATATGCTCGACTTTAGTAGACAATACGGTGCACGTCTGCATCAATCTCAGCGATCGGATCCTGCCCCCGGCACTCTTCCTCAGCTTCACGAGATTGATCATCTGATGGAAAAGTCTCGTCGGCAACTCGACTGCTACGCCAAGATGCGCGAATTTGTTATTGCACAGCAAACCGTCTTTTTCCAACAAGCTCAAGAACAGCAATATCGCTCGCAGGATGATATCAAACGCGATTCGGTCCACCAAGCCGAGGACGCCAAAGGTGGATTTTCTGGTGCAGAGGCTAAGAAGCGCAGAGGTGTAAGTTTTGTTGACCCTTACTTTCACGAAAACAGGACTGACCGTCCAAGCAGCGCGCTGCTCCGCCTGGCAGATGCCATAGCTGCAACAGAGCTGAAACGCCTGAATGGCGCAGAGGGCCGGATGGTGCTCGCACCTTGTGCAACGCTTGTGGCCTTCATTATGCCAAGCTGACGAGAAAGGCTGGAAAGAACGCAGCAGCCATCTCCAGCTCCAATCTTCGTCCCAAATCTGTCGAAGAATCGCAAAGCTAAAGCTCGCGAGCTTCAACACTCAAGCTATCTCCAGTTTTACCATGGCAGCGCTGGACCTTCTCGGTGACGTAGGCGATGGCCCTTGACCACTTCTTCCCTTCTGGTTCATTTTTTTTACTATGTGGATTTCAAATTTCATACTACCAAAAAAGCGAAAACATATGCAAGAGTCAATCTTGACATGCGTGTGGGCCTTTTTAGAGGCCGGGCCTCATCTGTCCGGACCACTGCCGACGGCAGGCCGGACAGTGCAGCAAAAATTTCTTTGCAAAAGGGTATTAGCCCTTTTAAATTGCATACCTATATAATATGATGGATTGCGGGACACGCATACGACGGCTATTAGGCCATCCCTTAACGACACTTGCATTGGGTGGTGGACCAGGAGTTTCCGATTAGCGAATACGTACTTTGGTGCGTTATTGCTGCATTTTTGCTTATTCGCTGCTTTCTTTTTTTTTCTTTTTTTTTTGTTCTGATTGTTTTGCCGTTTCCCCTATTTTCCCTTGGTTTGTTTGGCGGCATGGCTCAATCGGCCATGTTTAGTGGTATCGATATGAAAGCAATAGAACTGTCAGGCTCTCAGTGGTGTTTTGGCCAAGATATTGTCAAGCTTCCAAGGTCGTGGGCATAGCAAGTTTACTGGGAATACGTTTGAAGAGTTTGAAATGCCGTTGAACAGCGTCTGTCTTGAATGCTTCACGTTTGCATTGTGATGTGAATCTACAGAGTTAAGGGGGGGTTACATAATCAATGAGGATGTATCTAGACACCATTCGAGATAGTGCACACACATGTCAAATGACGTGCATTTTAGATGCAGCATCGAATACAAGTAGAGACGACGGATGGCTGCATTTGACATGTGCAGAGGGGGTTGTTTGAATAGAGTTACAGCACGATGAGGCTCCACAATAAAACTATAGGCATTACACAATCCGTACCATACAGTGTATTATTGTACCGAATTAACGTGTACGGAGGATCTCTATGGACATTATTTGGTGGGAGAGAAGGAACGGCCAGCCGATCACGGTCGTCTCCGAGTGCGGGACCCGACAATTGCGTGCTCGGACGGCATGTGAAAGAGGCAGCCAGGCATTACAAATGCACCTTCCCAGCGATTGACTTCTGCAGGTGGTGCCTGCCATCAATAATTATTCTCTCTAGGAGAACAGTTTCCATCGGCCATCCTCTCGACTTCTCAACAAACGCAGCAGAAGCAGAATGTGGTAGCTTGAGACCCGAACGACAGGCTATCAAGGCCTTGATTTTTTTTTCCCCTTCTCACGAATTCTTGATCTTCGGCTGTACCCCTCACCAGCAACGACCAGTCCTTCTGCAGCCAACCGCGGCCTACATCGACGCAGCACAAGGCGGACTAGGCCAGCATGGGTCTCTTGTAGGAAACGGTGCAAAACAGCATTGGCACTGCAGGCGGCTAACGGATTGCAGAGCGCTGGGAACGCCGCTCGCGTGGCCCGAAGCCAAGGAAGTGGCGGGCAAGGTCAGGGAATGGGGCATTGAGGTATGTGTCGAGGAGAAGAAGAAGAAAGGCAGAAGCAGAAAGCTGAGAAGGAGTGCAGCAACTGCTGGCCACATGGAGACGAGCCAAGGGCAAAGAGCGTGATGCGCTGCTCTGGGGAGACGAGATTGAATATCTCGTCGTGACATACGATGACGACAAGCGTGAGGTGCGCCTCTCGTTGCGCCAGGCAGATATTCTCGAGGCTCTGGCGTCGGACGAGAAGCTGCTCGCCCAGGGCGGAGGAGTCGAGGCGAACAACACTGGTTGCTCCAGCAGACCTGGCAAGACGGCGCCCGTCTTTCACCCCGAATTTGGCCGCTTCATGCTCGAGACGACGCCCGGACGGCCGTGGGGCATTGACCTGAAAGACCTGCTGGACGTTGAGCCAGACATGAAGTGGAGGCGCAGAATCGCAAAAGACCACATGGAGGCCAGCGAGTTTCCCATCACGCTGACCACCTTCCCCCGCCTCGGCGCCAAAGAACGCTCCATCACCCCCGAATACCCTCTGAACGGCGACAAGCTGAGGTCCCAGTTCCTTCCCGACGAGATTGCCAATCCTCACATCCGCTTCCCCACCTTGGCCGCAAACATCCGCGCTCGCAGAGGCCGCAAGGTTGAAATCAACGTGCCCGTATACAAGGACGAGCACACAAAGTGGCCCTTCAACGACCCGACCGTCGATTACAATCTCCACACCTGGCCCGAGGACGACGATGTCCGCAACGGAGCCGCAAAAGAAAACCACATTTACATGGACGCCATGGCTTTTGGCATGGGCAGCTGCTGTTTGCAAATCACTTTCCAAGCGAAAAACATTCACGAGGGACGCAACATGTACGACCAGCTCAGCCCGATTGGTCCCATTCTGCTCGCCCTGACGGCCGCTACTCCCATCTACAAGGGCTTCTTGGCCGATACTGATGTCAGATGGAACCAAATCAGCAGAGCAGTCGACGACAGGACCAGGGAAGAGCTTGGCGAAGAGCCCCTGAAGAATTCGAGATGGCGAATCCCCAAGTCTCGATATGCCTCCAATTCGACATATATTGCTCAAGACCCTCGTCTGCGTAACGACTATCTTGACCCCGACTTGATTGTCGACCCCGACATGAAGCAAAAGCTGATTGACGGCGGCATGGACGACCTGCTGGCCACTCACTTTGCTCATCTATTCATCCGTGACCCCATTGTTGTCTTCAACGAAGACCTCGAAGAGCTCGACTTGAACAAGGTCGACCATTTCGAGAACCTGCAATCCACAAACTGGCAGCACATGCGCTTCAAGCCACCGCCCCCTGGAAACGACATTGGCTGGCGTGTTGAAGTTCGCCCCATGGAGATTCAGATCACCGACTTTGAGAACGCCGCCTTTTCCGTCTTTGTCGTGCTTATCACTCGCGCCATCCTGAGCTTCGATCTCAACTTTTACATTCCCATCCAAAAGACGACCGAGAACATGGAAACAGCACACCGTCGCAACGCCGTGACGGAAGAAAAATTCTGGTTCCGCAAGAACCCCTTCCCGGCCATGAGACAGCCACGATCCGGCACTTCGACGCCTACAACCTTTTCGCGTCCACCCACTCCTTCGTCTCCGGTTGAAGACGAGTACGAACTCATGACCGTCAACGAAGTCATGAACGGCAAAGACGGCGGCTTCCCGGGCTTGATCCCTCTGGTGGAACGATATCTCTCGAGCATCAACGTCGACGTCGAGATCCGCTGCGAGATGGCCCGGTACTTGAAGCTCATCCGCCAACGCGCCACCGGAGAGCTGTGGACTGCCGCCAAGTGGATCAGGCATTTTGTTGCTGAGCACAATGAATACGGGAAGGACAGTGTTGTTGGCGAGGGCATCACGTTTGATCTCGTCAAGGCTGTGCAGAGGATGACTGTCAACGAGGGCAGGGACGGGTTTGGTGTTGAGATGTTGGGACAGAGGAAGTGAAGAAATTGAAACAATACCCGCTCTGTTTTTTTTTTCTATTCCAAGGTTTGGGTGGGCTGTTTTTGAGACACACCACTACCACCACCACCACTACCACTAACCACTGTTTTTCATCTTCTTTTTAAAGCGAGGTCGTTCCAGTCTGGGGGGGTTTTTTCTTTTTTTTTAGTAGTAGATACTTTTTTCTTTTTCTTTTGTCTACATAACCTTGACCTATATAAAACCTAAGATTATTGATTTACCCCTTCTTGGAGCAGCTGCACAGAAAAAAGGGAAAAAAGGATAAAAAGAAAAAAAAGGATAAAAAGAAAAAAAAGGATAAAAAGAAAAAAAAGAAAAAAAAAGAAAAAAAAGAAAAAAAAGAAAAAAAAGAAAAAAAAGAAAAAAAAAAGAAAAAAAAGAAAAAAAAGAAAAAAAAAGAAAAAAAAGAAAAAAAGAAAAAAAAGAAAAAAAAGAAAAAAAAGAAAAAAAAAGAAAAAAAAAAGAAAAAAAGAAAAAAAGAAAAAAAAGAAAAAAAAGAAAAAAAAGAAAAAAAAGAAAAAAAAGAAAAAAAAGAAAAAAAAGAAAAAAAAGAAAAAAAGAAAAAAAGAAAAAAAAGAAAAAAAAAGAAAAAAAAGAAAAAAAAGAAAAAAAAGAAAAAAAAGAAAAAAAAGAAAAAAAGAAAAAAAAGAAAAAAAGAAAAAAAAAGAAAAAAAAGAAAAAAAAGAAAAAAAAGAAAAAAAAGAAAAAAAAGAAAAAAAGAAAAAAAGAAAAAAAAAGAAAAAAAAGAAAAAAAAAACTTCATCACATCCTCCTCCTCCTCCTCCTCATGGCAAACTCATAAACAACTCCAACATCTTTGGATAATTCGCAGTCCCCAACCCCGTAACAGGATCCCAGCCCTCGACGGCCTTGAAGCCCTTGGTCCCACAGCCGGGATTAGTGCCATTGACAATATCATTCAGGACCTCAGGATGCGCATAGAGCGTGGGGTTGACGAAACCAAGCGGACCCTTGCCGACCGCAAGGCGCTGCTCGACGATACGGTTGACCAGCGACGCAAAAATGGGCGCACTGCCCGAGGTGCCCCTGTCGCGGTCGAATTCGCCGCCCACAAAGACGCCAAAGTTGTCGGCGTTGGCGGCGACGTCGGGGATGCCGCGGCCGTCGCGGTTGTAGATGCCGCCGCCGCTGCTGTTGTATTGCCCTTTGCAGTAGTACCTGTAGCCCGGGTCGTGCTTGTCAAAGTACTGCTTGATGGCAGCCTTCTGGTATGAGGGTGTTTCGAAAATGTTGGAGAAGCCGCCGCCGGACGAGGATTCGAAGCCGAAGCCGTTGATGTGGTACCATGCGGACTCGGGCTCGTACACGGTGCGGCCGGGATAGACCTTTGTGCCGCCAACGTTGGTAATCCAGGGACAGGAGTTTGGGTGGGTGGGCGAGAAAATTCTGCCCTCGGGCCCGATGCAGTTCTCGAGATCACCGACACCATTGTCTCCCGAGGCGACAAAGATAGATACACCCTGGAGCCCGAGTTTGAGCCACTCGTCACACTGTCGCTGCTGATAATAGGCAGGCAAGTCTCGCTCCTGCCTTCCATAGGAGATGGATATGACGTTTGTTGGTTTGTAGACTCCGCATTGGAGCTTGCCCTTGTAACCATAGCTGGCGTTGCGGTTGGGATATTGAGGGTCCAGCACTGGATCATTTCCAGTCTCACCATAAGCAGAGTAGGTGCAGTAGGAACCGTCAATAGCATCAAGGAATGTATTGAAGGTACCAATAGCGTTGAGATCGTTTCCGAAGCCATAATAGACGTCGTCAGTCTGGTAAAGAGTCATGTTCTGAGGGTAAATGAGCGGAAAGGCGATTTGGAAGTCCAAGGCGCTCTCTCCACCAGCGACTGACACGCTCACAGGGGCCTTTCCGCCGTCGATGGAGTTGAGGATTGGATGGGTGCCGTTGGGAATGAAGGGAGCATAACTCGTGAAGAAAAGGTCCAGGTCTTCCTGGGCGTAGGAGTCGCCCTGCTCAAAGACTCCCAGAGAGTTCTCGCGGCAGACGGTGGCATTGGGATGGTTGGGAGTGATGTGATAAAGGGCTCGGATACATGCAGGAGTGATGGTCTGATCGCAGGTACTGAGGTCGTCGGGGTTGTTGGGCATGAACACGGCCTTTTCAACACTCGGGGAATTCGTACGTGCTCGCTTTACCTTTTTGGAGTCGCGCTTGCGCAGATTGACTCCCTTGACACCAGGCGAGATGAAGTCAATGTGCTGCTGAACAGTCTTGGGCACATGGTACTGGTCGCATGCCACAACGTAGTTTCCAGTAGAGCTGTGCTCGTACTCGTGGTACTGGGTGTGCAGCAATTCCTCAATCTCGTGGATGGTCGCATCGAAAGCAAGCCAGCCCTTGTTGTCCGAGTGGGTAACTCTCCTATCAGCAATGCCGTTCCTGACCAGCCACTCGCGAACGGTCGTCAGGCTTTCATCTGATGGCGAGAACTTGGCAATCACTTCGTCAGATGTCCAGTGCTTTCCAAAGTTGGGCGATTCAGGGTGAGAACTACGAGATCAAGTGTCAGAAGCAGCATCTCGTAGCTACTAGATACTTACACATCCATGAGCCATTCCGGGCCCAGGTGCAAATTCTGTTGTTTCAGTCCAATTCGCACGGGCAAGACGGCTTCCTTCTCCAATCGAGACCTTTTGATCCATTTGGATCCTGCAAAACCGTGCGCGGCCTTACGCTTCTCATGCACGACGTGAGTATCAAACACTGGCTTGGCAAGTGTTACAGCAAGCAAAGTAGCCAAGATGGCCGAAGATGAAAAACGCATCTTATCTTGTGTTTGAAAAGAACAGAGAATGGATCAAGTGAACCATGTCGAGCATACTTGTACGCGTAGCATGACGGATCGACCATTTGCGACCCACGACGGAAGGAGCAACCATGTGAGATCGTCGTCGTACCTGCATTTCGCTTGTGTGCTAATCACCCCTCTCCTCGTGTAGACCCTGCCCGTTCGAACAAATCTTTGTGACTCCCACTCGAAAACATTTGACATGCAGGCGAGGCAGATAGCCAATCCCCAGCTTTCGAACGTATTACCAACCTGTGCAGGCATCGTCGACGCTACGTTTGATGTTTACAAGCAGTACCACAGGCAAGACCTTTGAGCTGCTACAACCATGCTTCTGCTTCCCCTCTCTGCATGACCCATGTTACAAGAGATAGGCACTGTGTCAACGAAAATTGAGTTGAGATGTGTCGTGAGAATGATATTTTTGGACAGTCTTTGTTGACGTCTGTGCTTTCCAATACAGGCATGGCGTAATAATCGTAATTATTCCAAGCAAGAAGCTTATCCTTCCTGTGCGCATGTGGTTGAGTCAGGCAGGACAAAAGTACTCCACGGCCCATGCACGAAAGGTCAAGATCACGCGACAAGAAAAATCATCAAACAATAGAATATATCAAAGGGTATCTTATGCTAATTTAAAGGAAAAAGGAGCGCCGTCAATGCGATAGGTGGTCCACTCACATAACTTGGCTGCGATATCAGTGGATCGCCTGAAAAGATGTTTGCTACAGATCTTCCTTTGCACTATCGACGTCAGTCAGGCTGCCGTACTGCTTCTGGGCGGGCTGGAAGCTTGACATGAACCCAGTGCTCTGATAAACACTGCCAGGTGTGAATGTTGGCTTTCCGGACACAGGTGTCACAGCAAGACTTGGGTCAAGTATTGTGAATGAATCACCGGGTACAGTGAAAGGCAACGACGCGAATGATTTGTCAAACGTGGCCAAGCCTGCGATAGGCTGGGAAAGTGTAGGCATATCTACTTCACCTTCAGTATCAAACCCGTCTTCAGCCCGAAGATTTGGTTGTGATGGCGAAAATCGCAAAGAGCGACGTCCACCGCCAGACTTCTTCTCCATCCGAGATTTCGGAAGTGAAGAAGGCGGTCTCTTCTGGGAAGAGCAGTTCTTGACCTGGGATGAACGAGGTTTAGAGTTAGATGAAAGCGCAGATTTTCGTATCTTGCTCCTGGCCTTGTCGGAAGATGAGGCTATGCCTCGCGATAACAGCGAGTTCACATCTACACCTCTCTGACTACTGACCGTTTGCAGGATCTCAGAAAGGCTGACGATATCTTGCTGCAAAACGGGCAAGATAGGGCCCTGTGATCCTGGAATCCATCCCGGGTTTCTTTGTGAGAGAATAAAATCTGGAGAGGGGCTACGCTCTACCACGTTCTGAGCTGGAGATGGCCCCGCTTGGATTTGCGTGGATGGCTGGCTTTTCAGAGCTGGCGCAGATTTGAGATTTGTGGACTTACGAGCAGATGATGGCGAAGGATCATGGGCCGCACAGTGATTGTTCTGATATTGCTCCTCCAATGCGTCCGGCATAGCAGGGTCTCTCTGAGGATGGGAGATACTCATGACTGTATCATCCATGTCTTCCTGAATGACCGAGGGCGCAAAGCTCGACTTCTTTACGCTTAGCTTGAGCGGAGAGTAGAATCCGTCGAACAGAGCCTGGGTGTTGGGCAGCGGAGGCAGCGTATCGGTTGTCATCTCAGCATTGAACTCATGGAAAGGCGTAATGGCATGTACAGGACTCGACGGAGGGCTGATGACCTGTTTAGCCGGAGTCTCGCGCGGCACATCAGGAGTGCTTCTTCGGAGCTGCAGGGGTGAAGAAGCATCAAAAAGCGCGCGGTGGGCGTCCTGAATGGCTGCTTGCGTACTGATGTATGGTGGCTCGTCATCCTCGATATCCTCGTCGGGCATGTTCACGTCGCCATTTTCCGTCTTGTCTTGTACACCCTCCGTCACCATTCCATTCATGGCTTCAGGATCATGCTGTTCATGGGCTTTCTCTTTTGCCTGATGAGAGACGGTTCCAGAAGAAAGCAAACGTCTGTCTTCTGCAGATGGTGGATGGTTGAAACGACCGAGAATATTGAAATCCATGCCAAGAGACGCCTGGCCAAATGACATGTTGATTGTAGGCACAACTTCATGTACGAGCGGTGCAGGCAAGGGCTCAGCATTGGAATCAGCTTGCGGTGTATGTTGCGGAGATGCAGAAAGTGCTAGGGATAATTTTTCAGGCGAAACTGCAAGACGGGAGATCTTCTCGCTGCTCTTTGGAAGCTGGCGCACAGTATCACGATCGACCAGAAACTCCCTAGCTGGCACAGCGGCTCTCTTGAGTTGAGCAGCATTTTTTCTGTAAATGAATGGTGAAGTGGTGTCCGAGGTGACAGTGGCTTGGTAGATACGTCTCGTGGGTTGCTTGATCTTGGTAACACTTGAGAGCTTGTGCGACTTTCGGGGCTTGTTCAGAGACGAAGGGCGCCTCTGGCGCAATACGGCTGAAGGTTTGGTCGGCGAGGGTGTGGGCTCAGCATTCTTTGCAGGTGAAAGGCTGGGCGATATGAAGGCCGAATCTGGAACGAGCGCGGCAGAAGAAGCAGTGGCAGGAGCAGGTACAGGCGGCTTGGAGGGAGTGGGCGACTTGGGAGGTGAATGTTGTGGTCTGCGACGGATGAAAGAGTCGGCTTTGATAGCGGGAGCAGATGGTGCAGAAGCGGTATTACTCGTATTCGAGAGGTGTGTATCGACGGGACTGGAATCGGGGTTATGCCAGGCGGACAGGTCTCTATCGATGGGAAAGGGCCCCTTCAAGCGAGCAGAGGGGATGTAGATGGGCTGGCCATTGAGAAAAGAATCAGCGATGGCCTCGATGCGGCGTCGTCTGGCCGAGTGGCGGGCATGTTCAAGATGGTCGTCAGAGTCAGAGACCAGCACATCGTCGGGACTGTCGGGGTGGATGAGGCAAGCGTGGAGGGTGGGCTTTTGGTAGGCAGGTTGTCGGAGCACGTGCGAGTCGGAACAGGGCCAAAGCCATCGGCGACGAGATGTCATGGCACTAGATCCATGTGGCGGCAGCGGTAGAAGGAACTTGAAGGTTGGAAAGTACAAAGTAGAGGCAGGTGCGATCAACACAAGGTTCAAATTCGCTTGCGTGATTGGTTGTTGCTCCTGCCGTGGTTGCCTGGCAACGAGGATCCCCCACAGTCGGTCACAAACATAATAGCAGGAGCAGCTTTTCACATGCTAGTTTGGACATGCGATCGCATTTCACATCTCACCGCCTTGACCTTTACTTTTCTGGAAGGAACGACATGACGACTTGATCATGTTGATGCTTTGTTGATTTGGGCTTCTGTCTTCCTTCGGATACTGCAAGTGCAAGCAGCTGCCAAAATGTCGTCTCAGATTGCGCCATGGCTCGAAGATCTAGATGAAGACTGGGTCGAGCCGCCGTCTGTACCAACCCACACAGACCACCAGCAGCAATCTGCGAAAGCCAGTCGCATCCCGCGTCGGAGCAGCGCAGTCAACAGCAGCGCCGTCAAACAGAGGAACCCGCTCAAGGTCCTGCCGCCGGCGCAGTCCAATGCCCAGCCACAGCCCGACGAACAAGTGGCATACGACTCGGTCAAGCGGTCACCGGCCAAACACCAGACGCTCGAGTGGAAGAAGCGCATCATTCGCGGCGAGGTGGGCTACGGCGACCAGACGGACCTGTTTGGGCCGTCGGCACTCGAGAACATCTTCTCGCCTGCAAGACCCGACAACAACAATAACAAACGCCCAACGTCATCCAACAGTCCGTCGCGCCTCCTTCAAAACACCGTCATGCCGCCCTCCAGCCCGCCCAATTGGCCCTCGCAGCTCGACTCTCCCGAGGCTCAGAGCACATGTCGACGAGAGCAGGACAAGCCAGACTTTGACGACGACAGCATCATGCCATCGCCCAGCCAGCTACACGTCGATCGCTCGTCAACCAAACTCACTGCCAACCGCACCGTCAGCGACCTGTCGGGCGAAGCTTTTAGTCCCGTCTTCTTGTCCAAGCATACCACGTCCACTGGCGCCATCAGCTACGCCCCCGTCAATGCCCAAGCTGGTCCTCCTTCGACCCCTGCTGTCCCGCGCAACAAAAAAGACATTATCGAAAACACTCCGAGCATCCCCGAAGTCTCGCTTCCCGATGACCTGCCCACAGGCACCCCTCCCGTCTCCAGTCTGTTGAGCGTCAATAGAATGTCGCCCACCAGCCCGTCCAAGATGTACGAGATGGACGAACAAGCCCCTGCTACTCCCGCCGAGTCGTCTCTCTTGAGCCCGCCCAAGAGCAGACCATCCCAGAGTCCCCTGAAACTCTTTGGCAACTACGACACGTTTACAAACAACAGGCTCTTTCGTAGAATGAGTCAGCTCGAAGGCCTCGACCCGGACCATCCTCTAGTCTCCCCCGACCCTCTGTGCGACGATCCTTTTGACGACACGCACTCACTGACAGCCACCGACAACAAAAACCCGAGCAGCTTTGGCGAGGGCAATCTGAATGACCACGAATTTGATGCCAACGTCTCCTTCCCGACTGGCCTGGATCTCGATGCCACGGTCGAATCCATCGACGCTTCGCCTGCCTCCGAGGCCGTTCCACCGGGCAGCACGCATCCATTCCGCTTCCACCTCGACACTGCCCCTCGCCTCGACGCTTCGTCCGAGCCAAGACCTTTCAAGCTGAAGCGAAAGCTGTCCAAACGAAGCAACACGGTAAGGTCAAGGCAATCCGACGATGACCAAGCTCTGGAACATTTCCCCGTAATCGACCCTTACAACAACGAGTTTGACATTAAAGATGGAAAGCGTCCCCAGAGTTCTCCTGCAAAGGCACCCACGGCCAAGCGCAGACGTACACTGGTCTCGATGGACTGCATGATTCCTGAACTCGCCTCAGGCTCCGAAATACACATCAAAGTCGACGCCCCCCTGGGAGACAGCCAGTCGTCTTTAGCACCTGCTAGTGCCAACGTTACCAGGCCTAGGAATCCCACCCCAAGCCAAAGACGTCGCGAGCAGATCCAGGCCGAGATAAGCGAGGCGACCTGCGAGTATCTCGACAACATACCGCGCCTCAACGTCATTAAGGAGACCATCGAGGAGCTTTCTGAACTACCTGCCGACACTGTCGCCGAGAGAGCAAAAGTCGTCGCAGCCGACATTGCAGCTTTCACCTTTGACGTCTCGAGAGAAGACACCAACAGCATGCGCAAGCGCTCATTCACTACTCAGGACTTTCTAGACGAAGCCATGCACATAATGGACATCATTCGTGCTAAAGGGCGGCCTCATAGTGGCTTGGACCACGGTGAAGAGTCTAGCGCTGCAAGGTCCCACTTGGCACCTGATGACTTGACTAGACAGATCGGATCCTTGCGTATCTCAAGACAAGCCATCGAGGAGGCCAACTGGAGACCGCGCAGCCAGGTCAAGCACGATGCCACGGTGGCCAGTCGCCTGGAACAGTTCCGTGAGCAAGACTCCTTCAACCTCATCGAGTCATCGCTCCGATCGTTCCACGTCGATGACACTGCTCCCATCTCGTTTGCAGATGCAGGCATATCCACCCAGGATTTCTACAATGCGCCTGTCGCTGATCCACAGTGGACTGCACGTCATTTCCGCTCAAGATCAAATGCCTCGCAGCAAGCCAGTCCGACAAAATCACAACACGGCTCACATCCATCGCTCGACTCATCTAGTGGAGGTCGCACTATGGGCTCGATATCTTCTCGCGATTGCGTGGCAAACCTTTCGCCCGAGAAAGTCGCACATCTCATACCCGAGCAGATCGCAGGCATGACTTATGACAAGGAAAAGCAGATTTGGGTCAAGGCCAAGCATCTCAACCCGCCGACCTTTGACTTTTATCACCAACCAAGCAACATCAGCAGTGAAGACGATCCGTTTGCCTATATACCTGATCTGACTGTCGATGAGATCAAGGAAATACAACGCATTCAGTTACTGCAAGCGCGCCGCCAGGAATTAGGGCAGCAGGAAAACTCTGTTTACGACGTCTCCGAACAACATGATGAGCTGCCACAACAAATACCAGAACGCCCACCGCCACAGAGACAAGAGCTGACTGGCTCGAGGCCAACCACTCGCGATAGTAATGTGCCTCACCCATTCACTTCGAGCACAGCTCCTTCAAATGCCTTCGCTTCCAGTCAGCAACAACAATTCGACACTCGCGCTACTTCATGGAGTAATGAAGAGTTGGCCAACTTGGCCCGACTCAAGCAGCAAAAACAGCAGCACATGCATACTGATGACGGTCTCCGCGATCTTGCAGGTGTCAACATCCCCCAAGACATTTCCGAAGCAACCGAGCCTGTTACCGAGGAATCCTTTGCTGTTGCTGATGACTCTGAACCTTCTATGAATGCTCAGGATGAGTCCCAGGTATCTCATGCCTCACACGAAGACTCGCTTCTGGATGAGCTTCTCGATGAGGACTCGGACACTGAGGAATTGCCAGCAGCAAAGCAACGTGGGAGCGGCATTCCCAAGCCATCATGGCGCGTGCGATCACCCCAGCCTAGGCGTGGTGGGCTCAGGAACTCGTCGCTCAGGCGGCAAACTTTCCAAAAGGGATACAATTCTGGGCAAGACCAAAGGGAAGTATCCTTCATCGCGACGTTCCCCGATAAACGAACAATGAGTGTGTCGCTTGTTGCTAAGCCAGGGCCTGTGACGAACCAGGAACATGGCATGTCGTCTCCTGCTCGTTTGGATGGCACGTTGTATCTTAGTGATTTGCCTGATTTCACTGTTTATGACATCGACGAAGAGCGCCCGTCAGAAAAGGCCCTCGCTAGAAGAGTAGCCCGCACTGACCTTGGAGATCGATATGCAATGGCTGTTCAAAGTCTTGTAAAAACACTTACTGACGTTGAACCCGACGAGCCATACTGGGAGGACTTGAAGCAATTGAATCTACGCGATAGAGGTCTAGACTCTGTTCATAATCTGGAAGACTTTTGCGCACGACTCGAAGAGCTTGATCTCTCAGGCAACAACGTCACTCATCTGGAAGGTACGCCTACCTCAGTTCGCAAACTCAACCTCCGATCCAACGCTTTGAGTAGCCTCACTGCATGGGGTCACATGATAAATTTGCAGTATTTGGACATCTCGAACAACAATATCGACAGTCTGGGCGGTCTTTGCATGCTTGTACATCTGCGAGAATTACGTGCCGATGACAATAAAATTACGACTCTGGACGGCATCATGAATATGGATGGCCTGCTCAAGCTTCGCGTCCGTCGAAATCAGCTGCACAGGGTCGACTTTGACGGATGTCAACTGACACGCCTTGAGGAGTTGGATTTGAGCAGCAATCGGCTCTCCAGCGTCTCTGGTCTTCAACGGCTTACCTCACTGGAAAATTTGAATCTTGATGACAACAAACTCGAACGCTTCACGACCGTACACGATCATTCCGTTGCTAAATCCAAGCTACTTAGCTTATCTCTGCAGAAGAATCGCCTGACGAAGCTCAACGTTGCAGACCACCCTGACCTCCACTATCTGAACGTCGACGAAAACAGGTTGATAACTGTCCAGGGGCTGGAGACGTTGCGCCAACTGAACATAATGTCCATGCGCAAACAAGATCTCAAACACTGCGACACACAACATCTGACCATCTTCTCTCAACGCCTATCAATGCGTTGCTTATTCCTTTCAGCCAACATTATTCCCACCTTGAACTTACCTCACGACTATCACAGCATCCAGAATCTGGAACTTGCATCATGCGGCTTACAAGAACTTCCGAGCGACTTTGGCCTCAAGTTCTCTAATTTGCGCGCCTTGAACATTTGTTTCAATTTCATTACGGATATCCGTCCCTTGCTGAATATCTCGAGATTGGAAAAGCTGTATGCGAGTGGCAATCGTATTGTGAGGTTGCGAAAGACGATTGTTACGTTGAGCCGCATGCAATATTTGCGCAAGACGGATCTGAGGGATAACCCCATCACCCATGGCTTCTATGCTTCCTCGAAGCACAACACCGCCAACAGCAACAGCAAGAAAACAGCCATTGCTACAATCAAGGAAAGAAGAGCTGCTGGCGGTGACGAGGAAGTCCTATCCAATGCAGCCCTGCAACTGCAGGTTGCGCAATCTCATCGTTTGGCTCACGTCGAGGGCCACGGCACTGATGACGAGCACCTCGCCCGTTTGGATGAGGACACAAAGTTGCGTCGGCGTGTGTACGAGATTCTGCTCGCCAACGGCTGCAAAACATTGCAGAGCGTGGATGGCCTGTCGTTTGCCAAGGAGCGAGCGATGAAAAGAGATAGGATCTGGGAGCGCTTGTTGAAGCTGGGTGTGATTAGGAGGAGTGGGGATAAGGGGGAGCGCACGGAAGTCATGGGGAGTTAGGAACTTTTTTGTCTGTAAAGAGGGGGGGTTAATGTGTTTTCTTTGTTGTTTAAGGGAGAAAAAAAGGATATGGCATTTCTTGGTATGAGCGTAATGAGGGATGGATGACGGTGATGAATTACGGCTTTTTTTCTGAAAGGGTGTATTGTCATGTTGAGTCTCATGAAAGGATGTATCAGGAATTCTTCATTTTGTTAATTTCCATTCTTTTTTGTTTTGGTCATCTCCATGAATGGTAGGGTAGGGACAGTACAGAATGCCCTTGCTGTCGAATCATGTCGGTACTCAGACAAGGAAGTCTGATACAAAATCTTGTTCTTCCCAACATGCAGAAGAGAAGCAGGACAATGTAGGCTGTAGGAACGTGGTGGACGCAATCGTAGCTTCCTCATCCAGCGAGACTTGAACGCAAACACAGGCGTTCTTCTTCTGATTTGACTTGATCCACTTTGCTATGTCTGTCCTCTTACAGACAATGGATCTGTCACTTCGTTGCAACTCGCTCAAGTGTCGTCAAATACTCTCCGACAGAGCCGTTGTCACGACCTGCAGGTAAAAAACACGCCGCCGCTGGGGAGAAACAACAAAACTGATACAAAAGACAAAAACGCATAGTCACATCTTCTGCGTGCCATGCTCGGACTCACTGGGTCTGTCCAACTCGGCAAGCGGCCTTCGCACGTGTCCTGCCTGCGATACACAGTTGGCCAATCAAGACGATGCGGTTCTTACGATGCTCAACCCGACCGAAGACTACAAGACCAGTGTTCTTAGTGGATTGAGTCCCACCATCATCATGGAGTGTTGCAGTCGCGGTATTGCCTTTCACCAGTACCAGGTTACGCAAGAGATGTAAGTAGTTTTTTTGCTGTCTTGAAGACGTATATGTTGCTGCTGACAGACGAGCTTGTACCACGATTACATGGCTAAGAACCTGGCCGATCGATACGCCCATCTCAATTCCCAGATGGACACGGTCATCAAAGACGCCAACCAGGAAATCGAACAACTCCGGAATCAAATCAAAGGTTTGGCTGAAACTTGGGGGGAGCCTTGCAATCTGGTCTTGTTAGCTGACAGATCAGGCATGCACCTGGACAAAACGGTGCTAGAGCAAAAGAACCAAGCGCTCGTCAAAGCCTTTAGCGAAAAGAGCAAAGCCAACAAACGACTCAGCACTCTGTATCAAAGGGCCAAAGGCAGTCACGACGCCCAACAGATGCAATATGCAGCCGCCGACGACGTCGATCACGTCATTCAGTCCATCCAAGGTCCCGCCGGTTTTGTCGACGCTCTCCACGACAGGATTTCTGCGGGTGCCGCTCAGAGACCGCCGTCGCTTCTTGGGGCTAGAGGCGGCGGTGGCCAACTCCCTCAGGTGTACAGTCATGGCAGAGTAGGCAGCTACGGCAGTGCGCAGAAGAGACAAAGCTGGCCGAGCCAAGCTGGCCCTCCTTCAGTTGTCGCTGGTGGTCTGGGTCTTCGACAACAACCTACTCCTCCTGCTCACAGTCAACGACACCCAACGCCAAACCGACAGCCTCTCGGCGACACCACGAATGCAAATCGTGTTTTGAGCGCTGGGGGTCATGATTACTTGGGCTATGGATCGGGTGGAGGCGTAAAGATTGGCGGCGGTGGTGGCGGAGTGTCTGATGCTGGGAGACGGCCTGTCAACAGGCATATCTCGCGTGTGGTGCAGAGGTGATTTCCAAAGTATTGGTGTGCGGGAAGATGTAACATGTTGTTTGGTATGACACTTGTTTTCGACGACAAGGTTGACGAAGGACTCGTATGGGTTGAGTTGGTATATTTTCCTTGTCCTATCCCTATGCCTATCTCCTATCCTCCTATAACTTATAGCTTTCTTCTTCTTCTCTCAAACCCTCGAATTCCATAAGAAGCGTTTGTCGTTTGTAGTTCTTTTTTCCCCTCCCTCTCTGCCCCATCAAGAGAGATGGAGAAAAAAGAAGAAAAAAACCCAAGATTAAAATAAGATAAGATAAAATAAAACCCCCCCTCCTCCCGATAAAAGATAGAAAAAAAAACGAAGGGTCAAACTCTCAAGTTCGAGTCGCTTAGAAATGGAAGAAAAAAAAAAAAAAAGGGGGGGTATGAGTGAATCGGGGGAAAAAAAGAAAAAAAAAAGAAAAATGCTGCAAAAGAACAACAAAGGGGGGAGGAGTAAAAGAAGAAAGAGTGAACAAACGAATGAACGAACCATCGAACGAATGAACGAACGAACCAATGAACCAACGAATGAAGGAACAAAAAGCCTAATAGACCCTCTTTTGCCTGCTGAAGCCCCCAAAAGTGCAGAGTTTTATTTTTATTTTCTCTCTTTTGTCTTTTCCATCGGTGAGTCGTCGTTTCGTTGTTGTTTTTATTGTTGCAAATTTTCATAAAACCCAAGAAATGAATACCTGAGTTTTCCTTTTTTTTTGTTCTTTTTTTCCTGGACGAGGTTTTGGGTGGGTTTCGTTGCTCATTTCCTTTTCATCGTGACTGACTGTAGTTGGCGAGTGAATAATGAGTGGCTGAGTGAGTGAATCGATGCCAAGAACGAAGAAAAGAAAGAAAAAAAAGCGAGGGAAAAAAAAACCAAGAACAAGAAAAAGTGGGCATCAAAAGAGAGACAGTCCTATTGCCGCGAAGAATAAGGTCGGTTCATGGCCGCAATCTCGCGTGCAATGGTGCCCCATTCCAGCTCTCTGCGCAGCGGTTTGCCGCGCTTCTGGCATTGGTATTCTTCCCACTTGAGCAGTTCGTAACTATAACATGCCGCCTTGGGTCAGCCGCTTTTGTTTTCTCCCTGATAGTATTTCCTTTTTTTGGGTGAGAGATGACTTACGAAAAACGCAGATGCGGCTGGATGATGACGTTCAAGCGACGGGCGCGCACAAAACAGTATGCACGCGGCAACGACAAGCCGAGTTCGTTCATCACTTCGGCAATGCAAATGGTCGCTGATCTGGACACGCCGACTCTGCAGTGGACAAGCGTGGCCACACCTGCCTCTCTTCCCTTTCCTATGTCAAAATGTCAGCATACCTCCATTGCAACACGGGACGCGTCGAGATCAAAAACTTACTGATAAACTCCAGACATCTGATAAAGGATGAGTTGAGAGGATCGACGCCATTGTCTTGGACGCCGTCGACGAAGAGGATGCTCTCTCTAGAGCGAGCGACATTCTTCCATCGCTTAGTCTCGTCGCCCGACCAAGTGATTGTCTCGCCTACACTAAGAATCTGGCCAATATTCAGTTCGCGGAGCAAGTCAGGATTGTTTGCGTGCCCGAGGTTGCCAAGATACATGTAATCCATTATTCTGGAAGGGAACGAGCCGTCCATTTTACCAAGCCATCGGGGAGCGGGTTGACACAGCTTTGCGATGGAGCGGGCCGAGTTGGGAGATGCTTGCATGATTCGTGGCTGGATGGAGGTCAGCAGCGCGACGTCGGTCGGGTAAGAGAAGATGTTGCGTTTGTGTTTTGTGTGGAGTTGCACGTATGCTCTGTCTACTGTGGCACAGTTGGCGTACATGTAGTAAGCCAGAGCCAGCATGGATGTCTCGGTATAGCCGTCAGTGCAGTGGATGAGGATCTTCCTTCCTTGGCGGCCATGGTCAAAGTCAAGATCGAGCATTCCAATATCACCGTCGGCGTCCTTGTACTTTGGCGGCGTGTTGGCGTGGCTGTCTTTGCGCTGTATGGGCTCTCCGGGAGGCAGATTGGCCTGCTCGTATATCCACGCCAATGTATCCATCAGAGCATCTACTTCGTCCTGTGACCACGTGGGTGGCATTATCGAGCCGGAACCAGGGAATTCGAGTTGGGGGATGGCGTTACTAGAGACGTTTGAATTTTCCAACAAACTCTCCATCAGGACGAAAGCCTTTCGATCGGGCAGTTGAGCGGGATCGGTGGCCTCGATGAACATGTCGTAAGCTTGGGCTTCTGACGGCAGTGCTGCGTCGGGATCCGTGGGCACTGAAAGATCCAAATCAGGAGTTGGGCCTAGCCAGACGTTGTGTGCTATCTCGGTAGCGGCAGACATGGTGTGCATCTCTGCTCTCTCGGTATAGAAGAAATCCATGACAGCACCGGTGAGGCGTCCGCTATCATCAATAGCAACAATATCTGGATGCTCGTCTTGGAACGTTTCGAATGAATCCTGGACGAGATATGTATGAAAGTGCAGGGCATCGTCTGCACCTTTTTCTCTCAACACTTTCTGGGCCTTTGATATCACGGCAGCCAGTTTCCTGGCGGCGTCTTTAGGGGTCTTGTCATCGGCATAGACGACAATATCGCTCAAGGTTGCCATCTTGACGGCCTGGATGTGGAAGTTGCGAATAGAGAAGCCGTCTCTAGGGTCGACGTCGAGGAAAGTGGAGATTTGGTCGCCGGCCCTTGTGGCAAGCAAGAGCTCTTCAGGGGCGATGGCACCCTTGAGCTTGGAGTGAGAGAGATCCCCGCCTGCCTTGACCAGGGTTATGCCACGCAGAGAGCGAGGGGCCTGGCGGTATTGCTTCCTGTTTCTCGCCGAAAAGTAGGACAATTGGAGGCTGTTGTCGGGGTGTAGACCATGAAGCCACGGGAAGACGGCCTTTGTGTCGGGCAGTGGCCGCGTGGCTACGTGTTCCAGAGCATCATGCAACTCTTTGGCCGTCAAGGCATAGATTGGCGGACTGTCGCTGATCTTTGGATATTCGGCTGCATCGGCCAGCAGAGACGGTCTGTCAAGTACTTGAGAGCTGCCACATGATGAAGGTGATCCAGGGGGAGTTTCGAGCTGTCGCTTTTCTTCCTGCTGCAATTTAGAGGGCGTTGGGCCAGGGGAGCATGCATCGGGCAGGTGCTTGTTCGGCACAGCACTCGGTTTGCCTCTGACAGAAGTATTGATGTTGTTGGTGCTCGTCTTCAGCAGCGCCGGTCTGGTACATACTGTAGCCATCAAAGCTATACCCTACTTGGAAAGACGTGTCCAAGCTCAAAGTCCGATATAGATGCTGCTGGAGGCCAACAATACTCCGATTCGTGTCACTTGGTGCTCTACACACGACCCACTGATAAGCGCGCGTAATTGTCGCAATCCACAACTTGGTGAAATCAAAGTAGAAGAAATCAATCAGAACAGAACAGAACAGTTCTGTGTGCGAATTGTTTCGAATGCTTAATGGGCCACAAATAAAAATGGTTGAGGAACTGCAATCGACTGCTTTGGGGAACCACCACCAGGTGATGTTTGCGGGAGACGATGCGGGGAAAGGGTCTCGGTCTGGCTAGCCTGCCATTGGTTGCGAGTCGTGATAAACTACTGCATCACCGCTGACCTCTTCACAAGCCACACGAATTCCATCTGTGAGCAGTCAGTCGTGTCGTTTCATCATCCCGAGTCCTGCCATCTCACACAGATATGATCAAGCCCGTCTTGCTCGTTGACACTTTCTCCCTCTTATTGTACAACTCCTGCCAAGCGTATCACGCCGTTGGTGTTGGCGGCCGGCCTGAATTTCGATGTGAGATGCGGCGTCCCTGTGCCGATCACGACCCATCGAACGATTGCCAGATTCAATGCCAGCAAACACGCCTTTCGTCACTTTGTGTGCCGTACTGCATGCTCTCCACCACATTAATTTTTGCCCTATTATTCGCAGAACAATGTTCATCATGTGCTCTGCTATCTGATATAGCAAGCCGGGTCGTCGCTCGGGAGAGGGATTGCTTTGGTAGGCAGCTAACTCTATTGCGAGAGCCCTTATCAAAATTCGGGTCGATATCGCGTGCTCCGCCTCCACACTCACTTAGTACTCCACTCCCCGCCGGCCGGATGCTGGCGCGATATCCGCGCGGGCTGATCTCGTTTCTTGGGTGCTCCAGCTGTTGCTTCATTGAACTCTTTCATTATTATTATTGTGAAATTTCCTTATCCCTTGGGTCAGGATCTCTTGCGCTCTAGTTTCTGGACTTTGCTTTGCAACTTCTTTGCTCTCGCCAACACACAAACATCAAAAGTCCGAGGTGTTTCTGCCCCACATGAAGTGGACCGAAGACGTGGCCAGCGCCCGTCCAATCAACCTAATCCTTTGTCTAGGAAATAGCGTGCCAGGCGTTCCTCACGCGCTCAAAGGATCTTCAACCCAAAGATCAAAGATCTGTCCCAAGTCCAGCTTTAGTCGCACCTATAACCAGCTATAAACAAAGAAGTGCACTACTACCAGCTAACCCGTACCTGCAAAACGACACTTTCCCCTCCTCAAAACCCGCCTGATAGAGTGGTGCGAAAGGGGAAATACTGGTGGGGTAAAATACCGAGACTGTGGATAGGTCACGGAGCTACAACCTTGATAAAGTTGTTATTCGATTCGAACGGCCGCAATAGAAGAAAAAAACCGCCTGAGAACGTGACGCACTGTTCATTAAAAGACTTTTCTTTGAACCTCGTGAGCCATTGAAAACGCATAAATCCGGGAGGCGTGGTGGGTAAGGGCTGCTGTTGCCTCACCCGAAGAATGACCTCTTTTTACTTGGATCTATGTTAGGCTCTTTTCTCGCTTTTGGTATCCCAGGTTTTTTTCTCCCCTCTTCATGCTTTGTTGCACTCTACTAGGTGGAAAGGATGATGCATTGGTTCTTTGCATGTACATCGCTGTAACATTGTCGTATGTATCACGCTCACAAGCCAGACTAGACTAGCTGCACCCAGATCGTGATTTTCTCATGTTTTTTCCTCTTGAAGGCTTGATCGTTCATGCAACAAGAGTTTCTTTTTTTTGTAGAGCCTTTTCGGGCAATTTTGGGCAAAGTGCATAAACCATGACGTTCTACTCTTTGAAACATAGAGTTCGTATAGACGGAGCAAAAAAATGTATGTGTATCCTTAGTTGAGGCAACGTGTGAAGGGATTCTGTGTAAAGGTTCGGTTTCTTTTTATATTCAAAAGAGAGAAAGAGTCCTCGGCCCCCCCTCTTTTTGCTATGATATGGATAGACATCAGAACTTCTGGTAGAGCGCTTTTGCATTCTGAGATCTATGCTCCAAAGCTCTTCCTAGCTTTCTGCAGCATCTTTTTGAGCCACAAAGAAAAAAAACCCTCCAGAAAACATCTCTCTAGCAGCAAGTACCAGCAGCAGCAGAAAAGAGCAAAACCTCCCCTCCCTTCCACAAAAGTCTCGTATAACAACAAGAGCCATATACCTCGATTCTCCAACCCGCCCTCCCAAAAAAAACATCCGATCGGGGAAAAAACATTCTACTCATCCCTAATCTCCTGCTGCAAAACAATAGAATAAACACTGGCCTTCAACAAAGTAAACACCGTACTGGTCTTTCTCTCCAACCCGCGCAACGCATCCAGGATCTCGGCGCTTGGACGTGATGCCAGGTCGCCTAGAAGAGCCGAGAGCTACACATGCACAAAGTTTTCCCATTAGCTTGGGGGGGGGGGGGGGGGTGTACTTTGAGACAGTAGAGAAGAAGTACAGGAATAGTATAGAGGGACGAAGGACAGGGAGGGCAGGGAGGGGAGAATGATAGAAAGGGAGAAGAGGAGAATGATAGAAATGGAGAAAGAAGGGCAGGGGAGATAAGGTAAAAGAAAGAGAAATACGACGTACATCCCCAAGATTGCCAGCTAACCTTACGTATTCATCCAGGACTTGTTGTTCCAGCGGTGAGAGCGACGCCTCTTCATTCTGCATCGTGGATGCGGCTCCTGGACTTGTCGACATTTTTGATCCTTTGTTGTTTTATCTTTGGTGCTTTTCGTTCGTCTTTTTGAGTCGGGATTGATTTGGTGTAAACAGCAGGTTGAATATCTCCAGTCCTGAGGGAATTTGGCGGGCTTTTGTTTGATGTGATTTCTCTTCCTTTCGCGGCAAGTTGGTTTTTCGAATGAACAAAGGATGGAAGAGTGGACAGAGATATCGAGTAAGGGTATGTCTCGTTCGTTTCTTGAGTTCTTTGGATGTTTGTTGTATTTTGTCCGATGTTGTTGTTTATTTTTCTTGAGGCGAGAAGTATGTAATCGAGTTGTTTATTGTTCAATAACACAGACAGGATATCTCGGTGCTTTTCCTTTGGGTATGTGTGAGTGTTTGCTTTTTTGATTGTCGAGTGAGTCTACCTGCAGCGACGATGCTGTATGTTTTGGATTGGAGAGCGCCAAGACTTCCCACGCATAAAAGTCGGGGTGACACTGTTTACAAAAAAAAAGAGTGTGTCAAAATGAGAAAATGAACATCAATATGCATTAATTTTGATTAGCTAAGTGAATTTTATTACGCCTCCAACATCTTTGTGTCTACTAGGTCAGTTGTTCAATTGTTCTCTATGTCGTGTAATGGCTAAAGGTCGAAATTCATGCTTAGCGGTGCCTCCTCTAAACACTTTTTAGGTACTAGTACCAACGACTGGTCAAAACGAGTCGTTCACCTATCCACAGAATTGGATAGTGACACAGGAACTGTCATTGCCCGAGCAGAAATTTACGATAGCCAAACACTGATTCCAATGTGTAGTTGATGCTAGCATTGGTCGAAAAGACGCAAGAACAAGACAATTCAACAACACGCACAAGTGAAAAACATCAAGACACATATTTGGCTCTCCATTTCGAAGAACGAGCCGTGCTAGAGACATAAAAGACAGTAAACGCCCCTGGAGGAATAAAGTGAAAGAAAAAGAAAAAGAAAAAGAAACAAAAACGCCCGCCCAATTGCATGCAGAAGAAAAGAGAAAAGAGAAAGTAATGGCATAGATGTACAAGGCTGCCCTGATATGCCACGGCTTCTCTGGCAACATGGAAGTTTTCTGCTTTTTGGGATTTCTTTCTTTTCTGGGTTGTTTCGTAGCAAAGAGTCGTTCGTCAGCATAATATACGTGGTGGCGGGACGGAAGCAGGAAGAGCAGTAAAGTCCTATCTTTGATCCTCGTCGTGGTATTGCGTTTGGTCGTGGGTGTGGTTCTCGTCTCCATCGTGATGCAGCGTAACAGAGTTGAAATCTTCAAAAGGATCGGCAATTTCTCCGCCAGGCGTGGCGAGGTTGCTGTCGAGCGGTACGCCCTTTAGCTTGCTTGAGGTTACTCCAAAGCCCTTGTTCAACCTGGTACCACTAAGGTCGACACTGTGGCTCTCCTTGACGTTTCTGAAATTGACAGTGTCGACGCCGCGGCCTTGGTTGGGAATGATTGGTGGTTTGGAGTGGCGTAGCAAAGCCCACGAGGTTGTTTTGAAGAAAGGGTGAGCCTTGACATCTGATGCGCCAGCTCGTGAACCTAGTCGGCGAAGCTCGTCCTTGATGAGTAGCTTGCGGATCAAAGATTTGCATAGGCTGCAGTCGGATTAGAAATGGAACAGAAGATGCAAGCAAACAACTCACCTGCTGGTGTTAGCATAGCCGCTGCCTTCGGGGAAGGGTACGTCATCTCTCAAGATGTTGGCAAAGGTAGCATTCCTGTTCTTTCCCTTGAAAGGCGTGGTACCGTACAACATCTCGTAGATCAAGATGCCCAAGGTCCACCAATCTACCGCACTGGTATGGCCGCAGCCCTTGATGACTTCTGGCGCAATGTATTCTTCTGTGCCGACGAATGAGTTTGTGCGGAAGTTGGCAATGCAAGACTTTGTGTCGATGGCGGGCATGTTGTTGGGGTTGTTTGAGACGCCATTACGGCCCGACATGATCATGGTCGGCACACCGCCAGAGTCGGACTGCTTGGAAAGATCAAAGTCGGACAACATGATGTGGCCGGACTGGTGAAGAAGGATGTCTGATGGGCGTTAGCGGTGATCGGGAATAGATTGGGGCAAGCTCACTTTCGGGCTTGAGGTCTCTATAAATGAAGCCCATGAGATGCAGATACTCAAGAGCAGCCGTGACCTCTGCGGCATAGAAGCGGGCGGCGTCTTCGTCGACGCACTTGTTGGGTCTTGTCTGGAGGGCCCGGAAGAATTCGCCTCCACTGCAGTACTCCATGCAGAGATACAAATGCTCTTCGGACTGGAACGAATGATATAACGTGACGATGAAGGGGTGGTTGCTTGTGGCCAGAATCTCCTGCTCGGCCAGGGCGCGCTTGATCTTGTTGCGCTTGATCATTTCCTTTTTGCTGAGCACTGCATGTACGTGTTAGACAATGACGATGGGCAGCATTGGAGGCACTTACCCTTCATGGCGTAAAGGCGTGAGCTCTTCTTCTCGCGCACCAAATATACCTTTCCGACGTCACCCTTGCCAATCAACTTGATCTTGTCGAAGCTCCCAGGTCCAACCTCGACGTCGCGTACTTTGATGCTGTTGCTGCTGTAGGTCCTGCGGAATGCCGCGGCGTTTCTGATCTTGCCGGGGCTTGTCATGCCGGGCACAGGAAGAAGGTCGGGCGAGCTGCTCATGGGCACCGTCTCGACCATGGACTGCACGGAAGTGTTTGTATGTTGCGGGGCTAATGAGCCTCCATTAAGCAGCAATTCGGACGTCTGCGGTTGGCTGTCGGCCGTCTTTGTAAACATGCCCTGAGCATTGGGAGCACTGGCGACGCGACGCAGTTTCCGCGCCAGCTCTTCCTTACCGGCAATGGCGGCGGCCTGGTCTTCGGCTTCCTGGCCCTTCTTGATGGGTGTGTCGGGCGGACTCGGAGGGACGCTGTCGGCATTGTGATGGCGGTGAGCGGGCGGGCCCTGGTGGGCAAAGTAGGGGTTCGCGTTGGCCGTCAGGCTCATGTCGTCGAGCGTGTTGCCTTCGCTGGCGACGGTCTGGCTCCTATTCCGACCGATGTGTGGCATGAAGCGACTGGTGCGGAGTTTGTGCTCAGAGCGCGGGGTCGAGGGGCCTTCAGAGCTGCTCTTCCCTGGAGCGTCCAGCGTCTTGGCCGACGAGTTGATGCGGAAGAAGTTCTTGATCTTCTGCCCGACCTGCGAGTCGGAGCCGTTGACCGACTTGTTGGTCGACATGGACACGCTCGAGAAGGTGCGCCGATCGCTGGGCATGTTGATTGATGCGAGGGGGAGGTGTGGAGGAGGAGGAGGAGGAGGAGGGGGCTAGGTATGCGACGGCGAAGGTCCAGCAGTCACCGTCGCAGCAGCAGCAGGCGGGAATGCGCTGCGGGTCGAGAGGGGAGAGGGAGAAGGCCGAGGTGTGGGTTTTCGTATCGGATGGGGCTACAAGGCAAGAGCGAGCGAGGACGGGGCGGTCGGTGGATCAGGGCGTGGCTGGACTTTTTGGTCTCTTGGCTTCTGTCTTGTCCCCTCGTTACCGCCGTCGACAGACAAAAACTCGTCTGGCAGTGTTCAGGATGAGGTAATTGAGTCTGAGATAATCTTGCTGCTGATCGACTGCTTCCAACATGAGGGCTGCCTGCTTCCACTTCGGCCTCCACCCGTATGCTGCACGAGCGCCTCAGCGTCGATTATTACCGGTGCTTTGTAAGCTGCAAAAGACACCGCCTCTTTCCATTCGTCTTCATTGTCCTATCAGAATCAGTGCATTCCAAACTTGAGCCAACCATAATATCGCTCTCTCTTCTTCTCCTTGCCTTGATCCGCAAGGTGTTCGTGTTTGACAGTCACAGTCACAGTCACAGCCACGCTGCCACCTTCCGAACTACATGTCACAACCAAATCTTCTTTTCCTTTCTTATTGGAATCAATCCATGTCTGAGTTGTGGTGACTCTAGAAAGTGACTCTTTAGACTGCCTCATCTCGACATTATGGCCGACTGACGGCCTGACCGGCAAGGTAAGTATTGTAACCCCGCAGCGAGAAGCGTCAAGAGTCTCTCCTTCCCCATCACTGGCCACACTCTGAGCATGCAACAATCCGTGTAACCACCTTGTGACAGGCCTCCATCCGAGTGGTGTGAAGAATCACGAACATGTAATTTAACCGAATGCACCCTCTTTGCACGCATCCGAACCAATCATGACAGATTTGTGGGGAAGTATGTTCATCCCCCATGACGTTTGCTCGTCTTTTTGTTCCTGGATCTTCACATCCTCCTTCTACATCTAGGCCTGTATGTGCAGATTATTCCGGATGGTCCTGCAAGAGGGGTAGACACGCTTTGCTACTCAATCTCGGTCTCGGGTGAATAAGCATGAGCCCTTGTTTATAAAATGCTTCCGTACCCTGCACACCTCCTCATGGCTCTAGTAGAGACATTGAACAATGCTGGCATCATCTCTAGTCAAGGCCGCCGCCCTGGTGGCAAGCTTGGCCATCACATCCAATGCTCTTGCATTGAATAAGCCCAACCTCAATCAAATCATCATACCATACAGGAGAGAACTTCTCCAGGACCTTGTGACCTGGGATGCACACTCGCTCTTTGTTCGTGGCGAGAGAATCATGTTCTACTCGGGAGAATTCCACCCCTTCAGGTACCTACAACTTGCAATGGCCCAAGCCGAATAGTACTGACCTGTAACTAGATTGCCTGTTCCTAGCTTGTATCTTGACGTCTTCCAGAAGATCAAAGCACTAGGATACAATGGTGTTTCATTCTACGTTGACTGGGCTCTTCTCGAAGGGAAGCAGGGCCACTTTACTGCTGAGGGTATCTTCTCACTGGAGCCTTTCTTCGAAGCCGCTCAGAAGGCCGGTATATATCTGCTTGCCGTAAGCCAATTGCAATATCATCTACCAAACCCGACTAACAAAGTAACAGAGACCTGGACCATACGTTTGTGATATCCTTGATACAAACTCTGCACTTGACTGACAGAAAAACAGATTAACGCTGAAGTTTCTGGTGGCGGCTTTCCAGGATGGCTTTCTCGAAACCCTGGCATTCTGAGGACTGCAGATCCTAATTTTCTCGATGCAATAGACAATTACTCTCGGTCTATTGGACAGATCATTGCAAAAGCTCAAATCACAAATGGTGGACCTGTCATTCTGGTCCAGCCCGAGAACGAATATTCACAGGGAGTCGAAGGGATCAAGTTCCCTGATCCCGTATACTTTGGGGCTGTCGAGAAAAAGCTTAGAGATGCCGGTATTGTCGTCCCGTTCATCAGCAACGATGCATATCCGCGCGGCTACTTTACGCCAGGACAGCCATCGGCCGTAGACATTTATGGTCATGACGGATACCCTCTTGGCTTCGATTGCGCAAACCCAACGACGTGGCCCGACAACCACTTTCCAACCTATTACGGACATCTTCATGCGGAGCAAAGTCCTTCGACTCCATACTCAATTGTCGAGTTCCAGGGTGGTTCCTTCGATCCCTGGGGAGGCTTGGGCTTCGATTCGTGTGCTAAATTGCTCAATTCCGAGTTTGAAAGAGTTTTTTGGAAAAATGACTACTCCTTCGGCATGACAATTTTCAACATTTACATGACTTTTGGAGGCACGAACTGGGGTAACCTTGGCCACCCTGGTGGCTACACCTCCTACGACTACGGATCAGTCATCACCGAGGAGCGATTGGTATCTCGCGAGAAGTACAGCGAGGCAAAGCTGCAAGCCAACTTCATCCAAGCTTCGCCAGCATACCTGACTGCTATCCCTCAGAACAACACTTACGCGAATGGATCCTACTCCAATAGCGCTGACATTGCTGTCACTGCTCTGCTGGGAGACAAGACAAACTTCTTTGTGATCAGGCATGCAGCTTACAACTCTCTTAACTCGACGCAGTTCAAGCTGAATCTTCCGACGAGCCAAGGTAACCTCACAATTCCTCAACTGGAAGGCTCTCTAGTTCTCAATGGACGCGACTCCAAGATGGTAGTGACGGACTACGATGTGGGCGGTACCAACCTGCTCTACTCCTCTGCCGAGATCTTCACCCAGAAGCAGTATGGGGACAAGAGTGTCTTGGTTGTATATGCAGGACCTAACGAAGTTCATGAGCTTGCCTTCACCGTGTCTTGCAGCAGTGAGATCATCGAAGGCTCTGGACTCAACATCGTCGAGAAGCAGGGCACCACGATCATCGGCTTCAGCTCAAGTCCAGACAGGAGGATTGTCAAGATCGGCGAGCTCTACGTTTACATCCTAGATCGCAACGACGCATACAACTATTGGGTGCTTGATCTTCCGTCAAGCCCCGTGTCTGGCAATCACACCAACAGCACCCTTGACAAATCTGCTGCTATAGTCAAGGCTGGGTACCTGCTTCGAACCGTTGAAGTCAGCGGTAGCTCTTTGGCCCTTACTGGTGATCTGAATGCCACTCAAAACATCGAAATCATCGGAGGTGCACCTGCACAGCTTTCTGAGCTGACCTTCAATGGCGAAAGGGTCATGTTCACCCAGGACAGTCGCTCGGGCGCAGTCAAAGCTTCTGTCACTTACGTGGAGCCATCATTCTGCGTTCCTGACCTTGCTACCATAGGCTGGAAGGCTGTCGACAGTCTTCCTGAGATCGGTGCAAATTACGACGACAGTCTGTGGACAGTTGCAAGTCTCACATACAGCAACAACACCGAGCGAAACTTGACAACCCCTGTATCGCTATACGGTAGCGACTATGGCTATCACTCAGGCAGTCTGATCTTCCGCGGCCACTTCACCGCCACTGGCTGCGAAAAGTCCATAAATCTCCAAACACAGGGTGGTTCTGCATTTGGCATGTCAGCCTGGCTGAACGGGTCTTTCATCGGATCCTACCGCGGTATTGACGCTGCATCGGACGCCAACTCGACATTCACACTGCCTAATGTTGCTTCGGGAAGCTCGTATGTGCTCACTGTCCTCATTGATCACATGGGACTTGATGAGAACTTCTCGGCCGGGTCAAGTGAGATGAAGAGCCCTCGAGGCATTCTCGATTACTCTCTCTCCGGTCGCGACAGCTCTGCCATCACGTGGAAATTGACCGGCAATCTCGGCGGCGAAGACTATATTGACAGAACCCGCGGGCCGCTCAACGAGGGCGCACTTTACGCCGAGAGACAAGGCTACATGCTTCCCGGCGCACCTACCGCGAACTGGGCGGACAGCACAGGACCCACAAGCGGCATCTCGTGCCCAGGCGTCACATTCTACTCTACCACGTTCGACCTCAATATGCCTGCTGGCTATGACATCCCGCTCGCCATTGCCTTCTCCAACTCCACTTCCAGCGACAATGGCTCCGCTGGCTCTTTGTCCACTGCGTACAGAAGCCAGATCTGGGTCAACGGGTACCAGTTCGGCAAGTATGTGCACAACATTGGTCCTCAGGATGTTTTCCCCGTGCCGCAGGGTATTTGGAATTACAACGGAAACAATTATCTTGGCGTGAGTCTGTGGGCCTTGGAGGAGGGTGGAGCTAAGATTGACGGCTTGAAACTGGTTGCTGGGCCTGTTATTCAGAGTGGATTTGGGCCTGTGGAGCTCAGTCCCATGACTGGATGGACGAAGAGAGAGGGTGCTTATTGAGATCTTGATAGGATAAGTCTTTTTTCCCGGAGAAGAAAAAAAACAAAGATCCAAAATCAGATTAGAATAGTGAGTGTTAATGTACATATGGAATGAGCTCTAATTCCACCTTACTCGTGCAACTTCTGTTACCCAACTTCTACTTAGGTCAAATTTTCAGTCGGTAATGCCTATCGAACAGAAGAGTCTCGGAGACTGCCTGCTGATCGCGAAACTACACGATCTTCTTGTCAGCACTAAAGACTGTACACCGACGGCTAGTAGTTTGAGCAGCACAAGCATGTGGTTCAAGTCAAGCCTCAACTCAAGCAAGTTTCTAAAACGTTCTGACAAGCTGGAAGAACCATACGCCGAACAGCCAATCGGAAGCAGCCTGATGGTTCTAGAAAATGCAGCCTACCTTCCCCAACGGGGAAAGATCTGCAAGAGACAACAGTTCTCCTAATGTTTCGGAGCCGGAACATCAAGCAGCCTATACCAAGAGGCTCCAATTTCGCTAGAAAATCCGAAAATCCCAACAGTTCGCCTTCAAAACATCTTTCTGTTGAAGAGTGCTTCTCTTCTTCTTCTTCGTCACCACCAAAAACTTTTCACCGCCATTGTTAACCAAGGTGGACATTCAAACCGACCCTCACCCCACCACCATCAATTACCATGGCAGACATTCATAGCACGCCCATAACATTTCCTGAAAAGGATGACGTATCACAGACAAAATCAATGAACCACACCATTGAGAACGCCAGACTCGCCACCGACAAGGAACACAACATGACGCTCTGGCAGGGGATCAAACTGTACCCCAAGGCCGTGGGCTGGAGCGTTCTCATCTCGACGTGTATAGCAATGGAGGGATACCAAGTGTGTTTGCTTGGGGCCTTTTATGCTCATCCCAAGTTCAATGAGAAATACGGAGTTAGGCTGGCCGATGGAACATATCAGGTGCCTGCAAGATGGCAAGCGGGCCTCAGCAACGGAGCCAATGTTGGAGAAATCATCGGTCTCTTTATTAACGGCTTCGTGTCTGAGCGTTTCGGTTATCGCTACACTGTCATGACTTGTCTTGCCGCAATCTCGGCCATCGTCGCCGTCTTCTTCACTGCCCAGAACGTGCAGACTCTTCTGGTCGCAGAGATTCTTTGCGGGTAAGTCTTACTTTGGTCAATTTACTTATGACAAACATCTAAACATGACAGTATCCCGTGGGGAATTTTTCAGACACTCACCGTCACCTACGCTTCGGAAGTCTGCCCTGTCGCACTCCGTGGTTACCTTACGACATATGTCAACTTCTGCTGGGGTCTCGGCCAGGCTATTGGTATTGGTGTCATCAAGTCTCTGCTGGACCGCAACGACCAGTGGGCATACCGCATCCCCTACGCCCTGCAGTGGATGTGGCCTATCCCTCTCCTCGTCGGAATTCTATATGCTCCCGAAAGCCCCTGGTGGTTGGTCCGCAAGGGCAGAGTCGCCGAAGCCAAAAAGTCTCTTCTCCGTCTGACCAGTCTCAACCGCGAAACCGACTTTGATGCCGACGAGACCATCGATATGATGGTGCACACCACAAGACTCGAGGAAAAGATCACGTCAGGCACCAGCTACTTGGACTGCTTCAAGGGCACCGATCTTCGCCGTACCGAGATTGTGTGCATGGTGTGGGCCATGCAGAATCTCAGCGGAAACTCTTTCTCGGGCTACTCGACTTATTTCCTGGAGCAGGCTGGTCTCGACCCTGGCAAGGCCATGGACTTTTCCATCGGACAGTACGGCATCAACATGGCTGGTGTGTTTGGCGCTTGGTTCCTCATGAGCATGGGAGTCGGCCGTAGAACCCTCTACTTGGGCGGTCTTTGTCTTCTCTGCACCATGCTCCTTGTCATGGGCTTCCTCGGTCTAGTGCCTGCTGCTCACAAAGAATCTGCGTCGCTGGCCACTGGCTCAATGATGTTGATCTGGGCCTTGTGCTACCAGTTGTCAGTCGGTACCGTCTGCTACTCTCTCGTCGCAGAAATCTCCACCCGCCGCCTCCAAATCAAGACCATCGTCCTCGGACGCAACCTGTACAACATTGTCGGCATTGTCTGCAGCGTCTTGACGCCATACATGCTCAATCCAAGCGCATGGGCGTGGGGCAACTTTGCGGGCTTCTTCTGGGCCGGAGTGTGCTCACTTTGCATAGTCTACACGTACTTCCGAGTTCCTGAGCCCAGAGGTCGCACTTTCGCCGAGCTCGATCTCCTGTTCGAGCGCAAGATCAGTGCCAGGAAGTTTGCCAAAACCAAAGTTAATGTGTTTGAAAGCTTGGAGAAGGTTGATGTGCACCACACCGAGAAACTCGAGATTTGATTTGCGAACCCTAGTCTGCTAACACTTTGGATTCTCAGGTCAGCGCGTTGTGACGTGATTTTCCCTTAACTTTGCACGATGTCTTACGATTTCCCTTGCTCCGTTTTATACCCCTGCACGACAAATGAAAATAGTGTGTGTTAGTGCCTTCTGGCTAATTAATATTATCTTTTCTCGATCTTCTCTCAGTGCTTCCATGCATTTGGTGACACCTTTTTGTTTGCATAATTACAAACACGCGCATGCAGATAAAATTGCTTTAGGATGTTTGCAGCTTACATGTACATGAGGCCCCTGGCTCACATTATTAACATTGAAATTGTTGAGCGCATTGCCCTAATATCCTACGGCGACGCTTAGGAAGGCGCGCCCCTCTTTTCCTAGCCGCCACGCGTCACCTCTGTTAGACACAATCATCCAACGCAAGTCTCGAATGATCCTGTCAAAGTTCCTGTAGTTTCAAGTGAAACTTCCCTTAGGTTCAAGTCAAACTTCCCTTGCGCGCGCGAAGTCCTATTACGTGCGCGAAGTCCTATTACGTGCGCGAAGTCCTTTACGTGCGCGACGAGGGAATTAGGTCGAACATTCCGCAGGCTAAGACACGGCGTTAGCGTCGACCTTTGTGCGGACCTTTCTGCGGACCTCGATATTACCGGGATCACTCAGTCTTTAATGCACCACCTCGATATTACCGGGATCACTCAGTCTTTAATGCACCACCTCGCTTCTTTCATTCCTCACTTTTCGTGCAGGAACTAGAACTTCTTTCCATCGCGACAATTTATTCGCGTCACACCTCCTCACTGCTATCGTCGCGCGTCTAATCGGCCAAAAATGGCGCCTTTAGTGGGTATCATCCAGCGTCGACTTGGGCTAAGAGGAGCGATTATTCGCTTCGGCGAGCAGTGGAAAACGGATGAAATCAAGGACTTTGACGCAGACGTCAAAGAATTTACGTTGCGATACGAACCGTATCTGAAGCGCTTCGAAGATTATCCTCCAGAGTTTGATGGCGACATTGCTGCAATTCTCGCAAAACATGGTCCGCGTCTCTGGCCTGATGGTCCACGCAACGATGGAAGCTGCATTTGGCTGTTCCCTGCTGGAGAGATTGCAGAGTATCCCAGCGACATTTACTACTCCAGACACGCAGATGTCATTCAGCCACACTTCCACCAACTGCTTTCGAAAAAAGTAAAGGTTTATCGCGACAACCAGCAACACGCAGAGAACAAGCGGCTACAAGTCGTCGAAGAAGCCGAAGCACAAGCCGCTGCAGAATCGCCACAAACATCCGAATTGACCGAGTTCGACAGTGCTGGAGAGGTACCGTCATTGATCCACACAATCAGATTTACTCGTCCTGATAACCGTCGTAAGCTCCAGGAGATCCTGGTTGCGGGTGAATTCAACCTGAGAAAGCGCAAGTCCGTTTCGTCCGAAGCGATGCCGTCCATCAAGCGGACTAGACAGGCCACACCACCTGCTGCTGTTCCACAGTTCATTGACTGGGCTACTGCCAATGCTCAAAGACCGCGCTCGGTGTTTGAAGCTCAGCCTGATGCTGCACCTGCAGCTGCGCGTGGCTTTGTGCCCGTCAACCAGCCTCAGCCCCATGCCCTGCATCAAGCTCAGTCCCAGCCTCAAGCCCGACAGTCTGAGCCAGCAGAAGTATCAGGCAGCGACGACGAAGCCGTTCCCCTCTCAAGAGTCATTGTAAGTCTCCACTCGAGCGATGAGAGCCTGCCAGACGCGGACATGGACAGCCATGCGCCTGAAACCCCAGCTCAAGGCGCTCCTGCTGCCAACGACATGCAGTACTCTCTACCGCAGCACACATGTTCAGTCATGCAAAAGTCGACTCAAACAGTACAGCCTACAAACCAGTACCAAAGCCTCTATCAACAGGCTCAATCAAATGCAGAAACACCTTCTTTGCCGCCCGCTCAGATGGCAGAGACGTCCATTCCATGGACCAAAGTCCTCAACAGGCGCGCCAAGAGGTCAAAGACTACAATGCACCCAAGCCTTGAACAAGGAAACAATGCCTCTGTTCCACACTCGCGCGGTAGCCAGAGAATGTCGGGTATGCGTCAATCGTCTTCTGGCTCGGATTCTGGGCTTGAAATCGGCCCCGAACAGAGAGACCGCACGTCATCTGCCGACCTCGACGGCCAACGTCAGAAGCCGGTGAGAAGAACTAATTGGAGCTCTTCTGCCTTGGAATCTGGTGCTACCATGAATGTACCTGCTCCTCAAAATACTCCAGCTGTAAAGACAAACAACACTCCAGCTTTCAAATGGCAAGACATCCAACCTGCCTCAGCACCCAACAAGTCAATCGTCTCTGCTCAGATCAGCACACCTGCGCCCACTCCAGTGCAGGCACAGCCGACTTATTCAGCGCCTCAACCCCTGCAAGCACCAAACCACTATCACTACCAGTACCCTATACCTCTGCAGCCCCTGCACGCATCCCAGTCCCCTGAAATTTCTCACTCCCTACGCGCATCTCAGTCCTTTGCAACACCAGTTCAAGCTGTTCATAGCGCGTCCACCTTGCGACAAACTCCTATCAGATCCCTTTCAGTCGCTCCAAGCGTTCCGGATCTGCAACCTTCACCTACCAACACGCCTTCAATTACTCCAGCCCCCAGCATGATCAACAAGCAGACGCCTTCATCACTTCCGCCATTCGACACGTCAGGATCAGAACAACTGATCGCAGATCACCCTCGCCATGCCTCGACCTTTGTCAAGTTCAACTTGGTCATCGATGGCGAGCCAAACGTCAAGGCTGTCAAGCTCGGTTTATGTTCAAATGTGATGAAGCTTTTCGAAAACGTCACCAGCAGATACAGTCACCTGCTGCAAGGAAAAGAGCCCACTGAGATCATGTTCACGACCAATCAGGAAAAAGTGTGGATCACTGCTGATGAAACCGGTCAATTCATGTGGGAGGAATTCCTGCAGGCTTTTGTTGACGGTACCGCGCAACGCAGCATCGATGCCAAGGTCACCATCTGAGGACTCTGGCATCAGGAAGCTGTACTCTTTTGCTGCCAGCACAGTTCTAGCAATCCGCAGGCTTGAACTGCTCTGTGTAGTAGGAGCGACTGGGAAAAATGACTACAAGATTGATCTCCATGAAGAGAGATTCTTCTGATTGCTGCTTTCAAACAATATCAGTCGACATGCGACTTGACTTTGCTATTTCTTTTTCTGGTTTTTTTTTTTCTCTTTTACTTTTCTTTGCTCCATCTTCGGTTTTTTTTTTCTTCTTTTCCAAAGGCGCGGTAAAAAACTTTAGGTCATGCATCAGATAGCTCTTTTCTTTTCTCCTTGATCATTTCTCAGGACGGACGTATGAACCACTAGCACAATAGCTTAGGAATCCCAGAGACGACCGAACATGGCTCGTAATTAATTACAAATAATAATTCTTTTTTGAACAATAATCGGGGCGCGTGCAATAATTTACAGTACTATTGACGGTTCTTGGCAGACAGGCAACGATCCTGGTGGTGGATCATAGTGAAAAACAAGACTACTAATTACTGGAGAATGAGATTCTTACATACACTTGCTTTTAGGCGTTTTGAAGATAAGGTATAGAAAGGGTAAAAGATATGCACGTATGTCATTGAGATATACGGGCATCTACTAAAAGCTAACAGTTTTCTGTCATCATTTTCTGTTTTGGAGTCGGTGTTGGTTTGATCTCTTTATACGTCTAGGCATCTTTGGGGTTTTTTTTTGTATTTTTTTTTTCTTGGTATTACTGGCACAAACATCTAGGCTTCTCTTGTTTTTTTTGATACTGGCGCAAACATTCGGATATTTTGTTTTATACTACTGGCACAAACATCCGGGCATATTTTTATTTCCTTCTTTTAGACACTACATGTACTGGCACAAAAAACATGGCTGACCCCATGGCATCATTGAGCCAGGATGCTGCTGCTCTCGTCGTTGAGGATAACTCTAATGCAACAATGGATGGGAACATTAAGCCAGACGCAAAAATGGATGGAAACACCACCAAGCCAGACGCAAAAACTGATGGAAACACTGGGATGCAGCCTATGGAGATGGTGTCTCCAGCAGATGTACCCAGGAGTAAGATCAAATTGGCGGCAATTCTTGTTGCTTTGTATGTGAGTTTGGCTTTCTCTCTCTCTCTCTCCCGCGCTGGCTGTGACAGGCCTGTCTCCCGCGCTATTGGCAAAATTTGCGGGTGCTGATGCCGCGGCGAATGTCGAGGCTATCAAAGGGATTGGGGATGAGGCGCAGAGACGCGCGGTCAAAGAGGCGTTTGCGCGCAGTTTGAGGTGGGCTTGGGTGTTGATGACTTGTATGTTTTGATTAATAGATGGTAATAGCAATAATGTGTCGCACGACTTTATACTATAAAAACGCATCAAGCAAATAGGAAGCTACAGTTTTATATCAGAAAATATTGTGTTCGTTTAGTAAAAGGACAGCGGAAGAGGCATACCGAGAGGGAATTGTTACGCTGTCCGGATTTGGACTCGAATTGTCACGCCATCACCCTAGATTTGGCTGGAAAATGTCTGTAGTTATAAAGAAGAATGGTGTTAGGCACAGTAAGTAATGTGATGTAACAAAGCTTAAGCACTCTTATCAGTAATGGTTGTGGCTTCACTATAGATCACATTAGTATGTAAGCCGCGTCTTTGTAGAAAGCAGATCTGTAGTTTATTCAAATGTATGGATGTGCACCAGGAGAATATCAGATTCTCGATGCAAATAGGTCCCTCCATCCTTTACAGCGGGCACTCCTACGCCACTTGATATATGAGCAGTTGACATACAAGAACAATACCTCTGTCCAATTGAACTACTTAGTGGATTTCATTTCCTGCTCTAGACTTATTCCATAACAAATTAGCAAGATCGCACGTCTGTGATATGAATTTCCATTCTCGTAACTCGCTGCTTCAGCCATGACACGATATGCTGATCACTACTGCTATGCCTAAACCTCTTACCCGTGAGCGTAATCGGTAAGGCCATCTCACTCGAACGGATTGGTCGCTCATGTCATCATCAGACGAGGCTGTTTCGAGCTAATATCACTCTTCTCGCCATGCTTCCTCTTGAGCATTCTCGTCACATGCTTCTTCACCAGTTCGGCAGAATGAAAATCAATCAGTAACACGCGTTGTAGCTCCGCATTCCACAGCACGTTGTCCGGACGCAAATCCTTGTGACGCACTCCAAGCCTGTAAACCTCAGCATACGACCGGCTGATGGCGCCTGACATCGTCTGACACCGCTCCCAATCGAGCGAAACTCCTCCCCACGCCATTAGAAGCATGTGCCGTATCCGGCCTGCTGCGTGAAGGAAGTAAGTTTGCTTCAGATCAATAGAACCAAAGAACACAGGCACCGCCGAGCCCTGCGCTGGGCCGAGCGTCCTGTAAATGTCTATTTCACGTGAGACAGTCTTCCAAAGCCGTGATGTCGTTCCCTTGCCGACCAGGGTGTAGCCGTATGACGCCAAACGGATCTTGAAGGGTGCTCCAAATGTCCCACAGCTACCGAATGGCTCGCAGTAATGATCCAAGTCGGAGTCGAGCTGCCCCTTGAGGAGATTAACCAGTTCGAGTGCGCTAATCAGATGTCTGTCGGTTTCACGTCCTTTGCAGTGAAACCCGAAATTGGGACACGCATTGTCCAATAGGCCACCATCCTGTAGGCCGATCAAACACTGTTGCGTACAGAACGATAAGATAGCCGAATGTTGACGACGATCCCCACCGTCTCCTTGAGCTGGATTGGGGCGCACCGGCGGGGGCCTTGGTGATGACAAAGTGAGTTCGCTGTGGCCCCGTTTTCGCCTAGGTGCAGTCGAGTTATAATCTACCTCTGAATCATCCGAATCGTCCGAAGCATGCTGAAAATCAATTTCTGGCGAAGACATACACTGGGCGTGCGAGCGCGTTATTCTCCGGTCAGTTCCTGACATAGGCGACTCTATGGGCGAAGACGGCACATACTCCGAGTTTGGAGGTGACTGGTACAGTTCTTTGTCGGATATCTGTGATCGTGCGTGCTCGAAGTCTATCTTCCAGGTGTGGACTTTGGCTATTGCAGTGCTCCGCCATGCGTTGCTTCGAGGGGACGTACGGCAGCTTATCAGACAGAGACACAATAGTCTTGCTACAGCCGTAAGAGGTTGCCGGAAGCATAATTCGTCCTCAAGCTGTACGTCCCTGTTAGGTACGCAGAGAAAGTAGTAGAGTGTAGTCGGGTCTTCCTCTGGCACGTGAAGGAAAACCGAAGCTATCCCTGTTGACAAGCAAGAGTATGCTAGCCCTTCTTGGATCATAACGTGATACTCCTGCACCAATGCCGCACCAGTGAGTTGTGTAGCATTGTAAAGCAACTTGCCTGCGTCGTCGGTGGGGATTGTCTCAGAATTGACTACTTCTTCCCAAAACTCCATGTCCCGAAGGCCAGCGCATAAGGTCTCTACAGACAATTTGTGCGGCGGCTTGTACTCGACAGTCATTAGAAGCGTGCTTGAGTCATCATCTACACGATGAACACAAAACTGATCGGGCTGCATCCTAGTCTTTGGAGCATCCGTTATAGGCGCGTCTATTGCGTCCTCGTCTTCGTCTTCGTCTTCGTCTTCTAGAGCGTTTTTGTGACTGTCGAATCGGAAACCTTGACCAAGTCGTAACTCCTTGCAAGCCGGTGGAATTTGGCAAAGCGCCGTAAGGATGTCACGAACGTGGCGATCCTTGCCATAGCGTTCCACGCCTTCCAGATCCTTCTCGCTGCTTATGGGTTGCTGATGTAGCGATCTACCGAGATCTTCTAGTGCGCCGATAGAAGAGAAGAGACGTCGCGCATCTGCATCTCCATCCTCGGGTTGCAGAAACTGGCGAACGAGGTTGTACACTACGGCTTGCTGAGCCGGGAAGTCGGTCCACTGGCGTAAGCTAGTCGGGCAATACTTTCCGCTAAGAGTTGTAATTCCACCCTTTGTTGATCGAGACCGACATTGCACCTGCAAAGGAACAGACAGCAAGGTGTGGCAAGCGCGGATGTATTCGTCAAAGGTCGTCGGTCGATCTCGTTCTTCAGCTTGTTTCTCTCGTTCTTCAGCTTGTTTCTCTCGTTCTTCAGCTTGTTTCTCTCGTTTCTCAGCTTGCTTCACTCGTTCTTCAGCTTGCTTCTCTCGTTCTTCAGCCTGCTTCTCTCGTTCTTCAGCCTGCTTCTGTGCTTGGAAGAACAAGGCTTTGTAGTCTGGCGAGCTGGGATTAGCCATGGACCTGATGCGACGACTTAGTCCTGCCACGAAGCTGGAAACCGAGAAAGGACACAACAATCGTCTTTGCGTACGTGGGATCAAAGATGTTGGCTAAAAGGGGCTGTTAGGCAGAAGGAGACACGTGCGCAGTGTAAATATAGAACACGAATGGCTTAGGTTGCGATAAGATGTTGTATTGGATGTACACAAACATTGATTGGTAAGGTTCCGACAGACGCGCTGTCCATTCTCGATTACTAAAGTCTTGGCGTCTTGGCACAAAGACAAGTGAGAAAACCTATCGTCAGGAATTGTCGTGTAATTATCTCTTCTGGGTGGCGGATGATGTGCAGAGTTGATAGAAAAATTTGCTCTCTCCTTCTTTTGGAGCATATGACAATGCAATGGACTGAGGAAATCGGGTTGGACAGGATTGGATAAACATCCTTTTTTTCTCTCTCTGAGGGAAGTTTATACAGACGAGGAGAATATGCCCCAGTAAAAGTAAAAAAAGGGCACAAAAGGGGCAGGGTATCAAAGAAAGGGTGACAGAAATAAGACAATCAAATCTTGTAAGAATAATCTTTGGCTCAAATGGACCAACCAGCAGCCTTTTTGGCCTTTTTGTGCTGGGCGACCGAGGCAGTGTATTCTCGTTGTTCGGCCTGGAGATCAAGAGGCTGGAGGTGGCTGGCGAGGTTCTTTGCTGTCAATGGCACGGCGTTTTCTTGCAAGCCTAGCTTCTCCAGTTCCTCGGCCAATTTTGGATCGTTTTCTGGCAGGTCGGCGGGGTCTTGGTTTTGTAGGGCGGGTTGTGAGGGTGTGTCCTCGTCTTGGATTTGCTCTTCTTCTTCTTCTTCTTCTTCTTCTTCTTCTTCTTCTTCTTCTTCTTCTTCTTCTTCTTCTTCTTCTTCTTCTTCTTCTTCTTCACCTTCTTGCTCTGCTTCATCCTCGTCCTCGTCTGCGCCATCCTGTTCTTCAGGAGCGTTCTCGGCATCCTCGGCTTCGTTGCGTACGCCTACTGTAGCGACATATTTGTCCAGCTCTTTCGCCATCTTCCTGCTGAAGCCTGAGGCTTCAACCTCAATGTCTAATCGCTTGTTCTTCTCGGAGCCCTTGATGGCGTCTTTGAAGAAGGGACCGGGCTCGTCTGATTCAAAGCCAAAGCGACGCGAGAAGAAGCGCTTGATACAGGCGACATCGCGGTCAAAGTACCACTCTGCGTTTGCGTGTGTGGTGGACAGCATTTGCGGGAAATCGATGAGGACTGGAGAAGACTTTTTGGTGACAGGGTCGACCTTGATGAGGAGGTTGAACTCGTTAAAGTCGCCGTGGATCAGGCCGACTTGGGCTAGACGGATGATGAGGTCCATGAGCTCACCGTAGAGCTTGAGCGGGTCGGGAATGTCGTCTGTGGAGCGGAGAGGGAAAGAATCGATGAGTTCCATGACGAGAGTGTGGCGGGTCTGGGCGATGGGCTCGGGGACAGGGAAGCCCTCGCGCTTGAGGACCTGCATGAAAGCAAACTCTTTCATGGCAGCCAGACGACTGAGGTACATCCATGAGCCATTCTCGCGACCCCGCAGGTAGTCGCGGTTGGCTTTGACTGTGCGGAAGGAAATGCGGCCCAGACGGTGCAGTTTGAGGACCAACTGCTTGCCGGTGGGGTCGGCGACAACATAAATATCCGACTCTTTGCCAACGCCAATCTGGTTTCCTAGACTGAAAACAGTGTCGTCTTTGCGCAGGGCATTGAGGGCGAGGTAGTCGATGCCGCCGTAGGTCAAGCGGTAGCCGTCGTACTTTGCATTCTTGACTTTGGCAACGAGACTTGATTTGGCGAGGGTAGCGATGCTTTTGTGCACGCCGCTACCGATTCTGCTGCCGACGAGCTGCTGGATGAGGACGGTAGGTACGAGTTCGTGGTTCTTGCTGCCTTGCTCGACCTATAAAGATGGCTATGATCAGTGACGAATTGTCCTCTGGAATTATAGAAACATACGGCGAGCAGCACACGCCAGTCATCAGGACCGAGATAGCGTAATTGTCGTGAGTCCAACTTCATTTTGTGTAATTGTGAATTTGTTTTACGGTCTTGCCTTTGTAGAAAATAAATTCCCGACGGGTTCGGGGAAGGAGCACCGGGTGCCAAGACTCTCCGTCATCCAGAGAGCAACACTGAAGCAGGTGCAGGTGTCGCCGCTCGTTCATCAGCAGCTCTCGTCTCTCACACGACATTCACGCCTCTTTTCATCCCATCTCTTGGTCGAGTCACTCCGTCCGACCTCTCGCATCTAACCACAAACTACTTCCCATCTCCTCCGCCACCCCTTCATCCTCCATCCGCACGCCGGCAAACAGCCAAACACACCATGGCCCAGGACGACAAGCCCGTCGCCGACAAGGGCAAGGCTCCCGCCGACAAGCAGACCACCGAAGATCCCAAAGCAAAAGATGCTCAAGAGACTGCAAAGGATGGAAAGAAGGCCATTGATCTTCCCTCTGATGAGCTGAATGAAGAGGACCAGAAGCTCAAGGACGAGCTGGAGATGCTTGTTGAGAGGTTACATGTGAGTCCACATCAATCCCCCCTTCTCTCACGCATCCCCTCTACCTCACTCTCGTCTCGCAAACACTATACTAATGTCTTATCAAACAGGAATCCGACAAGTCGCTGTACAAGCCCGCGCTCGAAGCCATCAAGACATCAATCAAGACGTCGACATCATCCATGACAGCCGTGCCGAAGCCCCTCAAATTCCTGCGCCCTCACTACGAAAAGCTCGAGCAGGCATACGAATCATGGCCCGCTGGCGACGACAAGAACTCCCTGGCCGACACGTTGTCCGTGCTGGGCATGGTATCGGGCGACGAGGAGCGTACCGACACACTCAAGTACCGATTGCTAGCTCCTTCGGGCGACTTGGGTTCTTGGGGTCACGAATACATGCGCCATCTGGCTCTTGAAATTGGTTCTGACTACCAGAAGCGCCTCAACGACGAGCGCGACGCCGATGATCTTGTCAGCCTGGCTCTGGCTCTTGTTCCCTTCTTCCTCAAGTACAATGCCGAGGCCGATGCTGTTGATGTGCTGAGCGAGCTCGAAATGATCGAATCCATTGCCGACCACGTTGACGACAACACGTACGCCAGAGTCTGCCTGTACATGGTCAGCATGGTGCCGCTCCTCACCTACCCCGACAACGACCGCTTCCTCCACACGGCCCACGACATCTACAGAAAGCACAACCAACTCCCCCACGCCCTCACTCTGGCCATTCGTCTAAATGACTTTGACCTCATCAAGACCGATTTCAACTCGACCAAGGACAATAACATGCGCAGACAACTCGCCTTCATCCTGGCCCGACAAAAGATTCCTCTCGAGCTTGATGACGACGAAAGGGAAGAGGATCCGGAGCTGCAGGACTGCTTGAACAACACGAGAATGCCTGATCACTTCAAGTCTCTTGCCAAAGAGCTCAACATCCTCGACCCCAAGGTGCCTGAAGACATTTACAAGTCACACCTCGAGTCAAGCAGGACCGCCGGCCTGACCAACACCGACTCGGCGAGGCACAACTTGGCCAGTGCCTTTGTCAACGCCTTTGTAAACGCTGGCTTCGGAACAGACAAGATGATGCTCGTCGAGGGCGGCATCAAGTCTAGTTGGGTGTGGAAGACCAAGGATGACGGCATGCTCTCCACTGCTGCCTCGCTCGGTTCTCTGATGCTCTGGGATGTCGAAAATGGTGTCGACAAGATTGATACATACACCTATGTCCAGGAGGACTCGATCAAGGCCGGTGCTGCTTTGGCTACTGGTATCGTCAACTCTGGTGTGCGCCTCGAGGCCGATCCTGCATTCGCCCTGCTCGGCGACAACCTCGACAGCTCAAAGTCAAAGTCTGTCAGAGTTGCCTCTCTTATGGGTCTGGGTCTGGCCTACGCTGGCTCCAACCGTGAGGATCTCCTCGAATTGCTTCTTCCTTTTGTCACCGACACTTCTCTTGACATGCAGCTCTCTGCCATGGCTGCTCTCTCCCTCGGTCTTGTCTTTGTCGGCTCTGCTCAGTCCGATGTCAGCGAAGCCATCATCCAGACATTCCTCGACGATGACCGCAACAAGCAGCTCAAGGACAAATGGACTCGCTTCATGGCTCTGGGTCTTGCTCTCCTCTACTTTGGTCAGCAAGAAGAGGTTGACGTCATTCTTGAGACTCTCAAGGCCATTGACCACCCCATGTCCAAGCCTACCTCTGTCCTCGCCGAAATTTGTGCCTGGGCTGGTACCGGTGCCGTGTTGAAGCTTCAGGAGCTTCTTTACACCTGCAACGAGCACATTGAGGAAGGTGACGAGGACAGAAAGGGCGACGAGCTTGTCCAAACCTACGCTGTCCTGGGTCTGTCGCTTGTCGCTATGGGCGAAGAGGTTGGCCAAGAGATGGTTCTTCGTCAATTCGGTCATCTCATGCACTATGGCGAGGCCAACATCCGCAAGGCTGTTCCTCTGGCCATGGGTCTGATCTCACCATCAAACCCCCAGATGAAGGTCTACGATACCCTATCGCGATACTCTCACGACAATGACCCTGATGTTGCCGTCAACTCCATCTTCGCCATGGGTCTGCTCGGTGCTGGTACCAACAACGCCCGTCTGGCTCAATTGCTCCGACAGCTTGCTTCTTACTACCACCGTGATCCCAACGCTCTGTTCATGGTCCGCATTGCGCAGGGTCTGCTGCACATGGGCAAGGGTACGCTCTCGCTTTCACCCTTCCATACAGATCGTAGCGTTCTCTCAAGAGTGTCGGCCGCCGGTCTTCTCACAACTCTCATCTCGCTCATCGACGCCAAGTCATTCATCCTCGGCGACTCGCATTACCTTCTCTACTTCCTTGTAACAGCCATTAACCCTAGATTCCTCATTACACTGGATGAAGACCTCAAGCCCTTGACAGTCAATGTCCGTGTTGGTCAAGCTGTCGATGTTGTCGGACAAGCAGGTCGTCCCAAGACCATTACTGGTTGGCAAACACAGAGCACACCGGTGTTGTTGAGCTTCAACGAGAGAGCGGAGCTTGAAGATGAGGAGTACCTTCCGATGACCAATGTCATGGAGGGACTGGTCATTTTGAAAAAGGCAAGTCATTTTCAATCAAATGATACAACGCACGACAGCTAACACGTATCTCTAGAATCCTGAGTGGGAAGGCGCACAAGCATAGATGGTAGCATGGTGTGACCTGGAGCGTTACAAGGCACAATAGTAAGATTTTTGACCTTTGACAGCCGATCATAGGGTAGGCATGCTGGGACGGGGAAATGTAATATGTATAGAGCATAGTTTGCAATGACAGGCACATGCAAGCACTTTTTCTTGTGCCTTGTTTGTGAATTGCATGCGCGATTTTGAAGGAGAGCATGCGTTTCTCGGCCCGCTCAATCACGGCCAAAAAGCGTCGAGGCCCCGATCTCCGCAATCTCCGTCTTCATGGGCCAAACAAAGCCATTTCCTTTTCTTGACGTCGTCCTTCTTTCCCTACCTTTCGCCGAATCATCGAACATAGCATATTCATCTGGAAGGAGCACCCGCGCATTTGTACCACCACACCCTCCAACTGTTCATCTCGACACGCCGTACCTCCGTGAGGACTATCCATACCAAGCCAACATCTTTACCAAAATACGCTCAGCGCAAACCATTTTACTGTCTCCTCCACGCCGATAGAATCTCTCAGCCAAAAGAGAGATTGCCCTCGAACAGAAAGAATCGCTGCAAGATAAGGACTACCGCACAAGACAAGCACATCACACCAACAAAATGTCGGGCTCAGTGTTACCCAACATCAAGTTCGGCAGCCCCATAATCTTCTTCGACTCACACCCCGAGCAACAACCTGGATATGCTGCATCGTGGCTCTATGCCTTCGGGGCGCACCTGAAAGTCGCATGGACCGGAGACCCGCCTAAGCGATTGCTCCCCGGTACTTTGAGGTTGCTCTGGTGGACGGTAAGCACTACTTTTCTACACTAATTGATCTTTTGTGGATGGCGTTTGCTGACTTTGTGTCTTGCTCAAGACCGACGGCAAACAAGGCCTCCGCGACTTTGAACTCCACCAATCCGAGCTCGTCAAATCGCTCTGGGATACGCTCCTCGAAAACCCCGACGTCTCTCGCGCGCTCGTGACGGGCTATTCCGGACAAAACCCTTACATCCTAAATCTGGGCGACAACCCTTGGCTCACCAAAGAGCAGAAGGAGAAGTTGAAAAAGAGGCAGAGTGAGGAGCATTGGGCGAAGAAGTCGGCGAGGAGGGTGGCAACACGGGGCAAGGGAGGGGACAGGAAGGAACAGATCATGGAGCATATTGATGAGGTTATTCAGAGCAACGAGGAGGCGGAGAAGCAGAGGTTGTTGGATGTTGATAAGGAGGATGTTTAAAGATTTTGATTCCTCTTTGTACTTTTTTTGTTCTCACTCTTGTGTACATTTTTGGCAGGCCTTGCATTTTTCTTTTCAATCTGGCATTACCTCGATATCTTCAGTAATCATACGAATTCATGTACAGAGAAGTTTGAATCGATTAGCAGGTGCTGAGAGAGGATACATGTATTTACTCGAGTATGGGGGTGAGCGAGATTGTGAGTGATAAGTCGTCGATGAACAAGACAGCGCAGATGAACATAATCCGACATTTTTGCTCGTCGACCAACTTTTACAAAAGAGAATAGAGTAGGTACATGTACATGCACATGTATACAGTGTCGGTAAAAAAAAGTATCTCAAAAGCAGGCACTGCAACAAAAAATTATGCCGTCGTTGCAATAGAGACTATATATTCACTCACAACCCCAAAAACTTTCAGCTGTCATGGCTCAACGGAATGGAAACGCCCTCATTCTTCCCATCCACCCCTGCTGTTGGCAACAACCCAACCGTCGGTGCCCGGTTCGAATCCCGTGGTGGCCACCCACTCGCACAGGTAACTTGCGAATTATGCTGCGTTGTGGCCCTGAGTCCGCTTGGACACCGCTTCAGCCGAGCAATCGGGCAGAGCGACCGAGCCCATGGGATGGCGAGTCCGGACTACACTTTGTACGTTTGTTGGTGGGGTGGTTCGGGGAGAGCTATGGAGGTGTGACTTTCTTTTTGCGCTTTTTTTTTTAGCGACAAAGATCGCGAGTTCTTTTTGATTATAACACTTGTTTGCCTGACTTGTTTGATCAACAACTCTTTTTTGCGCTCTGTGATATCAGTCTTGCTTCATCGCTGAGGTAGTCTTCTGGATTTCTTCTGAATGCATGTCGCTTTTCGTCAAAGATACACCTTACAGCATCAAACAGGTTGACGAGGTCGCTCTTCACCAACACTCTTCAATGACCCTTACAACGAGCTGCCGCTCTTACTCGCTGCACCGCTCATTCCGTAACTCTCATAAGGGAAATCCTCCAGCGTCGAGAATAACCTAGCCCAGCCATCATCCGCCCTGCCCGGCACACCTTCACCTCCACTGCTAACTCCATAGTCCTTGGTGATGCTCGCACCGGCCAACACATCGCCCTCTCTGCCCTTGTATTCCTCCAGTAAGCCAGGGTGCGGACACCATACCACTTGCATGCCAGCACGTCTCCCGCTCTCCACACCAGGCACACTGTCCTCAAACACCAAACACTCTGCAGGAGTGATTTCGGGCTTTCCCTCTGCGCGCAACGGCGCATTTATGGTTTCCAGCGCGAGCAGATAGATGTCAGGCGCCGGCTTGCCTTTTCCAGCAGGAATACGCTTGTCATCGCCCAAGACCCTATTCTCCTCTTTAAACACGTTGAACAAGTCCTCCAAATGCCCAGTCTTGAGATGGAAATTCGCCTTGTGCGAACTCGTCGCCAGCGCAATCTTGACGTGCGGATCCCGGGCGGCCAGATTGCTCAACAGCTCCGGCACGCCGGGCAGCGGCTTTGTGCTCGGAAAATACTTTCGTTGCAGCTCGGCCGTCTGTTGGAGGAAGTCCTCGCGGGAAATGGGCAGTTGGGCCCATTCGTGGAAGATGCGGCCGGCGTCAGGGCCGGGGCGGCCTTGGAGTTGGGCTTTGATGTGCCAGGGCAGGTCCGGCTTGTTGTATTTGCGTAGCGTCTCGTTTGTGCAGATTGTGTACAGGTCTTCGCTGTCGATGAGGAGGCCGTCCATGTCGAAGAGGCAGGCGCGGATGGCTGCGAGTCTTGGATATCCGCTATCAGCCATTGGACAAGATGGACAGTCCGACTGGACTTACTTGGATGCTGATGTAGCCATTTGGTGATGTGTATTCTTGCAGTGATGTGTGAAATACTTGTGAAGGCATCAATCGTGCCAGCTGCAATTGTTTTCTTTGAAAGCCGCTGCCCCGCTACTGCTTCGGATCATTTTCGCCCATCGACCAACAACCCCTCACCTGCCAAAACCCATCCATAGGCTTTAGTTCGGACGTAATTGAGACACCTCAAGACATTGGATACTATACGTGCGAACAGAGTTCATTGTTGCAATACAAACCCCCAATGATCGAAAGAGGGCTGTGATAAGAGGACGATAAAATGGTGAGCATGACGTTACACCTGCTCTACTAAAATGCTCGTACCAAAAGGTCCGCCGCAATCGGGGCGATGCATTGACCTACCCCATTCGACAGCAATCACTGACTCGATAATTATGGTACCCATGAAGATTAAACTGACAAAGCGACCAACTATCTCTTACAAAAGTACCACGAATCCGCGATAAAAATCACAGAAAACAAGCACTCATCTATCTCTCCCTCTCTATCCCAAACCCACCAGAAACAGAACATAAACAGACTTTCTGTTCTAAACTCCCTTCTTTACCATCCAAACAAACAAAAACACAAATCAGCCTCACAACGAACGCCCTTATCCAGCAATAATGCCTGTCCTCCGCATCGCCATCCTCGAATGCGACACTCCGCTTCCAGATGTGCTCGAGCGCTACGGAGGCTACGGAACAATCTTCACCGGCCTCTTGGAAACCGGCGCCAAAGAATTGGAAGCCGAAAGGGAAGACGAGGTCAAGGTGGAATGCTCGGTCTATGATGTGGTCAACAAGCAAGAGTATCCCGAGGATTTGGAAAAGATTGATGCTGTGTTGATGACGGGGAGCAGTAAGTTTTGAGACTTTCCCCTTTTTCCCTTTTCTCTTTCTTTACATTCTAGTCTTCCTTCGCAAAAAAAACCCCCCAAAAGGAAATGCAGCACTCTAACACTCGCTTCATCAAAAAAAAAAAAACAGAACACGACTCCTTCGAAAACGACCCCTGGATCCTCAAGCTCGTCTCCTTTACCCAAAAGATCCTGGAGGATCCCAACCCGCGCATCAGAATCATGGGTATCTGTTTTGGCCACCAGATCGTAGGAAGAGCCTTGGGCGCCAAAGTTGGGCGCGGAGACAAGGGCTGGGAAGTCAGTGTCACGCCTTTGGAACTAACGAAAGAAGGAAAGGAAATTTTCGGTGTTGATACTTTGGTAAGGAACAATGCTCGCTTCCACACATCTCTCTTTGATATCAATTCGCACAATCAAAGTTGGGAGAACGGAGAGAGAAAATCATTAACTAACAGAAATCAATCAAACCAGAGCATACACCAAATGCACCAAGACACAGTGCAAACCCAACCCCCCTCGGCCACGCTGTTGGCTTCCACCCCACGCTGCCAGAACCAAGGCATGTACTGCAAGTCCCGTTACATCACCGTCCAGGGCCACCCAGAGTTCAACCGCGACATGGTGGCGCGCATCCTGACGGCGCGAAGGGATAAAGGTGTTATTAGCGAGGAAATGTATCAGGATGGGATCAGGAGGGTTGGTGAGGCGCATGGGGGCGCCACCATTGCGAGGGCGTTTTTGAAGTTTTTGATGTAGAGAGATATTGCCCAGAGGGGGGTTTTTTCCCCTCGCATGTTCGTTGCTGGATTTACTCATAATCAGTAAATTTCACGGTCCCAATGTCACCGGCATCAGTATCCGTCAGGAAACAAACTCATCTGCTAAAATACTTAAGAAGTGAATCTCAACCTCTCATCATAATACCCAATATCGAGCTTGGAGCAATTGCCCACACGCTACGGGGACTTTACCTACTTGCCCCCATGAGCCTTATCGGATGCAACTTGTAGACATACAATATAATCTTGGACTCTGTTCTTATAGCCAAGGAGAGTGTTCAACCCTGGTTCTCTCCTTGGGCTGCCTACTCTAGTTATCCGCTTCTGTTTATGCGAATGTAATGCATACAGCGAATGAGACTTTGGCCAAGACAAACAAGATGCTTTTGTAGGGCATTCGAGGCTGTTGAGCATGTAATCAGGACTGGGTCGCATCGTCATAGCAGGCGGCACATGGGATGCTAAAGACGGGTAGTATAATTAGCAGATTCCTAGATATCTTGCAGAAGTCGCGGGTACCCGCATGGTGTGCAGCTTTACGGATGTAGGTACAGGTAGTCGAGACGTGAGCTTATTAGACATGGAGTAAAGTTACGGCATGTTGTGCTGCCGAAGACCCGTTTTCTCTCGGTCTAATTTCTGACGCCAACCGCTTCTCGCATCATAGACGCTCTCTCTCTCTCTATCTCTGTATCCACTCTTGGTCTTTTGTCAAGATTCACAACCACAGAATTTTCGCCCTCTTGGAACACTGAATTGCGCGACACGTGGATTCTGCCATCGCGATACATTCTCTATTCCCTAGGAAAACGGCACACGATGGCGCTTCCCGCCATCTTCCGCATGCTGCGGCCTAAGGTGTGTCTTTGCACATACATGGTCAACGTCCGACAACGATGCCCGCATGCATACTGACGGCAAACCAGACGTTTCTCTACGTGATCTCACTGCGCACCGGCACCGAGCTGATTGCTCTCACGCTTCTCATCAACAAAGTCTCTGGCATCTATGGCATTCTCGCGCTGCTGACCGGATACCACCTCTCCTGGCCCCAACTCACAATGTACATTTACTCCATCGGCGTGCTGGGCACCCTCTGCTATCTCGCGCCCCACATCAAGCGCCAATCGCCCCTGCAGTGTCTCGCTCTCGCTTGGCTCTATGTCCTCGACTCGCTCATCAACGCAACCTACACTGCTCTTTTCGCAACAACATGGTTCCTCATGCTCGCGCGCCACATCAACGACGCCGTCAAGCCAGCCAAATCCTCGGACGACCTGCCGGGCGGCAAAATGATGAACGACACGGCCGGCTTCACGTCGCCAGATGCCGAAGTCAGCCACGTGGACGTCGTCACCAAGCCCGGCGATGGCATGCTGCCAACCCAAGATGCAGTTGCGACGGGCGTCGGCGATGGCTCTGGCCTGGGCCACGCCGTGTTCCAGGGCGGCAGCATCGCCAGCATCACCGTCATCTGCACCCTCTGGTCCATCCGCATCTACTTCTGTCTCGTCGTGCTGGCCTACGCGCGCGCCGTGCTCCGCCAACACATCCTCATGACCTCGGCCAACAACTTCGGGCTCCAGGGCGGCTCCGACCGCACCGACCTGGCCGAAAACCCGTTCCGAGAAGGCCGCGAGGAGGGAGAGGGCTGGAAAGGCAGGCTGGGCCGTGCCATGACGAGCGTCGGCAAAGCATACTGGTTTGGCAAGGACGATGAGGATGAGTGGGTGCGCGGTACCGGTGAGCGCTTCACCAACAAGAAGCGTTTGAACATCAAGGTGCCTGAGCCTGGTGTCGGCGAGCGTGAGAGGAGAGCTAGAAGCGGCACTGGACCGCCGCCGATGCTCAACAAGAAGCAGGAGAAATCTTGAGTTTCTTGGGAGGAGAGAGAGAGAGAGAGATGTGAAGAAATGCTGTTTACACGAAAGCGCTTGAGTTTGTCTACATGTAGTTTTTTTCGTGTGCGTTTGTGTGTGGGTGTGTATAATTATCAAGCACAAAAAGACTCTTGGTAGGCGCATTTTGGGTAACAGGCAACGGATGCAGGCAGGCATGCGATACGTCGTCATGAAAAGGATTCGATTCACTGTTGTTTTTTTCTTTTTTGTTTTTGTTGTTTTTTGTATAATTTAAACCCATCATGGTACATGTAATATGGCGTCTTTTCTTCTTTTCTTTCTTTTTTTTGAACAAAAAGAGGGACGGCAAAAAACATGCAAGAATTATGTAATGTACATAGGGTGTGCAATTCATCCCTTTTTTGTTTCTTTTTTCTTTTTCTCTTTCTTTTTATTCAAAAAGAAAGAAAGAAATAAGAGAGCGCTTGAGAAGAAAAAAAAAAAGAGAAAAGAAAACGCCGTGCTGCAATGCAAGATACTACTGTACAGAAACAGATCAGAGGGAAAACAAAACTAAAATTAGATATCTTGGCGGCAAGGGAAAAAAGAAGGGGGGCCCAGAAACTCAGTATCAGACAAAGAAACATCATGAACAAACAATCAATGAATGCTGCTGCTGTTGAGCTCGATACGCCTCAGCATGCGCAGCTCGAGTTATCTGTCGTGGGTCCCGGGTTGATGTTTACGTCAATCACTGGCGAAAACAGTTAGTTTTCTTGGGGAAAGGGGAGAGATATGTGCAAGAAAAAAACAAAAAACGTACTTTGGTTGGGCGTCTGTGTCTGCTCGCTCTCCATGCCGGGGAGTGCCTGTGCTATCCTCTTGAACAAAGGCTTGACGTTATGTCCGACCTTTGCACTCGTCTCGATAAACAGCAAGTTGTGCTTCTTGGCCTCTTCCTCTCCTTGCTGGGTGGTGACCTCACGCTTGTCGTTCAGATCCGTCTTGTTGCCTACCAGCACGATGATGACGTCGTTGCCGCGCTCGCCGCGGACATCGTCGACCCATTTGCGGGTCTGCTGGAAGGACTTGGTCGAGGTAATGTCGTAGACGACGACAGCGACGCTACTGTCGCGGATGTACGAGGGGATCAAGCTGCGGAAACGTTCTTGGCCGGCGGTATCCCAGAGCTGCAGGCGTACGGTGCGGTCTTCGAGGTACATGGTCTGGGACGCCAAGTGTCAATACAAAGGGCAATTGTCTGGAGTGATTCGGACTTTGTCAAACCTTTGACAGGAAGTCGATGCCAATGGTCGCTTGGTATGTGTTGTCAAACGAGTCGTACATGAAGCGTGTGATCAGCGACGTCTTGCCGACTATGGCCGGATCAGTAGGGAACGTTGCTACGATGCTTGTACAGGGTCAAAAGCATACCGCTCTGCTCGCCGAGAAAGACCAGCCTGTGAGTATCGCATGTCAGCTTGTGCACGAGGAATTGACAGGACCGTTGTACCGACTTGAACTTCTTCAGCGGGTTCGTGTATGACGCAGGTTGGGCCATGGTGGATAGCGGCGGTAGGTCCAAGGACGAGCGGTAGTGGGAAGCAAAGGTCGTGCAGACTGCTCGAGGCGTGTCTTGAAGTTGTCGAGTCAAGGGTGTGTCGTTGTTATGTTCGCGAGTTCAGGAGATTGGATCGACGGACAAGAGTTGCTCCAGATGCGACGACCCTCGCCGGAAAGAGCAAGTAGCATTTCTTGGCGTGCCGCGGCTCTGCTTTGCGGAGAAGGAAGCAGATTCGGCCGGCGGTCCAGAAAAATCAACTGACATTTTATCACAATTTCACCGCTCAACAACCACCATGGCTGATATTGCACAACAGCCCAGCAACGCAGCGCCTGCCACTTACAAGCAAAAGTCCCGCAAGGGCAAAAAGGCCTGGCGCAAGAACGTCGATATCACCGAGCAAGTAGCTGGTGTTGAAGATGTTCGCGAGCAGATTATCCAAGGGTAATCAAGGCCTTGGTCAATGTAGTTCTGCCTCAATGCTAAATCTTATACAGTGGCGTCCTCGCAGAGAGGCCGGCCGAGGAACTCTTCGTCACCGACACAAAAGGATCTGAAGCCGCACAAGCAGACTTCAACAAGCGCCACAAGACTCTCAAAGCTGACGAAATCCTTGCTCAGCGCTCAAAAGTCCCCGCCGTCGACAGCAGGAAACGCAAGGCCGATGGAATCGCAACTGGGAGCAGCAAGCGAAACAAGAACGGTACCTTTGTCTCACACAAGGATCTTCAACATTTGCGCAATGTCGCAAATTCTGCCGGCGCTTCTGCCGATATCATCAAGGCTTCCGAGAGTGCAGACCACGATCCCTGGGCCATGGAGCCTGTTGTGAAAGACCCAAGATTCTCCTTCATCCCGGAGAAGAAGAAGAAGGTCGCTCCCAAGACGATGAGCTACGCTCCCATTTCCCTGGCTGCCAACGGCAAGCCATTCGCTGCCGTGCCCATACCCTCTGCTGGAAAAAGTTACAATCCCACTTTCGAAGACTGGGAGGCACATGTCAACAAGGTCGGCATTCGCGAGGTTGCCGCAGAGCGCAAGCGCCTTGCAGAAGCTCAAGAGGAGCACGATCGCCTGGAAAAGGCCCTGGCCGAAGCCGCCATTCCCGAGCCCGCCACAGACGACGAGTATGCGTCCGCGTATGAGAGCGAATGGGAGGGTATCCAAAGCGAAGCCGAAGAGGAAGTTGTGACCAAGAAGCGACCCGAGAGAAAGACACCGGCCGAAAGAAACAAGATCAAGAGGAGAAAGGCGCTAGAGCACCAGGCAAAGTGGGACAGGCAAATGGCGAAGAAAGCTGAACAGTTCAAGAAGGTCAACGACATGGCTCTCAAGCTGGCCGAGAAGGAGCGTGTACTGGCAGAGCAGATAGCCCTGCTTCCCGAGGGCGAAAAGGCAGAGGCCGAGGCCGCCATCAACGACGCAGACGAAGACCAGGTTCTTCGTCGTCGCACCCTGGGCAAGCATGCGTAAGTTTTTTTTGTCTTGGTTTCGAAGTCTCCTCACATACTGATGATGCGAACAGTATTCCCGATGCAGCTCTCGAGGTTGTTCTGGCAGATGAGCTTCAGGACTCGCTTCGTGCGTTGCGGCCGGAAGGTAATCTGCTCAAGGATCGTTACAGAAACATGCTGCTGAACGGAAAGATGGAGTCTCGCCGTCCGATGCAACATAAGAAGCCCAAGGTCGAGGTCACTGAGAAGTGGAGCTACAAGGACTGGAAGCTGCGCTGAGCGCCATGTTCGGGATTTTGGTGTGATTTTTTATGTTTCCTTGGTTGATACCAGCGGCGTGTCTATTCGTTGCATTTGCATGGCGTTGGCGGGGTGGATTGTCAATGAATCTAGAGGAGCAGTAAAATCCATGACATGATCACATGTACGAAGATATTGGCAACTGCGATTCGATGCTTCCGTGAGATGTAGTAATTATGTGGGGTTTTGCAGAGAAGACTTCATGGACCCGGCCTCGGCATCCATCGTGACTTCCAGTTTTGTGGAGAAGTGAAGCACCTCAGTCCGCGCGCATTTGCAACTCCCGAGTCATCAACAAACCTCAATCTCATCACTACCTGATCATGGCCGATACGGAAGATGGCGCCTCGGGCGACAGCAAGACGACAGCTGCTCCCGCCAACACCATCACAGGCGACGATCTGATGGAAGAAGCAGCTTTGGATGCCGAACTGCAGGCCGGCGATGATAGCAACGCATTGGATAGCAAGAATGTGACGAGCGACGACAATCCTACGGCTGCTGTGCCTCCGATCGAGACCAGGATGCCCGTGAAGAAGGACGTTGCGCTGCGCGACTTTTTGGGAAAGATGGATGAATATGCGCCTATCGTCCGTTCGCCCGCTCTGATGCTCGCTGGCTGAGTCTCTTACTGACTGCTGTTTACAGATCCCAGACGCAGTCACAAACTATTACCTCACTCTGGCCGGTCTACCCCCACCACCTGCCACTCCACCCCACCTTGCGCGCCTACTTGCGCTCGCCGCTCAAAAGTTCATCGCCGACATCGCGGCAGACGCATACCAGTACTCGCGCATTCGCTCCACAAATACAACCTCCAACAACCCGCTGACCGGACTGGGCGGTGCCGCCGGCTTCGGCATGATGCCAGCTGGGGACGAAGGTGGTGCCAAGGGCAAAGGAAAAGATGCTGCTAAGGGTGCTCAGATCGGTGGTCCTCGTGCCGGCTACGGTGGAGGCGGTGTTGGATCATCAGGTGGCAGGACGGTGCTGACTATGGAGGACTTGGGCATGGCCGTGGGCGAATACGGTGTCAATGTCAAGAGAGGCGAGTTTTACCGATAATCTTTCTTTCTTGCATGGCGCGAGGCATATGGGCAGGCGTTTAGGGCTATGACATGAGTGGGATCTATGGCTATGGCGTTCAGGGCATGATAGATGAGGCAACTCTTGATCTTGAGCCGTGCATACTGAAGAATGACTAAAGAGCGATGCATTTGTACACTGTAATCCAGAAAACGCCGTGACCCCTTTAATTTGCATTCTACTTGTTCTTGGTGTGCTTGTATGTGAAGCGCTTCCTCGTCCTGCGATTGAAGACTTGGTTAGCATTTCGGCCTTGGCCTACCTTCCTCTCTCCCTGCAACTCACGCTGAGAACTCTCCAAGCTTGTGACCGACCATATCCTCCGTCACCTTGACATCGGTGTAGATCTTGCCATTGTGGACCTGGAAGATCAAGCCAACAAAGTTGGGCAAGATGGTGGCACCTCGAGCCTGTGTCTTGATCGGAGGGGCACGCTCGCCGGCTTTGGGGCGTATGATTGGTAGACTGTGTTCGTATGCCCCTTATCAGAGTCTGTTTTTCTTCTCTTGCCCAAGTTCATGGGTCCACGAGGTTTGCGGCAAAAAAAAGTTGAGTTTGGTTTTGGACATTTGCTTACGGGACAATGTGTGGGCCTATGGATGCGGTTAGTTTCCGTCGTTTGTATGGAGAGAAAGAAATCAATTACCCTTCCATACAGAGCGCGCGCCCTGCAGTATTGTTGTCGGCCTCATTGTTTGTGTGTGTGTGTGTGGTAGAGTCGACTTCCCTTGTTCCTTGACGCTGTCACTCCTCCACCAAAATTGCCGAAGCACGTGCCACTACGCGCAACACGTCTACCGCCTCCCAAACAGGCAGCAGTCCGTCTTTTGCCTTGGTTTCCTTTGGTGGTTAAGGGAAAGTGAATGTGTTGAGGGAGTCAGGGTTCTCTTTTGGTTTGATCCATTGCCGGCCTGCTCTTCTCTTCTACATTTTCTCTTCTCTACTCGCTTCTTACCATTTTCATGATACTACACATCTAGTCAGAGGAATACCATCAAAATGCCTGCTGCTTCAGGTAGGATCAAATTCATGATGCAAGTCATGCAAAAGGCTGACATTTCTCGCAGCACCCGACACAATTCGCATCCTGGTCTCGACAGACAACCATGTCGGCTATGGAGAGCGTCATCCAAACCGTATGGACGACTCTTGGGACACTTTCGAGGAAATTATGGCCATGGCCAAAGATCGAGATGTCGACATGGTACTCTTGGCCGGTGATCTCTTCCATGATAACAAGCCCTCTCGGAAGGCCATGTACAATGTCATGCAATCCATCCGCAAAAATTGCTTTGGTGAGAAGCCTTGTGAACTCGAGATGCTGAGCGATGCCTCGGAGAACTTCTCTGGCGCCTTCAATCATGTCAACTACGAGGATCCAGACATCAATGTCGCCATTCCAGTCTTCTCTATTCATGGCAATCACGATGATCCAACTGGAGACGGTCATCTGGCCTCTTTAGACCTGCTGCAGATGGCGGGTATGGTCAACTATTACGGACGCACCCCAGAGTCGGACGCAATCTCCATCAAGCCCGTGTTGTTGCAAAAAGGCCGTACCAAGCTTGCTCTTTACGGCATGAGCAATGTCCGTGACGAGCGCATGTTCCGCACTTTCAGGGATCAAAAAGTAAAGTTTTATCAGCCTGGAACTCAGACTGGTGATTGGTTCAACCTGATGAGTGTGCACCAGAATCATCATGCGTATACCGATACCGGGTACCTCCCTGAGAGTTTCCTACCATCTTTCATGGATCTCATCATCTGGGGACACGAGCACGAGTGTCTAATTGAGCCTCGCTACAACCCGGAAATGACCTTCCATGTCATGCAGCCTGGATCGTCTGTCGCTACATCTCTCATGCCTGGTGAAGCTGTGCCAAAGCACGTTGCCATCCTTAGTATCACGGGAAAAGAGTTCAAGTGCGAGCCTATTCGCCTGAAGACTGTCCGTCCTTTTGTGATGAGGGAAATTGTTCTACAAGAAGATCCACACATGAAGCGTCTTGCTATGAAAGACGACAACCGAAACGAAATTAGTCGCTATCTTACAACTATCGTGGACGAAATGATTGAAGAGGCAAACCAGTCCTGGCGTGACGCTCAAGAGGATGAAGAAGATCTCAGTGAGCCCCGTCTACCACTGATCCGCCTGCGTGTCGAGTATACTGCTCCTGAAGGTGGCAGCTTCAACTGTGAGAACCCCCAGCGTTTTTCTAACCGATTCTTGACAAGAGTTGCAAACGTCAACGATGTGGTCCAGTTTCATCGCAAGAAGGCTGGTGCTGGCCGGAGGAATGACAAGCCTGAAATGCCGGAAGAAGATGCGCTGCAACAAGTCACAATCGATTCCATAAAGGTTGACAAGCTTGTAAAAGAATTCCTCAAAGCCCAGTCTCTTACCATCCTTCCGCAAAACTCGTTTGGAGATGCTGTCACTCAGTTCGTTGATAAGGATGACAAGCATGCAATGGAGGCCTTTGTCAACGAAAGTCTTGCAAGCCAGATAAAGAACCTCTTGGGTACTGAGGGAAGTGTCGAAGATGAAGACATGGCAGAACTCATGGAAGGATACAAGGCGCATCTGGAGGACATGTGGTCCAAGGGCACGTTGAAACGTACTGCCAGGACCAACAAGAAATTCAAGCCGAAACCAACAAATTGGGACTCAGACCTGGACGGAGCTTGGGAAGAGCAACCAGCCGCTCTCGTTAGATCCGATGTTGAGGCTGAAGAAGACAGTGATGTGGCTCAGCCAAAGACGAAGGCGACTCGAGGCAGGGGAGGAAAGGCTACTGGAACAACACGGAAAACGACTGCCGCTACGAAAAAAGCGGCTCCAGCAAAGAAGACAGCAGCGCGCAAGAAACAGCCAATCGAAGAGGAATCGGATGAAGAAGACGATGTCATCATGGTCGACAGTGACGAGGACGACATAATGGCCGATTTCATTGAAGATGAAGAAGATGATGACGACCTGTTCGTTAAAGAAGCACCACCCAAGAAGAAGGCACCGGCAAAGGTCGCATCGAAGTCGACAGCCAAGCGCGCTGCATCGCCGAAGCGCAAAGCACCTACTCGTAGCACAGCAGCAAAGACTACCAATGCTAGACAAACGACTCTCAGCTTCTCACAGGCCCCTGCAGCCTCACAGGCTCCTCGCGCTACTGCATCTCGAAGCGGCCGTAAGGCTGAAGAACCAGTATGTTTCGTTCTTGTGAAAATTGCATGGCTACGCTGACAAAGACCCAGAGCGAAGATGAAATATCAGACGATGATGATGCGTTCGAGCCGCCTCCTACAACATCTCGTACTGGAGCACGCCGCAGATTTTGATGAACAAGCTATCTATGAGACATTGATGAAGTGTTGACATGACGAACGCATTCTGGTATGGCGTACTATGATGGATGGAGTTTTGCTTTTGCACATGACGGCACTTCAATATTGAAGCTTCGGGCGGACCCCAGTAAGGAAGCACTGCTGTGGCTGTCCCGTTACCTATCAGGAAGTATACATAAGGAGAGGCAGGTACCATCGGCCCAATCTGGGAAATGCTTATTTTCTTATATCAACTTTAATTCCCACAGGCGGCAACGACGCTGTCTTCCCGTCACAGAAAGAACGACTAGTATCTCTCCAATGTCTAGCTCTTGCTCTGCTTCTGACCTTCTCCCTCTTCATACCATACACTCTCAGTCATCCTCCCATCAACACCAGTTTCTTTCATCACACTCATTTGGTCTCACGAAGCTACCATTCACCTCTTCACACATTGATGAGCCCCAGCCGCTCTTGTTCATCGCCGCTCTGCTTGAATCAATCAGCCAAATACTTACCGGACAGCAATACACCCACCTTCAGTCACCGGTCCATACCTGACCCATCGAGGTACATCCATCATCAGGCTTCTACTGCATTATTGGATCGAGGCTGACGTTGTCGAGAAGTAATCACGCGACACCTCACCTCTCTCAGACTCGTTGGACTCATCAATCAGTACCATCATCATCGACTATCACTTGATGCCAATGGCACACAATATTGCTCGCAAGGCATACTCTGCAGAACAACTCCTGGCCCTCCGCCACTCGGCCTCAGACGAGACTGCTGTCCAGATTGAAGCCAAAGCTCAGGATGGAGCTATCAAAGGTATGTCCAGATATTCCTCCGTCCCAGCGGGACATTCCCTTGACGACGCTTGAGCGTGGAACAACTCCATCAATACACAACGCCAGCTTCATCTCATCATTGGTCATCATCACTCTTTCGACAAACTTGATACATTTATTGTTATGCATTATTCGTTTACGCCTCCACTTTCACCTTCCTCACCCTCCTCCGATCGTTTGTCATCGCACCACCTGAGATTCACCAATTGGCTGGTTGATGACTCGCCGTCACCCTGCGAGAGCAGGCGCTCTGCGGTACCAAGTTGGCTAACAGACGAAATCGCAGACCATGTCGTGCGTAACGCGCGTTCTTTTGCTGCGCGCTCCAATCGCTCTTTCGCCACATCTGACAATCTGCAACTTCCCCCACCCACTGAGTCTCGCCAGTCCAGCGCACCTGTCCTTTCTGAGATTGACCCAAACAACCAAAATCTGCGTCCTGCATTGGCCTCGAATCGTTACCGCCCATCTCCAACTCCGTCGCTGAAGAAGCGGAAGGCCGAGCAGATCCTTGAGGACCATGGCTCACCCCCTGGACTCCGCGTCACTGCTGGGGGCCGCATCGTCCCCAGTGACCAGTCTCCTCTCTGCAGTCCTCGCTATGGCTACAGTGCCATCAAGAAGAATGGAATGCTCATCAAGTTTGGTCCCAACTTCCCCGCTCCTCCTGGGGGCATTCCCATGCAGAGAATGGGCCTGCCCAATGGCTTCGTTGCTCAGGATCCTAACGGCAGACTTTGCCAGATAGTGGATGGCAAGTTTCTTCCTGTTGACGACGTCGATGGAATCCCGCAGCTTTACATCGCAGCTCCCAACTTGACTGGCAGCACCGGCTTCCCTGAGAGCGCAAAAGATGACACTGGCGGCGCCACTCCCTTTGACAGCGCCGCTACAAAGCAGCCCAGCCAAGCTCTCGACAATGCTCCTCCAAACGGCCCTTCAGCCAAGGCACCCATCAAGCAGCCGACCGTCAGTGTTGGCATCCAGATCCAGGCACTTGAGAAACAATACAACAAGCTGGAACAGGAGTCCAAGGAACTTGACAAGGTTGAAGTCTTGCAACGCAGCTCAATGGGCTCCAAGGCATACCAGCAGCTCATTCAAAACCGCCGCGATCTCGTCACGCGCAAGAATGCGATCCGTGTCAGCCTCAAAGCTCTGCGTGAGGTCAAGGCTTCCGCTGAACAATCGCCTCAGGGCCCTGCTCAGTCAATGCAGCCCCACTCCAACATGCCTCCATATGGCCCAGCAGCCATGATGGGAGCCGCAGGTCAGATGCCTGAATGGACTTTTGATGGTCTTGCTCCCGATGCTCATGGTATGCCGCCCTTCCAGCACGCTCCCATGTTTTATGGTCCTCACAGCGGCTACAACATCGCCATGGGGCCCTACCAGGGCATGTACGGTCCGATTCCACCCATGTACAACATGATGGGGATGCCTCCTGTCGACGCGTTCGGCAACTTTGTACCCAGCGCAGGCCCTCAAGCCTTCTCCAATGGCAGCCCATCGGCTCCTCGTGCCGACATGACACAGGAACCAGCATCCAGCAGTCAGAAGCCAGCAGAGGGTAACACTGCTTCACAGCCAGAGTCTCCACGCAGGCTGCGTGCGTTGCAGATCAAGAATCCAGAGGCCAAGTTGGAGGCGAGTCAGAAGTCAGCGCTCAACCCCATGAGCCCCAGCTACCAGCCAGCGGCCAAGTCGACACCTGCAACCAAGGTCCTCCCAACTCGTGCTGCCTCACCATCTCCAGCACTTGCTGAAGCTGTCAGAGCACATAATGCCTGGATCACAGAGTCTGCCAACGCCTCCAACACGAACCTCGCCTCTACCGCTTCTCAGCACAAGCCTCGCTACGAATCGTCTTCGTCAAGCTACGCTACTGCTGATTTCTTCCCAAACAACCCTCGCGACCATTCGATGAGAAAGGATGCCTACCCTGCTGGATCTGACAGTCGCAACAAGACAGCAGACCATCCTTCCACTTCCAACGGTCAACCAGTCACTCCCGACAAGGAGAATCATGGCCCTGGCTGGAATTTTGCTTCAGTCTCAAGTGTTACAACGCCTCCTACCGCGCACGACCAGACTGGCGACCCTCCGGGAACCCCTGTGATGGCAAGTGTAGATCCTGTTCAGCACCGCTCGGAGATGAATGTCAGTCCAAAGAGTCGTCGTCCCGACTACTTCATGACTTACAACTCCGTCAATGAGGCTACCAATGCTCCATCGCCTGCCATGGCCTCTGCTCAACCTGAACAACCGCGACAAGCCATTGATTCAGTCTCACTCAAGCACGGCTTTGGTCATGAAGAGTCGGCTTACCTGGAGGGTCTCCGGGCTGGCGAGGCTCGTCTGCCTGTCGGTGTTGACAAGAACGGCTTGTGGCTTGAAGGTTACTGCGCTGGACTTCTCAAGTCTGCTCAACCTCCAGCCACGACTGGATCTTCCCAGCCGAGGGCTTCAGCAAGTGCAAATCCTGCAATCTTCAAGCCCTACGTTCAGTCGGGACCGCAGAACGTTGGCTCACATCAGCAACCTTCTGCTGTGGATATTCGCACTGCTTCCATGAACATTCTGAAGGAAGCCGTTCTTTCAGCCCACAACGAGAATGCCATCCTCAGCCCAGACATCAATGGGCCTTTTGTTGATGAGATGGCAGCTCTGAGCCTCGGAAGCTGGACCCCTGGAGCTGGCACACATGTTGATTCTACTGCTGTTCTTGCTGGCGTACGCAATGGTGAAACAGCCTTTCCCGAACGAACTTCGTCCATGGTTCATCGTCAGCTCGCTAGTGTCCAGAGCTCAGACACTCGCAATCGCAACGTCATGCCTGTCAACCAGACAATGGAGGTCAAGGTAGAGCGAGAGAAGATGCAAGTCGCTCAAGACCGCCGCGCTGTGTCGGCACAAGCTCAGACTCGTGGCGACTCACCATCGTCGTATCAACAGAGAATGTACCCAGCACACCGCGTCATGAGCTCGCAGCTGGAATGGAAGTCTGGCTCATCAATCGCCCAGGTGGCAGGACTGGCCACGGGTCACTTTGCACAGTATGATGGTACGAAATCAGTTGCCCAGACTCTTGGTGATAGACAGCCGCTGACTCTTGTGTCTGGTCACACAGGCATGGCATCGCACGAGACTATGTCTGGAGCATTGCCTGACAAGCAGAGTGGTGCGGCAAGCAGATTCGTCGAAGCATCCATGACCTCTGAGGGGAAGACGGGCAGTCCATCGTCGTCGCCCGTCAAGAAGTCTCCCAGCAAGGGGTCTCCAGCAAAGATCAAGTTTGCACAGATTGCCGGCAGAGCTGGGATCAAGGTCCGCAGCGACCTGAAGGACGACCAAGAGGGTGAGCCCAGCAGCCCTCAGGAGAAGCGCCGTTGGAGGGATGTCTGGACCAAGAGGTTCACCGAGGATGAGCAGAAGCAAGGTGGTCGCCACTGATTGAGCAATGAAGATGGTTTGGACATGGTCAACTGATTGGAACATTCTACCTTGGCATGGCCGTTGATGACCATGAGAGAGACGAGGCGGTGTTTTTGTTAATTGGCATGAAACTGGTGGGTTTCGACACCACAAGAGCAGGTTTAGAGAAGGCATGTCTTTGTTGTTGAGTTTTTGCAAGTGATAGCATGTTCAGAGAGGGCAGTTTATACGTTGGGCATGGTAGTTGGAGGATACACGGAGTATACTTGGTTGAGACATGTTCAAATTGAAAGTATGATTTGTTTGCTTCTTGTTTGACTGAGATTGATAGATTGTTCATCCTTTTGGAGCGAGTCTTGTGGACTGGAGAGGAGAGCAGGGTGAGTGGAAGTGATGAAAGAGGAAGGGGCCGTGCACCGGAGCTGCCGTTGCTACGACCGAGCGACCAGCATCATCGACCAACACCATCTAGCTCTTGTCGACCAATACCGTACTTACTCAGTCTCGTCTCGCATTCATCTCATCTCCTCTCAGCATCACAGTCACAGCAAATAAACTCACTCACACATCCAGAATCATGGTGCGTCACATCTATACATGCGCGCCTACACTCCACTCGATCCAAGAAGAAGCTAACAACCCGACCAGTCTCTTCGTATCGTCCCCAGCGCAGGCCACGCGCAACAAACCGCACTCGCCCCATCCGCTCCCTCGGCTCCCGGTGTGCACGACACGCTCCGCGCCAATCTGACCCTCAACAGCCCGCACAACGCCTCACCCTCCTTCGCCCCCGTCACCACATCATCACACCCGCTGGAGCAACGCCTCGCCAACTGGAGAAGCACCCAAGAGCAACTCAAGATGAACATGCTGAGAAGAGAGTTTGGCGTCGGCGAGCCCGTGCGCAGGGGCATGGAGGTCAAGATTGTGCAGGAGGGCGAGTGGAAGCCCGCCGTGCTGGGACAGCGGGGAGAGGGTGTTCACGAGGCCATTCTGAAGGGCAGGGATCAAAGCATTGATTGGGAGGACGTGTTTCTCGGTGAGTTCTTTTTCTTTCTTTTTGCTCTTCTTGCCTTTACGAAACATGGTGTGCTAATGATTGTTTTTTTACAGGTAACGAAACACACACGGCCCCCGACTTCCATTCCGAGCTTGAGAGCAAACTTCGAATGAACTGGTAGATTGGTCCTCTTTCTAGCCACTCGACTACTTGTCTACTACTTGCCGCCCAACCTACTTCCAATTTCATTCCCGAAGAATGCAAAAACGACCGCACTAGATTGCTAGACATGGGTCATTTCTGGCATTTTTTTACTTGCAAAAGGGAGAAATTAGAGATTAACAACATGAATGAAGCTGGAGCTTGTACGATATACAATTTTATCTCTCTCTCTCTCTCTCTCTCTCTCCCCCCCCCCCCCCCCCTTTTTTTTTTCTTTTTTCCCCCTACTTTTTTTCTTCTTTAAACAAAATATGATATAAAAAAAGAGAGAGAAAACGACTTGGAAAAGAGGCAAAAAAATATTTGATTTCTTTTTTTTTTCTTTTTTTTTTGGCTGTTAATACGAAAACACACATCTAAAATGCTAATTTAAATTGTTTGTTTCTCGTCGCCAGGATGTAGAGAGAGTTTTTTTTTCTTTTTTTTTTGCAAAATGTGTTCAGATCGTCGCCCGCTACCGCTTTAGAGAGAAAAAAAAAGGACGAGGAAGAGAAAAGAGGCAAAGAAAAAAAAAACAAGAAACCATAAATACATGTACCCTTTTGTATATAATTTACTCCCAAACTTTCCAAAAGAATAACAAGCTTGCTACAAGGACCTTGAAAAGAAGAATGATACGACAAAACCTAAAACAAAAAATAAACAGAAAACCTTAAAAAAAAAAACAAGGATCAAAAAAAAAAGATTTTGCGGGAAAAGAAAACCAGAAGTATATATGTATCGTGAATTCAAAAGCTATGCGTTTGTGTATAGGGGTTTGTGATGCTTGTTCGCCCTTGCTCGATAAGTATATGTATTTTTTTTTTGAAAAAAGAAAAGGATTCGGCTTTCCTTGCTCTTGAAAAAGGAAAAAACAAAACCCCCCCAATGTACAAGATATCAAGACGTAGTAGAAAGAAAATGGAAGGTGGGAGAGAGAGGAACAAAAAGGTGGGTGTGAGGGGTATCTGAGAAACGAACAAAAAGGAAGGTGGAAGAGAGGGGGGGGGAAAGAACAGGAAAGGAAAAAAGCGAAAAAGAAAAAGATCAGAGAATGATACATCGACAGCCAGCCGTGGCTTCGTCGCCTGCATCGCCATCAGCACCACGGGGGTTGCCACCACCAGAACTGCTTTTGCCTTTTGTAGATTTTGCGTTCTCTTCGTCATCTATTACGTCTTGGGGCTTTATGCTCATGTGTACGACGTTCGGGGCCGAATCGCTGAATCGACAATCTGTAGATGGAGTTAGTTCCTGGGGAATGGCAGATGTATGGGCAAGGCGCACCTTTTAGCGGTAGTTTGTCGTCCAAGAAGCGGCCAAAATGGATTAATCGGATAGCGGCGGGAGAGGAAGGTCTGGGTTCCCATTCTGCATGTTTTTGTTAGTTTCATTGCGGGTATGCCGTGTAAAACACAGATCAAGACAGTACAGTACCTTCTCGCCAATCTCGCCAAATCAACTCTTTCAAGGTATAGACACTTATAACAAAGGGATCGAATTCGGCCTTGTCATTCTGGGCCTTGACGTTGCGCTTGTCGAGGTATTTCTGGTTGATACGGTAGGGATGGCGTGTGCCAGTGCTGCTGAGTAGCAGGTTGATGATTATTACGGGGCCAGTGGGAGGGCCGTGGGAAGAGGACGTGGACAGCAATGGGGTCGGCAGATCGGTCGAGGGGCCAATGGGTTCATTGGTTTCTTGTCGTGACAAGGCTGGGGCGGGCATTTCGAGGGGCGTTGGTGGGAAAGGGTCGGTGCCTTCATCTACGGATTGCGGTTGTGCCTGTAGTTGCAATGTGGGGGCTGCTGCTGTTGTCGCTGACTCTGATGCTGTTGAAAATGATGCTGGTTCGTCATGTGCTTGTTGGTGGAGACTGCCCATTTCTACCGGCGGGGCTCCTGCAGTCGCATGTGTGGTGGACGAGTGCGAGTCCATTGTTCCGGATTCCCTCCTTTTCTCAATTTATAATGATGCTATGTACACGATGACGAAAGACTGCGAGGTACGGACGGCGGATGTCTTGGGCGCTGAGGTGCAAGTGGAAGAAGGAGCCGAGTCGGCAAGACGGGCCAAGCGCTGTGACACTGGGGAAAGATGCAATGACGCCGAGCAAGAGCGACTGAAGGCAGCGAGGGTGCAAGAGAAAATGATATCCGATATATGCAAAAGCAGCAAGATAGAGATGCAAAAGACGTGTGAGCGATTAATAAAGAGATTGCGACCATGAGTCCTTATTGCCGCAACACCCAAGTGTCAGTCACCAACCATCCCCAGACAGACCCACCCCCGAAAAAAACTCTATTATTTGCCTAGGCATTCCTCTTTTCCGGCCCTTCAAAGCTAGAAAGTCCGCATCAGTACCTTAGTACCTTATTTGTAATAAAAAGTTTGAGTATTTACATCATCATATCAACGCTCTACTCCGACCACTCTGCATATCCGCCAACTCCCTCTACGCGCACGCCCTCCATCTCTTGCTTGACTCCCAGCATGCTCACTCTGCCCATGCTGCCATCTGACTCTCCCTCCACTTTCCAACTTGACAACACTTTTTGCAGCCTTTGTACCACTTCTTCCTTGTCCTCTATTAACAGAGCAACTGCATCATATCCTCCAGCCCCAGGAACAACGCCGCCGACCACCCCGTCAACATGACTGCAGGCGTCCAGCAGTTCGGTCTGAGCCCTGGGTTCGATTGGCACTCCGCTCTGTTCGCTCATCTCGCGGATCCCCTTTCTGATGGCTTGTATGCTTTGTCGAAGCCTCGAGTAGTCTGTAGACCCACTTTCGGCCAAGGCGACCAATTCCTGTGCCAGTCCCTCGTTGACTTTTTGCAAGCCTTCCCACACCTTCTCTGCCCCTTCTCCACTCTCCTTCTTCCAAGCCAACACCTTCTTAACCATACCCGGTGTCTGGCTTCCACAGCTGACATCGCACATGACCAGTCTTATGCCCTTGGGCACCTTGACCTGATCCTTGATAATCTCTGTATCCCACCGCCCGTTCGTGCCGCTTTCGTCGACAATGTCCACCAGCTGCTTGGCAAATTTTGCTGTGCCTGGTTCTCCATGTGCTGATAGGATTGACGGTGAAAACCTTCGGTACAAACAGCTGCCGTATACTGCCGATGCTACATCGAATCCGGATCCAACTTTGCCTTGAGCTGCGCAATGTGACGCCTGCGCCAAGTTGTGCAGCTTGCGTTTGCCAGTTTCCGTAGTGACATCGAACAAGTCTTTGGGCAGGTAGTAACTGAGTACTGCCGCAGTAAAAGCAGTCACCAGAGCAGCCGACGAGCCCAGGCCAGTCTTGTTGGCTTCCGAGAGAGGAACACCAAAGTCATGGAATCGTGCACCTGTCAGGGAGGCCGACGAGGTTGAGTAGTAGTCGTTGTCTGCCAAGATGGTGATGGATGCGGGTGATATTTTGGAAGAGCCCACACTTGATATGTAGCTCAGAGCGTATGCCAGTGCTGTCTCGACGAAAGGGTTGCGATTTAGGGCTTGTTGCGAGTCTCTATACGATCGATTTGTTAGTACAATATCATCTGGAGGTGTCACAGTGTGAGGGAGTGTGTTGAGAACAAATCGTGATCGACGAGTATCTCAATCTGTACAAGGCATCTGAAGACTTTTGCGCCCGTGGCCTTCTCCCAGAAGTCACAGAGATTGCTACATCCACCACATGGACTCATCACAACGATTGCACTCAGAATGGGAGGAAATCAATTTCTGATCATCACTTACACTCTCAATTGGGTCACCTTGACACCCCCATCTTGCTCGGCCAAGCGGTAACCGTATTCCCACACAGCACTCTGAAATTGAGGAGACTTGACCGAGATTTCAGAGAAGGTGACCCCAGAGCCACTTTCAAATGGCTTTACACAGACGTGTATACGAGCATCCAGGCCAAAAACAAGACCATTGTACTTTCTGTCGAGCACGAGATAACCTCCGGCCAGCAAGACCTTGCCAGGCGCGGATACTGCAACAGCACTGTGACTCATGGCAATTCTCGCGCAATGTGGGTGGGCTTCTTTTGGAGACTTGATGCGGGCCGTGAGGTTAGAGGTTGTGAGTTGCAGGAGACGTAGTCAATTGGGGTTTTCCAAGAGAAGTGTGCAATTAGGCGGCCCTCTCGCTCTCCGCTGAGGACGACGATGCTAAGCTGATTCTTGTGCTCCCTGAATGCCGCACAAGCAATATCGCAAATTCACTTTGCTTGCAAACTTATGTCCACCGATCAATGGGATAGGGCCGCAATAGATATTCGGTCAGCAGACCAAGGCACCGGGAGTATTGACGAGAAATAGTCGGGTCAAAGAGATCCTTGGTGATGTTTGGAAGATTCTCGTCGAGTAAAGAATTAACGCAGCGAACGTTGTTTTGGACCCGAGACTTTCTCTTGATCGTTTGGCAGCGGGTGCGCGGGAGAGAGCACTAGCGGCAGGCGATTGAAGATAGCGTGGCCACAGCAGCGTGGGCTAACCAGCAGAGCTCGGCCGAATATTCGCGGAGTTTGCGCATGTAGTCCAATGTCACCCCGAGCATTTGAAATTTCCAGCGCAGCTCTTTAGCCTCGCTCGTTCAAAGGACGAACGCTTCAAAGTTGCTCCGAGTCTCCGGCCCAAGATCGTGGTACACACGACAGACGTTATCGTCATCCATTATTTTGTTGCCTGAACATTTTCGCAAGGGCAAAAATCAGTCATCGTCCCCAGCCTTCGATTCTCTCGCTTTTTATCAGATCTTCTTTCTATTCGCGCCGGTGTTTTTGGTGCGATCAATCCTTCTTCTTGTTTCATTGCTTCTCGTGATTCTCCTCGAATATCACGCCACCAAGGTATTTTGGTACCTTTTGGCACTTCACGCGTCTTTGCCGATCAAGCTGTCGCTGTATGAAATTGCAACAATCTGTTCATTGAGAACTCTCTGGTATGTCTCTCTCTCCATTTCGCTCGTCCTCTCGTTGTGATTCGTAAATGTTCGATAATCGCAATGATGATATTCCGTTGTTGCGAGATGACTTCGAATCGAGTTTCTGACAGCTGTGCAGTCTCGAATTTTCGATCTGAGAGAACTCAATCGTCTCGATGGTTTTCGTCAAGCCCACTGTCGGAATCTCACGTCTTGCTGGTTCAGCATTCAAATCTTTCACCCACGGTTACGCGCAGACTGTCGTCGCTGCCTCTCAGACTTCGTATGCCTCACAAAACACTGGAGCGACACCACTTGCGAGCAACTGGATCCATCGCATAGGCGGAAACTCCACTGCATCTCACATCCAGCATGCGAACAATCCTACCCACACGAGCAGCCAGAATGTCCGTGTAGACAACACAGCCAACGATGGACTCGCCCAATACTACGAGGCCTGGCACAAGCACCACAAGAATGGCGACCTTCGCGAATGGCAGCAGTTTCAATTCCAAAAGCTGCTGGGGGAGGCCCCTGCAGCAGCCGTGGAGAGCAAGGCGCTCGAGGATGTGCAGCAGAGCAGCGCGATTGAAGAGGTGGAAGACACTCTGCAAGACAGTCCAAAAAGGGGGAGCCTGAAGCGTGCATACACAACCAGTGCTGTCGACAACTTCGGAAAGGCCATCGACAATCAGGAGGCTGCGGCTATTGCAATCGCTCAAGTCAATGAAGCCATCGCCGAGGAGATTACAAAGACCAGACAGGAAGTTGAGGCTGCTACCGATGTCATCCTCAAGGAGGACAAAGCTTCAGTACCGCTTCCCGACGCTTCTCAGGGATTCTCGCAGAATATTGTCGATGCTTCTGCGAACGAGACAGCACCTATTGTCGAACCGAAGGAGCCCATCTCTGCCCCCGTCTCGGAATCTGATACCTACACTCAGGAACTGGAATCGCTGCTCGAAGAAAAGCAGTATGGGCGCATTCCTGTCGTCTTCGAGTCCATGTTATATGCTGGAGTCAAACAACCGCCCGCTTCGGCATATCGAGCCTTGATGATGTCTGCCATCGAGCTCACCAGTGGTAGGCACCAGAGAGTTTCCAAGGCCCTCGAGGTGTACTCCGACATGCTTCGTCGTAAAGTTCTGCCGGATGCCCAAACATTTGCTGCTCTCCTTAACGTTCTTGCCAATCGCGCTCTGGAGGCTTCTGCTACCAAGAAGATTCTGGAGGAGAAGCGCAAACGCTATGGTGGGATGGAGACCGAGGATAGTTTTCTGTTCCATTCGGATGCGCTTGAATATGCCATCTTTGCAGAAGATCAATCCTTGAGCATCGCTCTGACCGTGTTCAAATCTGCTTCATCAAAGATCGAGCTTTCGACAAATTCGTACGGCCTCTTAATTCATGCATGCGCCAAACAAGGCCGTGTTTCCGACATGACGGGTCTGTTCGACCACATGTCGACCAACGACATTATGCCTAACGCAAACATTTTCCCGGCCATGATCAATGCCTTGGCAACTGCAGGAGATCTGCGTAACGCCGTCGAGTGCTACGACAACTACAAGAAACTCGCCATTGACAACGACGCTGGCTTGAACAACATGTCGAGAATGGACGAGGCTGTGTACTCAGCTTTGATCAAAGCATACTCTGTATGCAAACATTCTGCTGGAGGTCTCAAATTCTTCAACAACATTCAGTCTCAGGAGCAGAACGCTCTTAAGCGCCAGGCTATCCGGGACGCCGTGTACGTGGATGCCTTCCTCCCGGTCTCAATCGACGCTGGCGACTTCCAGGGGGCCGCCTCTGTTCTCCCTAGCATCTCAGACGCGGCTTCTGTTCGTGCGCTCAATACCATCAGTATCGCCGCCGCCGATGTCAACAACTCCATCGAAGCGATCAATGCATTCAACGCGCTTGCCGCCGCAGGTGCTGATCTGGCCCCTTCCTCAATGGCCATGCTTGCAATGCACATCCGTAATGCAAACCTCGAGGCCGCTGAGCCCTACTGGCGCGTTTTGGAGAATTCCGTGCCCGACTCGTCATTTATCGACCCTGCCACCATGCGCGCTCTCGCAATGATCAGCGTCGGTGCCGCGGCCCGTGGCCTTCAACAAACTCGACTCATACTGGCCCGTTTAAGAGATGCTGAAAAGTCCTCGCATGATAGCCACGAGTTGGTCGAAAAGATTGAGGAGGCCATCGAAGTCCTCGGTAACTTTGCTCTCAAGAGCAGCACGCCCCTGGAGACAGGTGCCAGCATGGAACTTCTTCGTATGATGGTTGACAATGGCGCTCTGGTGAATCCTATTGCTGAGCACCTGGTTGCCTCTTTTGGTTCTCAGGAGATCGCGCAGTTGTCACCGATCGACATTGGTCTGTTGATCAAGATTCAGTCTCGCATGATCTTGGACGAGGTAGCTCCTGAGATTGCTGGCCCTGCTAGATTTGCCTGTCTTCTCGAGAACATTGTCTCTCGCGGCATACTTCCTGACGTGCCCACCGAGAACTTGATCGAGAAGACATTGATCAACCTTGACCGCAGTGACTTGAGCCGCCTATGGAACAATTATCGCTACCCTATCACGCCTTCACCTGTCTTTCCACCTCTTGCTGGCTTCAATGCCTTCCCTCCCGCTCCTTTGGTTCCGGGTGCACCCTTTGATGACGCTTTCGACCCCTACGCCAGCCGGACTGACAACAAGGCGTCTGTTGCCATCACAGACCTCCTCGACAAGCCTCACGGAAGGTCCTCTGCCCTTCTCAACGAGGCCTTGACCAAGTTCCGCAACATTCGCCGCGCCGGTCGTGTTCCCAGATTCTTCGCTTACTCAAAGCTCATCTTGGCTGCCGCGAAGGAGAACCAGCTTGGTTTGTGCCACGAAATCCTGGAAATGGCCAAGCATGATGTTCCTTATCTTCCTCAGTACAGAGTAATTCGATTTGGATGGGTCAGCATGCTCGACTCCATGCTATCTGCGTGCCTGAATGTTGGTCGCCGCGACCTCGCCGCCCAATACCACCAGGACTTACTCGATATGGGTGCCTCGCCTTCGGCCAACACATACGGACTATACATCACCACCCTCAAGGAGAATACGAAGACCTTTGACGAAGCCACTGAGGCGGTCAAGATCTTCATGCGTGCCAAGTCGGAAGGGGTCGAGCCCACTTCGTTCCTATACAATGCTTTGATTGGCAAGCTCGGCAAGGCTCGCAGAATTGACGACTGTCTCTTCTACTTTGCAGAGATGCGCAATCTTGGTATTCGTCCTACTTCTGTCACATACGGCACCATTGTGAATGCTCTCTGCCGTGTCAGCGACGAGAAGTTCGCCGAGGAGATCTTTGAAGAGATGGAGGCTTGCGCCAACTACAAACCTCGCCCTGCTCCTTACCACAGCTTGATGCAATACTTCCTGACCACCAAGCGTGATCGCAGCAAGGTATTGAGCTACTACAAGCGTATGCTTTCAAAGGGAATCCGACCCACCATACACACCTACAAGCTTCTGATAGACACGCATGCTACTCTTGAGCCTTTGGAAATGGAGGCAGCGGAGAAGGTCCTCACGGAGATGCGCGCTGCCGGCGAACAGCCAGAGGCTGTTCACTACGCCGCCCTTATCCACGCCAAGGGATGTGTGCAGCATGACGTTGTGGGTGCGCGTTCGCTCTTCGACAAGGTCGTCTCGGACTCGAAGGTCAGACTTCAGCCTTGCGTATATCAAGCCATGGTTGAGTCATTGGTTGCCAACCAAAAGGTAGCTGACGCCGAGCCTATTCTCGCACACATGGCTTCTCACAGGATCGAGATGACACCCTACATCGCCAACGCATTCATACACGGCTGGGCGCAAGAGAAGAATCTCACCCGCGCTCGCCAGGCTTTTGATAGTGTAAGCCACGCCAAACGCGAGCCCAGCACCTACGAGGCTATGGTGCGCGCTCATCTTGCCGTGGAGGATCGTGATGGGGCACAAGGTGTTGTCGCTGAAGCGCTCAGCAGAGGTTATCCTGCTGCCGTGTGCAACAAGATTGCCGAGCTCGTCAACGGTGGCAGGCAGTAGTCCTCCCTTTCTCCCTTGGCAGCTCCATTCTGCCCGCCCTCAAGTTTCGAGTTTTTTGCTTTCCCTTCTTCTCATGTCTTTTTTGGAATAGACAGCACACGACTACAAGGATAATTCGGGCCGTCTTCGCATTAGTGTTTCTGGCAAGGGGGTCTCTTCAGCGATGGCGCTGATTGTGTTATGAGTTTTGTACAAAAGATATCCGGGAGAGCCTGGAAGGCAGAAAAGGCTGCCTTTCCTCTCTCCCATGCGTTTCCGGGTTGGCGTTTTCTTTTTCTTTACCCAACACTTACTCTCCTCTCTGCCTGGATCTGGGATGACATGAATCTCTTACCCTTGGGAGTATTTTTGGGCAATATTCATGACTAGATATGGGTTCTTTCTCTACACTTGATTCTCTTTAATTCCCTTCTTTGTTGAGAGGAAATAGTCTCAGGAAATGAATGATATGATAATCTACCAATACTTTTGCAGATTTACCTTGTTATCTTGTCAGACAAAAGACCAGACAGATATCACCATTATCTCGTACGAGTAATACGACCTCAACCACAAGTTACAACAAACGGCCATGCGTACCCCATACTTTTTGACTCAGTCCAGAAATTATTTGTTGAGCAGAAAATACACCGAGAATTGATACGGAGTTTGCGTCAGAGATAGCTGGGGCGCTTGAGGTGGCCCGAATGTTGAGACTCATTATGCTCATCAATTGATGAGAACATTTGTTCTTTTTTGCTTGGGTGCATTTGTGTTTCATCAATTGATGAGAAGATTTGTTTTTTCTGCTTGGGTGCATTTTTTTTTTCCCGCGGAGAGGGAGAGCCGCAGCGTGTCCTACCTCGGAGTCCAAGCAAGCGCGGTCAGTTATCCGATAAACGGAGTAAATTGAGGCGCCGCTTGCTGGCCATTGCAAATTGACGAGGCGGAAAAAGATGAGACACGTAAGCTTGACGACCATTCTGACAACTTGCAGTCACCTTGATGAGTGGCATAAGGAAAAAAAAAACGTACGATTGATGAAGCATTTCGGGTAATTAGGATAGATACCACTGACCAGGAAAATCATGGTCTGATGTTGGGTAGGGGATCAGCGGAAAGGATTGGGGAGCGTCGGGAAGTGCACGCTAACCCGCTGGAAGCCGCAGAAGGGGTAAATGGAAGCTCTTGCTTCATACTCGTATACTGCTGTTTACATCTCGCAAGAACGGAACGAGCTGAGTGGAAGCAAGTATCCCTATTCTTGAGTGGGACCAGCTCGCCAATTTGTCGTAGTACAATACAATTCATGGTTGAAGAAGAGAGCGGGAGTTTTTCGCGACATGTACCTAAAACAGGAGTTCGATGAGCCCCGAAGACCAAAAGCTCCCCGGCGAAGGTTAATTTAGCTATTGTATGCATGAGTAGATCCGAATGGTGAGGCTTATCTGGGGGGGGCTGACCAGCAGGTCCATGACCTTATTCGTACGTTCGATGGGCCAATGTATGCAGCGGTGAGGCAGAGCTAGGATTTGATGCAAGAGCCCGTCCCTCGTTGTACAAAACGAGGCGAACCTTTATAGTGTAGCTGACTGCCCATCTTCCGAGTTTCCCTTTCTCCTCTTGCCCGACTTGAATCCTAGTGACCTTTCTCTTCGTACAAGCAACGCTCATATCCACTCATCATGTCTGCACCTAGAGCTTACCAATTCATTGCCTTGAGACGTCTGGCAGCTACGGGCGGCCGGCGTCAGCTTCACATGACTGGCCCTTCGGAGTTTCCCTCGCCTCTGCTTACTGGCGAGCGCTCTGTGTCCAACCTGCCGCGTGATGTTGCAGGACTGAGAGCCGAATGCAAGAGACGCAGACTGAGCGTCTCTGGCTCCATGCACGAGGTAAGCTTCGGCAAGGTGTTTTGATGTGACGTGGAAATTGATGGTCATCATAGCTCATGGACCGTCTGGCTACTGACGATCTCACTCACTCTCGTGCTTTCTCTTCTGCTGTCAAGGACAGCAAGCGTCCCAGCGCCGAGCAAAAGGACGAGGTCAAGGTTGTGCGTCACTTCAACACCAGCCGTGCTCTCAAGGCCGTCAACGACAGCTCGACCGTCGACTTTGCCTACCTGCCCGACTTGTTGCTGGACACTGCTCCCATTTCGCCAGTCCGCGTGCCTCTGCTCCACAATAACTTCAGCCCCGCCCGCACTGGTGCTCACGGTCCCGAAGCCGCCGACGCGGTTCGTAGAATGTGTATGAGTTTTGTCTGCATGTACTCGCTGACACGAATTGAACAGATGGTCATGAGGCCACAGATCCATTCGCTTGTGCCTGACAAGACCATCACCAGCTTCTCCGAGGCCACTGACAACACTGCCATGAACATAGACTTTCACGCCATAGCTGAACAAGTTTCTGCAACGACTCAGGCGGCAGTCAATGGCTCCATAGTCGAACAGAGTAGCATTCTGAAGCAATTGTGGGCAGGTGTTGTCGAAGACGTCAGGGCCATTGGCAAGGAAGCAAAACCCCTGGCAGCCTAGACGTCGGAGTTTCTGATGGCGAGGCTGAGTCAATATGGCTGACGGCAAGGCTGATGATCGACGATACGTAGACAGACAGATAGTATATCATTTAATGGCACAGATGCCTGTTATTGTATTCTTTGATGTTGCTTGTCATAATGTATATACATAATTGATTGATGTGACTTGGCAGTTTGTTGCTTGGGCGAGCAGATGGGTTGTTGATGGGGCAACTCGGCGTGATGTGCCATTAGTAGTACACCAAGCTATCAAGCATCAATCAATCATAGCCAACACAGAAACAGCATGGCGTCTTCCGACAAGAGCCTTCATCTGAATATGCCCATGATGCCGCCGCCCATGCACAGCCGCGGCGGCAGCGACGACCGCCCGGCGACTCCCACGTCAGCGCGACAGCAGGGCCAGGCCTTCATCTCGCCCACGCAAACCCCTCAAGGTAGCCCGAGCAAGAGTCGCATGCCGCCTGGCGCCTTTGATCTGCCCGATGTCTTTTCCAATGCCATGAAACTGCTGCCCACCTTGGGCTCTTCTCCAGCCACCAGAAGCCCCAGGAACCAGGACCACAGCCCTACGCGCAAGGGCAACAAGGAAAACACGCCTCCGGCTCGTCCGCAACAACAGGAGAACATCAGCCAGGCCGCTGCCTCGAGACAGAACCACTACCGTGCCCCGGAAGACCAGTCCCTGAGCAGGCAACGCAGTGTCATCTCAGGAGGCTTGACCCCAGAGGAGCTCGAGAAGCTGCAGAAGCCCACCGTCAAGCGCTTGGCCAACGTGACCCAGTTGTGTATGTACATGTGCCGCTTGCCGCCGAGCAGACGTTTGCTGACGACACAGACTTCCTCGACCACTACTACGACCTCCTCAACTATGTCTCGACCCGCCAGAAGCGCACCGACCTCTTCCACGCTCACAACCCCGCCCCGCCGCAGACACCGGCCGCCGAATACCAAACAAACCTGCAACAGTACTTGGGCCGCGAACGTGCCAAGCTGCGCACTAGACGCACCCGCCTCCACCAAGGTGACTTTGCAATCCTCACGCAGGTCGGCCAGGGAGGCTACGGTCAGGTTTACCTGGCGCAAAAGAAGGACACACGCGAGGTCTGCGCTCTCAAGGTCATGAGCAAGAAGTTGCTGTTCAAGCTTGACGAAGTGCGCCACATCCTCACCGAGCGCGACATTCTGACCACGGCCAAGAGCGAGTGGCTGGTGCGTCTGCTGTACGCCTTCCAGGACGACGTCAGCATCTACCTTGCCATGGAGTATGTTCCCGGAGGCGACTTCCGCACTCTGCTCAACAACACGGGTGTGCTGCACAACCGCCATGCTCGTTTCTACATTTCTGAAATGTTCCTTTGCGTCGATGCCCTTCATCAGCTCGGTTACATTCACCGTGATCTTAAGCCAGAGAACTTCCTGATCGACAGCACTGGTCATGTCAAGCTGACAGATTTCGGTCTTGCTGCTGGCTTCCTGGCTCCGGCTAAGATTGAGAGCATGCGAATCAAGCTGGAGGAGGTCGGTAACATGCCGCGCGACGCCATTCCCTTTGGCAGGCCCATGGAAGAGCGTTCGCTGCAAGAAAGACGAGAAGGATACCGCAGTCTGCGCGAGCGCGACATCAACTACGCCAAGAGCATCGTGGGCAGCCCCGACTACATGGCCCCCGAAGTCCTCAAGGGTGAGGAATACGACTTTACCGTTGACTACTGGTCTCTGGGTTGCATGTTGTTTGAAGCTCTCGCCGGATATCCGCCATTCGCTGGAGCCACGGTTGACGAAACCTGGCAAAACCTCAAGCGCTGGCAGACCGTCTTGCGCAAGCCCGAATACGAAGATCCCAATTACTTCCTCTCGCGCCGAACATGGGACCTCATCACCCGTCTCATCGCCGGCAAGACCAACAGACTCCGCGGAGTCTCTCAAGTCAGGGCACACCCCTACTTTGCCGAGGTCCGCTGGGACCATTTGCGCGAGGAGCGTGCGCCCTTTGTACCCGAACTTGACAGCGAAACTGACGCTGGCTACTTTGACGACTTTGAGAGTGAGAAGGATATGGCAAAGTACAAGGAGGTCAAGGACAAGCAAAAGGCGCTTGAAGAGATGGCTGAGCGTGGCGAGAAGATGGGACGAAACGCTTTTGTTGGTTTCACCTTCAAGTAAGTCCACCCAAGCACCAAAATCCCCTAATACAAGAAGGAGTGTATGCTAACTTTTATCCCCCAGACACCGCAAGCCTGCTGTGGACGAGAATGGCGAACGCACTAGCCCTCGCAAGCCCCTTCCTATGCTGGACGAAGACTTTGGCACAATCTTCTAGATGCGAGGCTCCCTCTGGTTTAATATCTCTCTTCCTCTTTTTCTTATCACTTCCTTTTTTTTCTTTTTTTTTCTATAGGCGAAGCGCGCGGGTGTAAGGGCACGGCGACCACGGGTTTTTTCTTTTTCTTTTTTTTGGAGCAAAATGTCATGAAAAGGAACTCGGACCTTTGACGATCATCAGGCTTTTTTTTGAACGAAACAATGCAATGCATGGTATATTTGTCTTTTTCTTTTTGTTTTATTCTGTCTGCTCTTTTTCTCTCTGTCTGTCTGTCTGTCTGTCTGTCTGTCTGTCTTCTTCCCCTTTGATACCTACTTACTGTCCTTCAATTCTTTAACAATCGGTTGCCAGTCTATCAGGCCTTTAATTTTTACTAAATGGTTAGAGATTTGTGTTTCTCGTGTCGTCCTTCGGGTTTTGGCAATGTAGGTATTAGCAGGAGTAGACATGGTATAAAGGTTTGAGAGTTTCGGATGGAGATGTCTAGTAACATCAGCATGACTTTTGAGGAGATTTAGCTAGCTTTCAATATGAATCTCAATCGACGTGTTTTTTTTCTCTCTCTTAGAAATATCATCCGCAAGTACGTAGGTAGGTAGATAGGTATACGATCACTTTTAGACGTCCTTTGTCACCATCAAGGTCGAGGTCCGAGCTCCGATGTCCATGTGTGTGGGTCTATTCTCCATGCTTGTAATAGAGATGTTTTGACGCCGACTTTTTTTGGCTTGTGTTCCCATAGGTACATCACCGGAAAACCTCTAATTAATTACTCGTTTATTCACCGACATATTTTCAGACCCTCTTACTCTTTTTTTTTTGGACAGGACAGGATACTGGAGTTGTCTTTGAGCATATCATGGCTGGATTCTGGACAGGATATATGCTGTGATAGCTCCCGCCCCCCCTTCTTGTCTTCTACAGCGGAAACGAAAAAGACACACACGCGAAGGGAATATCTAAAAGCTCCCTCTGTGTCGTCCCCATATCTCTCGAGTGAAAAAAAAAGAAAGGAAAAAAGAAAGAAAGAAAGCTTGTTACACGAAAGGGGTCTTCTTCTTGCACCGTCTCTACAAATGTTACTCCCGGTGTCAATGCTCCTCCTGCTCGCAGCAACCGTCTACCAAGGCTTTCTGCCAGAGGAAAAGCAATGGATACCGCAGCATCTAAACAACATATTTGAGAAACTGTCTCCTCCTCTGGCCCAATTTATCTCGGCCGCATCGCTCAACAATGCAACTTCTCCGGCTCCTGCGACTTTGACGGAAGACTGGGATCTGCTGTATCGTCTTGGAGGTAATGGGCCGTGGATACCGAAGGTTGATGGTGTTGTTGAGGAAGGGATTGGTGTGCCTGAGGGTTGTAGGGTTGAGCAGGTACATATGGTAAGAGCCCCCCTCTCACCTATGCTTTCTGATCCAATTCTTTTTGTTCTTTTGCTTTTGTATTGATGAAGGCTGATGGTGATGGTATATCTAGATTGCTAGACATAACGAGAGATTTCCTACCCATTACACTTTATCGCGTAAGTGAGCCCCTACAACCTCCAGAATCCACATATCGTTTCACACCCCTTTCTTCAAGAGCAAAAAGCATATAAAAAAAAGAGAGAAAAAGAAACATCTTTTTGGCTGACAGAAATTTCTCCTGAAAAACAAAATCAAATAGATATGATAGCCCTCCACGATCGCCTCAGCAATCTCCACCCTAGCGTCTTCGAAGGAACCGATTTCTCCTTCTTCCCCAACTGGACATTCTTCATGACGCCTACCTCCATAAACCACACGCACCAATGGCCCGAAACCGGACAACTGATCCCCACGGGCACATACTCCGGAACCCTCGGCGCCTTCAGCGCAGGCATAACCCTACGGTCCCGCTACCCCGATCTCCGCGCCACGGCTCTCGCCACCAACAAAACGAGTTTCTGGGCCGCGGGCAGCGACCGCGTGATCGAGACGGCCAAAGTCTTTGCGTCTGCGTTTTACGGCGAAAGCTGGAAAGATGCAAAAGGCAAGGCGGCGGCGAGGTTACATGTGATTCCTGAGGTCTCTGGGCGCGGCGCAAATACTTTGACTACAGGCGCCACCTGCAAGAACTACTACAACAGCAGCAACAGCGAAGGCAGGCATAAAGGCACGCTCAAGCAACATTTGTGGCGTAAACAGTACCTTGAGCCCATCACCGCGCGTCTCAATACCGCGTTCCCGGCCTTGAACTTCAGTAGCGCGGAAACCTATGCCATGCAAGAGGTCTGCGCGTTTGAGCTGCTGGCGAGGGGAGCCTCGCCTTGGTGCAATCTGTTCAGCGAAAGGGAGTGGGAAGCTTACGAGTACGCTAGGGACGTGTGGCACTATTACCGTTCTGGACCAGGGAACGCGTATTCCGGCGTCAGGGGGTTTCAGTGGCTAAACGCTACCAGCGCATTACTTTCCGCCGGACCACTCGCGGTCGCAAACAGCAGCAGAAGCAATGGCGGGACGCTCTTCTTCAGCTTCGTGCACGACGGCGATATCCTGCCTCTGCTCACCGCCCTCGACATCTTCCCTTCCCCCAACAACAAATCCGATACCGCACACCTACCCACCGACCGCATCCCCGCAAACAGGACGTGGAAGACATCGTCGCTGGTGCCAATGGGCTCGCGCGTCCTCCTCGAACGCCTCAATTGCCCATCTTTCCACTGCCATTCTAACGCTCCTATGTATCCTAACCATGTCTATTGTTCTCCGGCTCCTCATGACGATGTCTATGTTCGTTTGATCATTAATGATGGCTTGATTGCGTTGCCCGGGTGTCAGGAGGGTCCCGGGAGGAGTTGTGGGTTGGAGATGTGGGAGAGGAGGGTTTTGCTCAAGGGGTGGGAGGTGGGCGGGTTTGCGAGGGCATGTGGGTTGCATGGTGCACCGGCGGAGGAGGAGAGGATTACCTTTTTGCATCAGTGACTTTGGAAATTCGAATTGAGACTAAGAAGACTTTGAGCTGTCTCCCTCAGTTTTTTTTTCGTTACATTGATAGTATCGATGATTAGAGCATTAAGATTCTCGGGCAGCTGCCTTTGTCAGAAACAGACAGAAGCAACAAATAAATGTCCGGCAACTCAAGACACAAGAGGATAGGAAAGAATAGATAATCTATTGTTATTATTGCTTGAACAGCGGAATCTGTTTGCCGTGTTTATAGTTTCATGAGTGTCGTTTTATTCGTTAAAGAAGAAGAAAGAGAGGCAGGAAAGAGAGAGAGAGAGAGAGAGAGAGAGAGAGAGAGAGAGAGAGAGAGAGAGAGAGAGAGAGAGAGAGAGAGAGAGAGAGAGAGAGAGAGAGAGAGAGAGAGAGAGAGAGAGTGTGTGTGTGTGTGTGTTTGTGTTTGTGTGTGAGCGAGAGAAAAACGCATGTCGCTAAAAAAGAGAGAAAGAGAGACAAACGGAATGTCCATGCCGTAACTGCAGTCCCGTGTTCAAGTAACAACGAGTGCTCCCAACCGTTAAAATGCAAGATGTGAGTCCGCGTGTCTTTGTTGGAAAAGAGAAAATGCAACAAAAAGGTAAGAAAAAAGGAAACAAAATGAATGAACAAGGGCTGTCGTGTTATGTTTGTTGGAAAAACTGTTCTTCACTTTCCACAGCTGGTGTCAGAGGACGGCTTTGATCCCACACCGGCATATCGAGTGTTCTATTGTGAATTGAATTCTTGTCCACTGGCGTGGGTGTGTTGCTTCGGCTTCCAAAGGTTCCTGAGCGTGGCCTGACAGTGGGCGTCGGCACATCGGCAATCGTGTCCCAGGTGCTGAATTCGCCGCCAATCTTCAAACTGTCCAGACTAGGCATGGGTGGAAGCGTCGAGGACGGCATGGTCACAGATCTCCTTTTAGGTGTGCGCGAGCCCGATCTTCTTGGCGTGGCAACTACAGGCTCGTCATCTGGCACATTTCTGCTCATGTCGATGGGCGTACCCACGCGATCATCTCCGGCGTCAATAGAGAAATCCCGCGAGGTCCAAGAAGGTCGATGGATACGAGCTCCATATGGCAGATTCGAGTAACTCCCGCTCCTACTTCTATTGCTCACACCACTTGCGGCGCGGCTACGACGTACTGGTGTCTGAGATGACTCTCCAGTTTCCAAGGGAACTGGTGTTTGAGAAAGCCTGGGAAACGCCGAGTATGAGGTACGCGATTCGATTTCTGATTCCTTTTCTTCGTGGTGCATAGCCATCTCGGCCTGGAAATCGGGGTCTTCGTCCTCAATCTTTGCCACACGGCGAACAGATGACACGGAAAAATACGGTCCCTTTGGCTCCTCGACAACGGCTTCCACAGGATCTGGCTTTGGCGGACGAGGAAGATCGGTAGCGACACGGTCAAGATGCTTAAAGTATTTCTCGCGGACGCCAGCCATCTTTCGAGGGCGAAAGTCTTCGTGGTTTTGAGTGATCGACATGTACGAAGAGAAGGCTCCAACCGCGATCGCAATCATTGTGACAATGACGAGGACTCCTTGAATCACAATGATTACGATGCCAATGATCGTGGTCGTTATGCGCTGCAGGTTGAATGCGACATTGAATGCTGATGATAGTCCGACAGTTGCGACCTTGCTGAACCCGAGAAGATAGACTACAAGAAGGTTGAGTCGTTGGCCTTCAAAAGGTCTGGCCCAGAGAATAAAGGCAAAGAAGAGGAACTCGACCACCAAGAGCCCAAAAACTTGGGTCATGGGCTGATCAGAAGCCCCGGCGTAGAAGCAGGCACGGATAAACTCGTACAATGTCCAGACGGCAAAGAACCACCATCTTGTTCGGCGGAATCGAGAAGCGAGCCAGCCAAATTTCATTGTGTACTCTTCATCATCGTGAATGGAAGTGTGATCCTCATTTAGATGCGGCGCCCGCCGACGCAATAGCCCCGAGGTCGGCATTTTCTTGATGCCAAGTTTCGCAAGGAATTTCGGTGAATGCTTGCCATCCTGTTCCGAAGCCTCGGTTTTGCTGGTGGGTCCTTGAGAAGCAAGACCCGTGTAGGTAGCGTAGATGACGCTTGCAGGTATACCCAAGAAGAAGATAACGAAGACGATGGCTGCGATAGCTTTCACACCAGCGGAACCCTGGTAGGAAAATTGGAACATAGTCAGGAACATCATCATGAAGAACGCAATGAACAGCGTCCTGAGAGCAACCTGTACAGTATATCTGATCCAGTGCTTTCGGAAGAAGACCAGACGTTCCTTTTTCATGAGTCTGATGGCACTCAACCCCTCCAAGGTCCATTTAAAGGTGACGACCGCAGCGACAAGAAGGACCAGGAGGATGAGAAGCCACAAGAATCCAGTCATGAAAGCGTTGGAAGCACGAATGTTTTCCTGAGCCAAAGTTCCCGCAAAGCCGGAGTAGTTACCTGGTAGCGGGAAGCCAGCTTGCACAGGATCACCGTACCATTTGAATCCTGTAGAGCTGTTGGCAAGATCTCGTCTAGAGAGTTGATTTTCCAGAGCGCGTGACATCAAATCGACGTGGCGGTCGCCATTGTAGATTTCCGATGCAACGTCTCTCCTCAGTGACAGCCATCTCCTATAGATCAACGAGATGTCAAAGCCACCTCCAACATTGTCTTGATTGGTTCCAGCAGCGGCGGCACCTACGTGTGATGTATCGCCAATGTTGTTACCAATCAGCTTGTTGATAGAGCTCTGCATCGAAGACGAGTATATCATGCCTGAAGACCAGGCGAAGTTGCTCCACCAAGCGACAAGGACGCTGGGCCAGTTCATGGACAAAGCTCCTGTGAAAAAGACGTGCTGGAAGACCGAAAAGACTACAAAGACTGAGAGAGAGTGAGCATAGTGTCTCCTCATGACAAGCACACTATCGCCGTAGATTGCAGTCGCGAATGAAGCAACGACTGCGACGAGCGCGAATATGCCGAGTACTGTTCCAACGGATGCGGGCTGTGAGAAAGTGGCTCCATTGGTGATTACGGCTGAGTAACACCCTATCTCGGCCTGAGTGGAATTCGCGAAGATGCGGAGGATAGCTTCGCCCTCAAAATCAGGGATGCCGAGAGCGATGGGTGGGATGGCAGCGACGTCTGATTGGGCGACAGGAATGATACCGTTGGCCTCAATGGGGACACTCCTGTTCAATGGGCACAAACTGCCGATGTTCGCATTGCATGGGTTGAAGGTGAGATCAAAGCGACTCTCGCCGTAGGCATAGACGCCAATGTACACTGGTCATGATCAGCCTAGTCCCAGTATGGCAGCCACCTTGGCAAAATGCAAGTTGCAGAGATGCAACATGATTCTCGACTGCACTACAGCCAGGGAGAGTGCTCGGCAAATTGATCTCTCCTTGGGAGTAGTATCAATCAGGGAGATATCATTGCATCTCTGCAGCTCATTTACAGTTCAAGGCGTCAGAAATAAGCAAATTCGGGGAACTCACTCATCAAACTCTCATTAGCAATGCCCGTATTTCCCGCAAGATGAAAGAGCACGGTCATGTTGTCTTTGTAATACGCGGCATCGAAGCGAGTAACGTTGATAGCACTGTTACCCTTGCAGTCTCCGAATTTTCCAGTATAGAGGGACGGTCGTCTGCCATCTGTGAGGAATGTGAGCAAAACAAACTACACTCAGCGTTGGTGTATAACCGACCCTCGAGATAGACGGTTTGACCCGCCGCATTTGTTGATGTGACATAGCGTATACCGCTGGCAGCTATGACAAGATGAATGCTGGCAAAAAATGTTAAGGCCGCAGCCAAGAGTCGCGAAGCGATCATACCGAGAGTTGTAAAGTTGAGAAAAGTTGAAAATAGGCGTTAGGGTAGATAAGAGATTCCGGCACCAGCAAACACTTGAGAGGGATATTGACCAATGGCAGATCCACGAGTCAAGGAACAAGTTCGGGCGTCAAAATTGCAGCGGTGTCGCGTGGCCACGACAATAGGTCGGTGTGGCTATCTTGCAAGTGAAGGAAGGCAGATGGCTGGAAAAGACAAAAAGCGTGTCTTGATTGATGGTGGAGGCTGAGAGAGCTCAACAAGACTCAGTTCATTTTCAGAAGCCTCATATACGACAAACTAGGCAGCGGCAATCGAAACAAAGATCCAAAGACACCGAGCAGGGATATCATGTAGTCTTATGCAGAGAACGCGAAGTCGATGATGGAGCCAAGTACTTGGGTTCAGGAAAGACAGAGGCAGGAAGGAAATAATATTAGCACATAAACTTGGAAGTAAGTTGCCCAAGCGGCTAGCTTTGGTAGAGAGCGCAAGCCAAGCACTACCGGCCACCATTCAACTTGCAGAACCACTCATAAAACTCGTCAGACGTTGTGGAGAATTTGTAAGGCAAATCAGCTATGGCTTGCTGCATGCATAGCCGTTTACAGCATCCTCGTACTTGGAAATGATCTTTGAAACTTGAAGTGAGCAAGACCATGAGAGCGCGGCCCGGCATAACGAATGCCGTGTGTGCTATTGTGTGTGCGTTGTTAATTTGTCCTTAACTTTGAGCCGGCAACAGCAGCCGTGACTTCCGTATCCTATTCTCTACATACAAAAAGTAGCCGTCACGGACCTCCGGCGCTCCGATGATTCCGGACCCTATGATCTCCTGGCTATATGTGCGATCTCGAGCCCTCGATATTGCGCTTGCCGCCCGCTCTACTCGCATCCTCCGGCTTCGAAATCTTCGTATCTCTCTGGGGATTGCCGGTAATATCAGATCTCGAAACCATGCGCTGCGATCCGAGAAACAGCAGATCTTGGAAGCAGGGCAGCTGAAGGCTAAAGTATAAAAGTCAATGGTATCGACCTGATCTACCAACCACGATTTGATATGGATGATCGACAAGGCTGGGCGGGAGACTGCCCTCACCCCGCCAAGTGAGGCCGAGGTGACAGCACCAGCGCTGGTAACTGCGTCATCGACTGGTAGCTTCCCTGTTCCTGTGCAGGTGCAGGTGTAACGGTCGTTGCTCTTTGCTTCTCCTCTGCTGCTCTTGACACTATTGACATTACATACACACGAGGCTTAACCTTGAACACGAACCATCTTACACACAACTCATCCATCATGCCTGTCCACGACAAAGAAGAATCTACCCACGGCAGTATGTGTTCCCCTCCCCTGATGCGCTACTTTCCATCCACTAACACAGTCAACAGACATCACCGACATGGTTGCAAAAGAGTCAAAGGACTCGACCGCCTCGGACCACCCCATGCACCAGGTCGAGACCGGCGCCAGCAGTGGTGGCATGAAGGCTTCAGTCCAGGACCACAGTGCAAACCCCGTGAGTAGCCATATCGGCAGCTTCTGCTCTGGAGATGTCTCGATCTGACAATGCATCGATAGGGTCCCGTCATTGCCGAGGGCCTCGACAAGCCTGAAGAGAGCAAGGAGGACCGCAAGGCGAGAGCTGCCGAGCTCAACAAGTAAAGGACGCATTCACGACGTAACGAGTTCAGCATGAGCACAGAAATGAAAAAAGACATGTTCAACTTATATCAACGAGCGGGGCCGATTTGTAATTCAACGTCGACGTACGAGGGTATAGCTTCGCGCTCATGCAGATGCGATGTTTGCTTCTGCTGTTCATGTCTCTATAAAGCAGCCAGCTTCTTGGGCATGTGTCTGAGGTTTTCTTCCTCCGCGGCCCTCAAGAGCTCCCATGCCTTGACTGCTGCGGAGGTAAGCTTGTGCATGTGGCTTGTCTTCGTAATGACTATTGGATGTCCTGGGTACTGTAAAGAGCACCATAATCCAGATTGATGGTGCTTACGGCCAATGAAGTCAAAGGTTGAACCAATCAAAGCCAAGTTCACGTGTGAAGAATGAAGTCTAGCTAACACATATGCCGTTGAATTGAAGCTCGACTGTTATCGTCGGTGACGGTGGTTAAGAGTTGCGATGATATCATCCAAGGCCGTGCATGCTTTTGATCGTTGCCAAGGCCAAAGTTTTGTAAACTCACAACCAAGACAGAAATCGCGAAGCCCGTTCCACTTTGAGGTTTGGATCGATAAAAAGACACATCAACCATGGCAACCACATCGACAATTCCGACTGCGCTCTCGTTTCCGCCGGCAACCTTCGCCAAGCTATCGCCAGCGCCGTACCTCCTCGCCCATCTCGACCCTCAATCTCCTGCTGCCACACCCACTCGTCCCAGCGGCCGCTCGCCAACCCAATCTCGCACTCCCTCCATCAACACCGGATCCCTCACCCACGCCAACGGCAGCGCGGTCGTCCGTCTCGGCGACAGTGCCGTGGTCTGCGGCGTGCGCGCCGAACTCCTCCTCTCACACGACATCCCGCACCCCTACCGCGGAGACGCGTCCAACAGCAGAGCAGAGATTGAAGAGTTGGGATTGCTGGTGCCGAACATCGAGCTCAGCACCGGATGTTCGCCTGGCTTTCTGCCGGGGAATGCGCCGGGGACGTTGGCGCAGAGTTTGACGGCGAGGTTGCTGAGTCTGTTGCATCTGAGCAGGCTGGTGGACGTGGAGGATTTGAAGGTTAGGTATCAGTTGCCTGAGACTGAGGACGACATGCCGGATGCGCCGCCGCAGCTGGTCACAAAGGCATATTGGGTGCTGTATATTGATGTGCTGGTGATCAGTCTGGACGGCAACCCCTTTGACGCTGCATGGGGTGCCATGCTTGCCGCTCTCTCAGACACCAAACTGCCAAAGGCCTGGTGGGACGCAGATCGCGAAATGGTGCTCTGCTCCGACAAACTGGCAGACGCCAAAACACTTTCGCTCGGTAACGTTCCCGTGGCCCTGACATTCGCAGTCTTCTCCACCGCTGCGCCGCACAAAAAGCCCGAGGAGGTAAAGAGTTGGATTCTGGCCGACCCGGATGGATTTGAGGAAGAGCTGTGTGATGAGAGCGTCACGGTGGTGGTGACCGAGCAGTCGATACTCAGGATAGAGAAGAGAGGCGGAGGGGTGGTTGGTAGGGACGACATGAAAGAGCTCGTTGCTCGTACCCGGGAAAGATTGGGAGACTGGAACTTGGCCTTGACGCAAGAGCAGGGATGAAGTATTGCACGGGCACTTGAGAATACCATCAATAACGCTTCCCTCCAGCCACCTGCTGTAAAGGTACGAGAGCATTGAAATGAGTGAGATCATCTCTCACCGTCGGAAGAGTCGCGGCAGAACAGAGTACTGCACGCGCAAGATTGCAGACAACACACCGAAGAGCGCGTACACGGAAGAACAAAGTCATGAGGCAAAAGATGAGGATGGACAATGCAGAGGTTTCATTGTGAGGGCTTAGGTATCATAAGAACGTAATGAGGAGAGCGTGCATTGCGCAATGCTCGCAAGCTTCCAAGCGAAGCGAAATTGATGACATTTTGCACCTTACAGAGCAGCCAGACCAGCCAAGATACCGATGGCACCAAGAGCGTAGCCAGCAAAAGTGGCCTGAGGAGCACCGCCAGTGTGAGTGGCAGACGCAGAGGCAGAGCCAGAGGGAGCGGAAGCAGAGCCATTGGCAACAGAGGTGGCGTCAGAAGAAGAACCGTTGGCATTCATGGGGGTGCCAGAGATGGCAGCAACACTGACTCCAGTGCTGTTCTGGCAGTCTGCGTTGTACTGCTCAGTTGACAAGGAGGCCAGGGTGAAGGTAATGTCGGCGCACTATGGCGTAACTGTCAGCGTTTTCTCTTTGTCGAAAAGGACAAACTTCAGGAGAAACTTACGTTGTACAGACCGCCCTCGGGATCACCGTTGGTCACGACCTGGATAGTAGCATTCGTGCCCTCGGTGATGTTCAGACCAGCAGGGAATTGCAGGGCACCAGCACCAATACAGAAGTTCTCGGGACCCTTCTCCTGAACGGTGGGCAACAAAGTAATGTCAAAGTTGATGCCAGGGTCGTTTCCAAGCGCCATCAACACCTGCACTTTGGCAGCCGTGTGACCCATGTAAAGCTGAATGGGACCACCGGTGATGGGGAACTTGGTGCGGTTCGTGCTGACGCTGTTCTGGCCGCCGCAGGGGAATTGAGGGAGCATGTCCTCATCGAAACCACGAGCGGGAGGGTAGACGAGTTTGAAGTGGGCCGAAGCAAGAGGCAGCAGGGCGCCGAGGAGGACTTGGACCTTCATTATGGTAGAAACAATGTAACGGTTTATTTTTGGTATTCTGGTGTCACGGAAATGGAGTAGAGGTTGGTGTAAGAGAGAGCAGAGGAGCGAGAGTTATGTGGTTGGTTAGGGATATTACAGGGGGAGGGTCTGAAGGTCACAACATGTAAAGGTACCAGTTTATAGTTTATCATCAATTTCCTTTCCAAATCTGTTTAGGTTCCGACAGCGCCATGAGCTCCTTCTCTCCACTTCTGGCCGTATACTCCGAAGGCCGTCCCTTCGGCAACATATTCTCGTGGGCGGTGAGTGGTTGGCAGGTTAGAACGGTCGAGTGAGAATGAGCAAGAATGAGCAAGTTATTCCGGTCTAGCCTCTATAAGCATCAAAGCTCGGACGTTATTCAATGCGCGCAGCTAGCCAGACCCTGACTGACAATTTATCTGCATACTCAATTCCTTCCGGCTCTCTCGGAGTGCGAGAAACCAGCTCATGTCTGCAGGTAGGGATCTATTGCCTCTAAAAATGTTTTGTATGATTGCGGTATCCGTACAATACGAGGAGATAAGCTCATGATTTGCCGCTCGATGCTTGGACACGTTGCGGTAAGTTCAGGCGCCCCGAGAAGTCACGAACCAGACAACATAGTGAAATAAGGCGCTCGTAAACATCCGCGCGTATACACATGATTATGGACAAAATTTTCAGGCCCTTCTGAATAGCAATTTTAGTGGTGGTCGTCGACTGGGGAGGCATATCTGCCAATTGCCAGTTCGCCCACGAACAGACCTGCAAGCACCGAGAGAAAGTATCCGACATTGAGTGTCATGACTGCCAGCATGCTGGGCAGGAAATTAGTATGAGAAGCTGATTACGATGTACACGCAGACTCACAGCAGATATCCGAGTCCGGCTTGAACAGTGTAGACGCATGCGCGAGGAAGGTCGGTGCTAAGTCTCCAAGGTGTCGTCTCTTTGCTTCTTGAGCTAGTTGTGATAACGCGGACTTTTTCATCCATGCCCTGAGACGTCAAGATGGCTAGCGATTCTCTCCTGTCGGCTGCACTTGGTGATTCTTCTGAGAATTGCTCGCCCTCTTGCTCGCCAGGTACAACGATGTAACGACGCTTCATGGCCTTGTCATGGAAATTCCGCTCGAGCGTATGTCTCCAGGCCTGCAAAAAGCGGGATGAGATTGCCAGGACTATCAGGAAGATGCAGGTGCCGGCGTATGCCCCCGTGGATGTGGGCGTCCAGGCCGACGAGTACAAGGGAGTATTGTGGGCGGTGGTGAAGACCATGGACATGGAGCTCATGCCGGACATGGGCATTTCTGTGGAGGCAGCCGAAGTTGCGCTTGTCGTGGCCATGTTCATGGTGGAGGTGGTGGAGTGCATGTGCATGTCCATAATGGCTAGTAGCAATGTTCTCGAGGACTGTCGGCGCAGGAAAGTGCTCTTGACGGGAAAGACGACTCGGATTGCACCGGGGTCGAGGTCAATGGCTCACGACAGTTGATGACGATGCCGATGGGTCGGTGACAGCAGTTCGTGAATTTCCGGGAGGTGCACCGTGGAGATAAATGTCAGAATGAGATCAAGGTTGGCCGAGAGGATACCAGCAGTTTGAAGACTGGGCAGTGGGCACCCATGTCTAGGTACATTGGTGGGTCGCCGTGTTTGCTCCTTCCATTGATGTTCGGAGCAGGCGTCGAGGCCAGAGGTTTATTGAGCAAGTTTCCGGCCCAAAGCGGCATGGCGTTGGGACTTGTGACAAGGCGCCTGTGCCGATCATCTAAACGTTGCTGGCACCCTAATAACATGCGCTGGGATGGCTCCACAGGACTCGTCGTGGACGGCGGGAAGTGAGCAAGTTTGTGCTTCCATGTGTGAACATGCCGTGTGTTCCCGCTGACATGCCTCTCTCGTAATTCGGCCTACGCACTTTCCTATATTCCAACTCCAACACTTCGCTCCTTCCACGGACGCCGTACCTTCCCCACACATCGTTGCTCGACAGTCATTCGCCATCCTGAAGACAAGATTACGACATGGACATGAGCATGAGCGGTATGGACATGTCCATGGGCGCCATGTCCATGGGCAATGGCATTCCCAGTCTGTTCACATTTGAAAGGATGTACTGGGCCGTCGTCGGCGCCGCCATTGGTGCTTTCACCTTGATCAACATATACAGCTTCGTTCTGGCTCGTCAAAGGATGCGATCCACAAGTATAACACCGGCCAAACCCAAGACTTTCCCTTTCCTGTTCATGGCTACATGTACAGCTCTTGTTCGCGAACTCGCCAACGCCTCTCTCCCCGTCTTTGCCATCGGATCTCTACGAGTTCCGTCGCCCACTCTCGGAAAGGCTTCAATCGTAGGCGCAAACATCGTCGTCCTTCTGGTCCTGTGTTTCTACAAACTCGATCTCAACGACCAGCTGCAATTTGAAAATATCGGCTATCGCACTGGCTTTGTCACTCTCTGCCAGCTACCTCTACTTTTCCTCCTAGCCGGCAAGCGCAACATCATCGCCGCTCTCATCGGTTCATCATACGAGCGCATCAACTGGCTACATCGCTGGGCATCGCGATGCTTCCTTCTGACAGCCACAATCCACATGGGTTATTGGTTCGCAGACTGGGCTCCATACGATTTTATTGGAACCAAAATTCGTACTGACCCGATCACTAAGCACGGCGTCATCGCTTGGTCTATTCTGGTCTGGATTGTCTTTAGCTCCATGTCTCCTATCCGTGGGTGGAGCTACGAGTTCTTTGTCGCTCAACACATCGTCTCCTTTGCCGTCTTCATCGGATTTATCTATCTTCACATTCCCGCCGAAGTGAAGCACTGGGTCTGGATCTGCGTTGGCCTGTTCTTCTTCGACCGTGTCGTGCGCGGCTTCTTTTTACTATATAACAATCTGTCCATCTTGCATCCCGCTCAGAGAAAAACTGGCGATATGGATAGGCTCTGGTCCTTGAAAGCCGAACTCACTGCCTTGCCAAACAACACCACTCGCGTCACAATCAAGAACCCTCCTATCTCCTGGAGCCCTGGTCAACACGTTTTTCTATCAGCCCAATCGCTGGCTCCTATGCAGGCACATCCTTTCACCATCTCATCGCTTCCTAGCGATGGTAAGATGGAATTTCTAATACAATCGAAAAAGGGCGGATCACGCAAGTTCTACCAACATGCCGAGAGACTTGGAGGCCTCCTCCCTCAAGCCAACACGGATATTATCACAACGACGAGTGTTACCATCGAAGGCCCTTATGGTCGCATTCGTCCTCTGCAACAATTTGACAGCGTCGTACTAGTTGCAGGTAGCTCTGGCGCAACTTTCACTATGCCACTACTTCGCGACCTCGTCCATTCGTGGAAGGCCGTGAATCGCCAAAACAGAAGTCAGCGCGAGAAACCGGTGACTAGACATGTGCGATACGTCTGGATTGTCAAGTCAGGCCCACAGTTGAGTCATTTCTCCGCCCAGCTCAGTCAAGCCATGAAGGATGCTACTCGCCTTCAAGAAGAAGGTCATGATGTGAGCATGGACATCAGTGCCTACATTACTTGTGACGAAACTTTCACGACCGAGCAGAGAACTCTTCTCGACGCGTGGAGAGCATACTCGACATCGACGTCTGCAAACACTAGCCAACACGGCACGGTCGGCGAGGTCCTCAATTCCGAGGACTTTGAAGAATACAACGACCTGAAAACGGAGAAGGAGTTTGATCCGAAGGATGAAAAAATCAGTGTTCATGAGATGGACCGTTACTCGATGACAGAAGCACCCGTGCCGGCAACATCAAAGCAATCATGTGGACCGAATGGAACATGTTGCTGTACGGCCACTATCGAAGATGAAGGCAACGACGATGCCATCAGACCTGCCTGTACATGCAACCAGGGTTGCGGGTCTTCTTCCTCACGACTCGACAGAACGTCAGTAAGCATTGACGAAAAGCCCAAGCAGCCCAAACAACCATTCCTTCATCCTTCAATCTCAGTCTTCTCAGGCCGACCGGTCTGCAGAAACATCATTCGCAAGACGCTAGAGCAGGCATATGGTGAGAGTGCTGTGGTTGTGTGTGGGCCGCAGGGGCTGGTCAGCGATGTTCGGGCGAGCGTGGTGTCACTGAGTGACGAGAGAGCGGTGCACAAAGGAACGGGCGCTCAAGGCATATGGCTTCATGCCGAGGCCTTTGGATACTGATCTCTGTCGGGTAGTTGCACCTTAGAATAGATATGAGCTTTATGACCCCTATTGTTATCTTGCCATGATTGCTTCCAAGAACTTGTGTATATGTGTATCACTAGCTTGGTGTTTTACACGGAGTGGAAATAAAACTTGCATCCTGATAGAGGTTGAGAGTAAAGAGCCAGGGTCGCCTTTTGACTTGATTACAATATTGATCGATGCCGCAGCTCTTTGCCGTTTGACCCCACCACTACCCCTCATGGGCCCGAACTTTTTTACGGCGATAAACACGGCATCGTCATTCGGGATAGAGCTCACCCGACGTCGGCTGCTGATCCATGAGAAAGCAGAGATGAATTGATTTCAGGATCTAGCTCAAGGCAAACAATTCTGCATCCTTATCTCTTATACCAAAATCTGTCATTTTGCAGGAGGCTTCAGCATAACAACGCGACCAATTCAAAAAGAAACGAAACCACGTACCCACCATGGCGTCAAAAACACGCGGAATCCTGTATGTAACCATGCAACCCTCGGCGGACCTGCCCATCGCCGAATTCCACGACTGGTATAATAACGAACACGGACCCAACCGGCTGCGCCTATCGTTCTGCAAGAACGGGTTCCGGTACCGGGCGACGGACGGCAGCAAAGAAGGCAACAAGCATGAGTGGATGGCCGTGTACGACACGGACGACATGGACGCCTTCAACTCGGCCGAATACCTCGCTTTGCGCGGACCGCCTATCCAGAGTCAGAGGGAACGCGACATTAGACCGCAGGTGCAGATTGATAGACGCAGCTACGATTTGCTGGCGTCGCACCAATCCGCAAAGTTTAAGCTGTTGGAGAGGATTGAGAATGCCCGCCAAGGCAATGTGGTTGTTTCTGTGTTGCTGAAACTTAGGGACCCGGGCGAGAGCGCTGCAGCTGAACTGGCAAAATGGTATGATGAAGAGCATGTAGACATGGTGTCAAAAGTGCCCGGATGGCTGCGCACAAGACGCTTCGTCACAGCCGCAATCGACAACAAGCCCGAAACCGAAATCGAATACCTAGCGCTGCACGAATACAGCCCTAAGAACGGGCTGGGGGGCAAAGAATGGCAAGACTCGGTAAACACGCCTTGGGCAAAGGATATCATGGCCAATCTGGTAGCCGGAAAGACCAGACGCGTGTACGAGCTCTTCTACAACTTCGGACAAGCGCCCCGAGACCTGACCAATTTCGTTGCTGCGGGCGCCAAACGCTACGACAATCCGGCTACGCGGACTAGGGCGTTCGCTACTACCACTGCTACCCCTGCCAGCAGCGCAGAGAATGCGGCGGCGATAGAATCCTACATCACCACCTCTGACGGCGCCGAGCTGGTATACAGGCTCGAGGGCAACACGTCCGACCCGGACGCACCTTTGATCGTTCTCAGCAATTCCATCCTCACCTCATTCGGCATCTGGGATGGCTTCGTCAAGCATTTTGCCGCAGGCAACAACCAATACCGCATCCTGCGCTACAACACGCGCGGCCGTACCGCCAAAGCCGGACATGTCGAGACCGTCACCATGGACGTGCTGGCCTCTGATATCATGGCGTTGCTCGACGCGCTCAAGGTGCCCAAGGCCGCAGCGATCATGGGTGTAAGCATGGGAGGCGCCTCGGTGCTCAACGCGGCATTGAGGTATCCAGACAGGATAGGCAGTTTCATTGCCTGCGACACCAACGACAAGAACCCCGAGGTCAACAGGAAAGCCTGGGGTGAACGGGTCTCCATGTGCGAAGCCGAGAACGCATCTTCGGCAGAGACGGGCGAAAAGATAGTGGGCGAACAACTGGCCGAGGTTACGGTAAAGAGATGGTTTGTCAAGGAGAGCTACGACGGAGGGGCAATGGAGAAAGAATGCGATAGAGTCAAGGACATGGTCATCAACAACAGCCTAGAAGGCTTCAGAAAGAGCGTCGAGGCTCTATGCGACTACGACTTCCAGCCGCGCATGAAAGATGGCAAGGTAAAGGGTATATTCTTGGTTGGCAGCGGCGACGGCGTGCTGCCAAAGACTATGAAGGACATGGCTGCCAGATACGGCAGCAGCGGGGCTGAGTGTGTCGAGATTGAGGGCGCGGGTCATTTGCCCATGGTGGAAAAGCCGCAGCAAGTGGCCGAGGTGCTAGGTAAACTGCTGGCGTCCCTGTGAAACAAGCCTAGACTTTTGGACGAGACTGTTTCCCTTTTTCTGCGCAGCATGCATGTCCCTTGAGCCCCCTGATCCCATAACCAGCCAAAGCAGTCTATGTGCATTTTTCTCTCTTGTGAATCGTCACTCATAGCAGCCACTTCGAGCGTGGCGATGAAGATAGATATCGCGGTTGATTTGTCCGACACTCTTCACGGAGCCGGGTTGTCTCTGACGACCTGCTTGATCTTCTTCTCATATGCGGCGCGGTCCTTGCGGAACAAGTTGTAGGCCTCTGCCTGAGCAGGCGACTCGGGATTGGGCTCATTAAGCAGCGACTGGATGCCGAGCAGGATCTCCTTGATGGTGATGGCGGGCTTCCAGCCTTCCTCCTCGTTCAGGATGGACAGACACACGGTGCCTGAGGGGTAGACGTTGGGATGGAAGAGAGGAGGCACAAACTTGCCTGTAAAGCAAAACAAATCAGCCAGATCTTCTCAAGAGACGGGACGAGGGTTGAGCGATAGCATACACTTAGGAGGCTTGGTAGGATACTCGTCAGGAAACAAGACCTCAAGCTTGAAGAGCCCACCCTCCCAGAGCGTCTTTTCCTTGCCTGGGATGGCGCATTCCCACTTCTGGAGATCGAGCGTGCCCTGTGAAGTTTTCGCGGGCTTAGCGACCATGCCGAAGGGGTGATCGCGGCGCCACTGCTTTCGCTCCTCCGAAAGACGGTTTGAGCAGAGCGACATGATGAAGGCGTGATGAGATGTGTTTCGAACACGGGAAGGTGGTGTTGGGTTGGATCTAGGACCAGAAGGTGGGCTTTGGCGACACAGAGGGGCAGTCCAGGCAGGCGCGCGCGCAAAATAAGCGGCAAACAAGTGAGTGAAAGGCAAGAGCGGCAAGCAAGACGGATTGATTGATCGATCAGCTAAACCAGGCTTGGCGCTGGAACCTCGGAGCTGATGCCAGTGAGTGCCACCCCGCGGTTTGCTTGTGAAAGCAGCATCATTTCCTGTTCCAGAGCCTTGGTCCGGCTGAGCACTTTCCTTTTCGCTCTTATTGTTACCATTCGCTCTTTCCTCCGGATCGCCACTGTTTTAAGGACTTACTTCCAGGTCAAAACAATAACAACACATCAAAATGGCAGAGAAAAAGCCGGAAGAACACCCAGAAATGGCGCCGGATCCCGACGAGGACGACCTCTCGGACCTGGATGACATGCTGGATGACTTCTCAACCACGTCGATCAAAGACAAGAACTCAACTGCTGCCGCCCCTTCTACAGCTGCCAAAGCCGATCCCCTGCCACCGACGTCTTCAAAGCCCGATTCCGAACAACCACTTTCAGCAGAAGATGAAGACGAGTTTGCTCGGCAATTACAAGCCGGCATGGCCGAGTTGTTGGGCGGCCTCGGAGACGACCCGGACATGCAAAAGCAGTTTGCAGAAATGATGAAGGAGCTCAGCGCAGCAGCAGAACAGGACTCTTCATCGGCAGCAGGAGCAACTGCCAGCCCCCAAAACCCCACCACCTCCTCAAAAGCCGCCCCTACATCTTCGTCATCATCGTCAGCAGCAAAACCAGCCGATTTTGCGTCCACCATAGAAAAAACAATGAACCGCATGCAAGCGTCGGGCCAGTCCGCTTCCGCCGCCGCTCAGACCTCGTCAGAAGAAGACCTGCTGGCCCAAATGCTCAAGGAACTCGAAGCCGGAAACTTCCCCGCCGGCCTAGACGGTGCAGGCGGCGGTGACTTCAACCAAATGCTCATGGGAATGATGGAACAGCTCGTCAACAAAGACATCCTCTACGAACCCATGAAAGAGTTGGAACAAAATTTCCCGGATTGGATGGACAAGAATAAGGACAAGACGCCAAAGGAGGAACTGGAAAGATATATTAAGCAGCAAGCTGTTGTCAAGGATATTGTGAAGAGGTTTGAGAAGAAGGATTTCAGTGATGATAACAAGGAGGACAGAGAGTATATTGTGGAGAAAATGCAAGAGGTACGGATATGTCATTTGCTCCCCTCGCCCACTCTTCTCTCGAGTTGTTCGCTAACAATAGGTGCAAAAAACAAACAGATGCAAGCAGCAGGACCACCGCCTCCTGGTCTCGTAGGCGACATGAACGCAGCTCAAGACATGATGAATGAAGCAGACGGTTGCCCCCAGCAATGAAAAAGCAGTTGTTTTTTTTGTCCTGCCGATCAAATCCTTATTTACACACCAAAAAGATACCCTCACCACATACTCCTAAGATACACCATCTAGCGGCTTTTGTTTAAAAGTTGTTGGGGCAAAAATGGAAAATTAGACAGAAACAGCTTTTACTATGTACGCACCACGCGGTTATTGCTCTACAAAATCTTCCAAAACTTCTTGGACTTCAGGTCCTCGGGCCTGCTTTCCATCCACGCACTCATCTCCTCGATAGCACCAAAGTCATTGCTCCTAACAGCCTTCATGACTTCACGTCAGAGTGCAAAAGGCCAAACGCTCGTGTCAAAATCGACCTCTAAGAATGAGTTCATACATGCAGGCAGGGCACTACCACTCTAATCGTACCAAATCGCATTCATGCCGAACCCAGGCTCCTTGACATCGCAATGAGCCACGCGGCCCAAAAACTCGTCATTCCACCTGTAAATCTCAATGAAGCCTTGCTCATCATCCGTCAAGGCCAACCACTCGTCAGTCCACGGACAAGGGCTAACGGCATTAGAATGGCCGCCGCTGGTGGGCGTAGGATTGAGACATATCTGACGCTCAACGTCGCCGGATTCGGAGAGTTTGAAGGCGGCGATGTAGCCGGTTAGAGTCGCTGAGTTTGATCGAGAGGTTGCGAAGAGGTATTTGCCGCTGTGAGAGAGGAAGACCACGTCCGAGCGGTACATTTTGGGGTAGATGTCCTGGTGGCCTGGCGCAGAGTGTGTTAGATGACTGGTCATGCTGATTGAAGTTGATGCTTACCTGGAGGAACCAAGGGGTAGATTTTGTTGGTGTAGACTGGCATGTGGGTTTCTTGGTCAATAGAGTACACGCCGAGTCTATTTCCGCCTTCCATCAAAGCATACAGATACTTTCCACTGGGCGCCATCTCGACCCAGCGAGGATGGTCTCCAGCTGCAGGAGCATCAACACTGCCAACCGTAGCCATATGCCCCGTCTCGGGATCCTTCTTGTGGCACCAGACTCTGTTGGCCCACATATCCGCCGAGTACAGATATGTCTCTGTAGGATCAAAGACCATGCCGTGAATAGCCGTTTGAGGACAATACTCGTAATTCTGAACATTCTTGTCCAGACCTCCGTTTTCGTTTACGGCAAACACATTTCCAGACCCGGCGTGGTCGTAAAAGGGGTTTCCGTAGACATTGTAGGGAGGTTTCTTGCCTGCCAGAACGAAGATTGCGCGTGTTTTTGTGTCTGCTTGGGAGGCCTTTGGGTCGTGTTCCATGGGGAAAGAGGCGTGATGTTGGATTTCCGTTGGGCTTTTGACGGTGAAACTGGACCATTTTTTCATTGCTGCTCCGTAGATGTTTTTTCTTGCATGCTAAGAACAAGGCATGAGCATCTCGGCAGGTTTTGATATTGGATTGATTATTTATGAGGACTTACGTCAAAGGTCATCCAAGATATAGGTTCGTCCTCGGGGATCTCGGTCCTCTTGATCATCTTCAACGTCAAGGCCTCATCGTCGAATTGGAACGTGAATATTGCACCTGGAGGGGTCCAAGTCCCTACCATCAGATGGTGAAGCATTTTGACTCTGTTGCTTGTCGAAAAGAATCTTGATTGTTTTCTGTGCGAGTTGCTTCGAGGGACCCACGATGTATTGTTCAAGATACTTTTACCTGAGATCCTCTTGAACATGAGAAAGGTGGAAAAACAATGCCTCACACTCTACAGCTTTGTCATAAAGTTCGTGTTGCTCCATTGTTCGTTCCCCGGCAAGATTCCGAATTCCCACGGCAGATGGTCGCCGATGACCGGTGTGTGGGGAGCCCTCGAATCGGCACGAAACACGGCAAAGTTCATGGCCGAGATGCTTTTCAAGGTCGAGTCATCTTTATGCTCCAGGTTTCAATTGGGATGATGGAAATTGATCATGGTCGTGGTCGGGGACATGAAAGAGATTCCCGGTGTGACATTTGTTTCTCTCAATGAGTGACTGCTAGCTAGGTACCTACTTCATGACTCACTGTCTACCATTGAGACTCTCAAGGATATGACCCCGCTACGAGTAGCTAAGTGCAGTACTCGTGCCGGTGTGACCCTTCTAAAGCCGAGGACTTTTCCCGTGACAGAGTATATCTTTACTCGAAAGCACCACCTTCATCTCTACCACCACTACCTCAATCCAAGAGTCCCACGCCTCAGCTCAAAAAGCTTCACATCAACAGCCACACGCAAAATGCGCATTCCCTACGCACCCACCGAGCCAGCCTCGGACGCGCCCGAGACAACAAAGGCAATCTACAGCCGCATCGCAGAGCGCAGAAAGCCACGCCCTCTGCTGCCCCTCGACCTAGCACTGCTGCACAACCCGGCCATCGCCGACGGCTGGAACAGCCTACTCGGCGCCGTGCGCACAAAGACATCCCTCAACCCCGGCCTGATGGAGATGGCCGTCTGCCGTATTGCGGTGCTCAACAAGGCGACTTTTGAATGGGACTCGCACTCGCCGTTGGCTCTCAAGGGAGGGCTGTCACGGGCATCGCTGGGTATTGTGCGTACGGCGGAGATTGTGCCGCAAGGAGGCAGACCCCAGACCAAGGAGGAAAAGGAGACGCTCAAGAAGGAGGAGTGGGCAGTGTTGTGCTATGCTGATCAAGTGACCAAGAACATCACGGCTGACGATGAGGTGTTTGATGCGTTGAGGGAGTTTTTCGACGACAAGGGTTTGATGGAGATTTCGGCGACCATTGCAACGTACAACATGGTTAGCAGATTCTTGGTGTCATTGAACGTGGCAGAGAAGAATGGGGCTGAAGTTGTGATGCCTGCCGAGGAGTGAGGATTGATGAATGGTACATGTAGATGATAGAGAATGCACAAAGTGGTTTCGGTGCACAAAGTGGTTCCAGTGCACAAAGCTGTGTTTCAGCGCACAAAGAAAGTTGTGCAAGCCTTCCTTCCCGTAGAGTAGCGTCATGCAAGTTCAGGGACGTATTTTTTGTTGGACAGCAGCAGAGACGTCGAGCACAATGCGATGAAAGGAACGTCTGGATGGGCATGTTTCTTCCGGGCTACGGCAGGCACGAGGCCGTGGTTTGCGCGATCAGTGTTCGGAGCGAATAGCAGGCGCGCATATACTGGATCCGCCTCGCCCAACAAGTCCCGCACACGCCTGTACGCCGCTGGCGGTCTTGCCATCGCTGGAGCCACTGCCTTGGCTGTCAGCAACGACGCGCAACATGCCTGGACAGCAGCCCAACGCAGTGGCCGAGTGGTCGTGGCTCTCGCGCTCAACATCAAAGACTACCGCGCCACTCTCAAACAGGCCGATGCCCTCCCCGAAGCCGAATACCAATCCCTTCTCCAAGCCTGCCACAAGCGCTGTGCCGAGCGCACGCTGGTCGTTCTCCAGAAAAACGGATCCATCTTTGTCAAACTGGGACAGCATCTCAGCAGCATGAACTACCTCTTGCCCAACGAGTGGTGTGATACCTTTATCCCGCTGCAGGACCAATGCCCTGTGTCGTCCATGGAGAGCGTCGAGGCAATGGTGCTCAAGGATACCGGCAACACGCTCTCGCACTACTTTTCGCACTTTGAGACGGTGCCGCTTGGTGCTGCTTCGCTGGCCCAGGTGCATCGCGCCACCCTGCGTGACACGGGCGAGCAAGTCGCTGTCAAGGTGCAGCATCCCGCTCTGGACGAATGGGCCGCTCTTGATCTGGCCCTCACACGCTTCACCTTCAGCACCTTGAAACGCTTCTTCCCCGAGTACGACTTGACCTGGCTCAGCGAAGAGATGGATGAAAGTCTCCCAAAGGAACTCGACTTTGCGCTCGAAGGCCACAATGCCGAAAGAGCTCGCAAGTACTTTGCAAACGTCCCGTATCTTCCCGTCGTCATCCCAAAGGTGCATTGGGCCCAGCGCCGCATTCTGGTCATGGACTATGTCACTGGCCGCAGACCCGACGACCTGGCCTACCTGGACGCCAACAACATCGACCGCGACGAAGTTTCTGCCGCCCTCGCCCGCATCTTCAACGAAATGATCTTCGGCACCGACGCACCCCTTCACTGCGACCCCCACGGCGGAAACATCGCCATCCGCCTCAACCCCTCCCGTCGCGCCCCCAAGAACTTTGACGTTGTGCTCTACGACCACGGTCTCTACAGAGTACCCGACAACACTCTTCGCCGCAACTACGCCAAACTGTGGCTTGCCGTGCTGGATGCAGATGAACCGCGCATGCGCCAGTACGCACGGGAACTCGCGGGTATAGGTGATGACCTGTTCCCTCTGTTTGCATCTGCCATCACCGGCCGCGATTACCGCGTCGTGACCACCAGCGTCGCTACATCCCGAACCTCGGAGGAGAAGGAAGCCATCTCTGACGCACTGGGTGACGGCATGCTCGAACAACTAGTGCACTTGCTGGGACAGGTCCCCAGAGTCATCCTCCTCATCCTAAAGACCAACGATTTGACGCGGAGTTTGGACGAAAACTTGCACACGCGACAAGGGCCGGTGCGCACGTTTATGATCCTCGCGCGCTATGCGGCCAGGGCGGTGTACGACGAGAAGATGGAACTGTTGAGCCAAGCTGGCTATGGGCCGACGAGGATTTGGGGGAGGGTCGCCGCTTGGCTTGATTTTAAGAGGGTCGAGGCCAAGTTGAGCGTGTTTGAGCTGTGGTTGCACGTCAAGAGGCTTTTGGGCTTCCGGCCTATGCAGATGCCTAGTCTGAACTAGGGCGAAGAAAGAATGTTTAAACAGAGCACGCATTGTTGCAGAGTGGGTTGAATTGGTTGAAGCGATGGCGTTTATTTGTTTCAATACATTGTGTATACACAAGTTGTTTTTATTATCAAGATCCTTTTGCTACATCTTGGTGGAAAAATATTATTAGGGCCAGCGCTCCTCCTGCTTCCAGCTGCCATCAGCCTCGTTGTACATGTAAACCTGTCTGCGGGCCTTTGTGGGGTCGCTAAGATCAAGCTGCTCGACCTCCTCGGGCTTGATGACGACGACCCTGAAGTTCTCTCTTGCGACGGGGTCATTGAGATCCTCGACTTTGGTGCCGAGCTTGAGATTCTTGTCGTCGTATGGCTCTGATGTGGGTTTACCGGGTGGTGGTGCCTTGAAGGAACCTTTTTCATCTTGGGGTCAGCATTGGTTGAAACGAGTACCTCGATGGCCAAATACGCACCTCTCAAACCGGGCGAGTTGTTTCCAAAATGAGCCGTCAGCTCCTTGCTCCAGCTCCACTCGCCCTGTTTGGCTTCATCTACAAGCCTCATTCTGCTCCCCAGCTCGCTCTTCACAGTCCTCACCCCCGAACTGCTCTCATCATCTTCAATGTCCGGACCTACGACAAAAGCTTCGCCCTTTAATCTCCACTGCACCTGCGTCTCCTTGACCCAATAGACGGCTTCGCAGGGGCCACCGCCGCCCGAGCCCTGCATTTGCTCTTCCTTTGTCGCGTGGCCGCTGCCGGACTTGAACAGCTGGGGGATCTTCATCATGCGGACATCAGACGTGAAAGTGGGCAACTCGGACTCGTACACGCGGTCGTTCATGGGGGCATTGTTGTGTTTGTTGTCGGGCAGCTCCGACCAGAAGCCACGGAAGATGCAGTAGCGGGCGCGCGGCAGGTACGGGGTGGGAGAGCCTTCGGGGGCCGGGTGCAGAGAGCTAAAGACGAATTCGGGCGAGTCCATCTTGTCGAGGTCGCTCAGGAAGGCCTTCTTCCAGGGTGCTGGGTGCGTGTTGGTGGGGGATGTGGATGCCATTGTGCGAGCGGTTTGGCGGGTGAGGAGAGAGAGACGGGGGATTATTCTTGATGAAGCTATTTTGACGGCTTGTTGATTTGCAGGAGCAGAGCAATCGGACTGGTGATGCACAAGGAGAGTGATGGTGGATGTGATACCTTCCATTGAGAGCTATTGGAAGCTGCTATGTCATGACGTACGAGATTCGACTGCAATTCTTCCCCACACTGCCAGTCTTCCATTCTCTCAGATCAGCCAATTCATCCTTACTCCTATCGATCCTGAGATCCATAACAGTCTCGGATCTAGCGTGGTCAATGATCGATATTTTCGATGCCATCACTGATGTTTCTCTTTGTTAATAATAGAGTACTATCCATCGCGGGGTTTATGTCCGTAAGATACTTTAGCCCATGAACAAAAAATAGAAGCATGTCGATCTGATGTTGCAATATCATTTACGGAGATCTACGATCCGCTCTTGGCGCGGATCATCCACATCCGAGACTGTCGTGCATTTTCGCCTCCTCCTCGAGTCATTTACCCTTGTCGGATCCTCATGGCGACATCCAGGTCAGTTTGGCCAGATGGGTGTCCTCATGGCGACATGCACCATCAGTTTGTGGCTCGCTCGTAAGTGACATCTGCCTAAGGTCGCTGGGTTCCCGTATGTTTTGCTAATTTCAGCAGCCTTGAACAAGGTCCTCGGGAGGATCATTGAGGCCAGTGGCTGGTCGGCCCTACGGTTATTGTAACCCTGAGATGCTACAGCTGCCAAGGTAACGTGACGGGCCAGGTCACAAACACACGAGGGATTGACCTCAAGCAATGCAGATCTTCTATACAAAGGCCACCAAGGGTCAACACTCAGGACTAAAAATAGGTAGGTCGTCGGGTAAGAAGGCACCATCGTCAGAGATGAAAGAATATATAAACATGGACCAGTGTCCTGCTCAGTCAAAGAATCACCCAGCACAACAACTCCAATCCTCTTTACCAATCCCAATCTTCCAAACTCATCAAATCCCTCAATTACAATCACAATGAAGTTCACCAACACCAACGCCATTGCCCTGGTTGCTGCTCTTTCTTCCACCGCGCTCGCCGCACCTGCTCCTAAGCTTGAAGCCCGCCACGAGCCTGGCAACCCCTTCACCCTCAACATCTACAACAGCAACAGCCCCCTCTCTGGCCCCATCCAAGCCAACAACGGCTCCTTCTGGTACGGCAAGCCCACCGCCTCTTACTGCCCCGACAACGTCGGCCCCTGCCCAGCTGGCAACACCACCTCCTTCACAACCAACGGCGACGGCCAGCTCTTCCTCAACACTGAAGTGCCCGGCGGCCAGCAAGTCTACATCACCGCCTTGGGAGAGCTCACTTTCACTCAGCCCCACAGTGCGGCCAAATCTGAAGGCGCCGTCCAGACCGGCTTTGAGATCGGACCCGGCGACTGGTTCGCAAAGTTCTACAAGTTCTGGGCTTGCAACGAGGGTCCGGACAGCAACGCATACCGTATCTGGCTCGAGTACAGGAGCAACGCTGGCACTACGGAGAACAATGGCTTTACTGGCAAGAACGCTTGTACCCTGGTCTCGTTCCGGGCCTTGGACACTGCCAGCACTGAAGCCGCTGCTTGGTCGTACGAGTAAGCTGGGAAGCTGTTTGATTTCCTTGGGATGATTTGCCTTTCTTGTATGGGTTTATTGAGCCTCTCATGTTTTTTGATCAGAAGTAGCGTATGATACAACGTCATTCTTTGACAAACCATGACCAATCTCCCAATTGTTGGATCAATAATTTCTTCTTCTCAATGCTAGTAGTTTCTGATGTAAATTGTGCTCGCCCCTCAATGAAGAAGCGAAGCATGCATCCATGTGAGACATGTACCTTCCGCCGGTTTCAAGTAAGAAGCTATTACCCAAGTGCGTACAAATTACCGAGCACCATGTAGAGAGTCCACTTTTCTCACACAACCTAGCTAGTGTGACGAGCAGACTCATTTTGTAAACCGACTGCTGCACTATCGTCTGATTACAAACAAGAAGCAGATCATGGTAGAGAGTTCCTTAGATAGAAATGTAGAAAACAGGAGCGAAGGTGTGTTGAGGCAGTAGCGGTTACATGTAGTCCAAAATAAAATTACACTTTGCACGTTAAAGCGTCATGCCCAAAAACCAAAAACACGAATCGCACGCGTCGGCGCCACGACACTCGCCGAGAAATCGTGAAGCGCCCCAGTTTACTACATGTCCCTATATCCAACAGCATTCGATCCCTTGCTACTCTCAAATGTTCAGCTTGCCATGTCCGAACAAGACCGAACAAGCACTCTACGGATAGAGCTCAAAACATGGGAAAGGCAGTTCACCGCGGCAAATGGCGGCAAAAGGCCAGGCAGGGAGGATATCAAGAACAATGCCGAGATTGGTATGCGTGCAATAATGCAAACACATGGTTATGAAGGGGGGATAATATGGGACATGTGCTGATGCGCTTGCTGCCAGCTGCAAAGTACAGGGAATACGATAAACTGCGGAGACCGACAGCAACAACGAAACCAAAGCGAGAAGAGTCACATCCAAAGAAACCCGCCGTCTTTACAGCAACACCCCAGAAACCCGTTTCTCAATTTCTTCTTGCATCTGTCCAACAACATGAGGGAGAGCAGCAGCAGCAAGACCATGACCTCGAGCCCACGCCAGCAGCCATACGCATGGCACTCGGCCCCACGCCCCAACGCGACGGCCAAATCCTCAGCCTCTTCGACGACTCTCCCGATTCCCCCGAGCCCTCCACCACAGCCACCAAGAAACCGCCCTCCTCGCGCTCCGCCCTGCAGAGCATAGGCGCAAACGCAACCTTCACGCCTAGCAAAAAGGGCGCTTCTTCTTCTTCTTCTTATGCGTCTCCGCCGCTGCAAAACCCGTACGAGAGGACGCCGGCGTCGTCTAGTAAACGCTTCCTGCTCGATTCGTACGTTGCGTCCACCACGCCTTTGAAGCGCAAACGCAGCGAGGATGAGGACGCCACTGTCCATGCTACGCCGTCGAGTAGTGCCAAGTTAGCGGGTCTCTCGACGCCCGCATTCCTGCGCAGGTCCTCCAACAAACTCATCATGGACACGTTGATCGAAGAAGCCGAAAACTCGGACCACGCAGTCAAGAGTTTGAATCGGCGCCAACCGTCCTTCAAACACCCGCGCGGTATTGTGAGGAGCTTGAGCAGCATCATCCAAAACCTGAGGAAACAGGAAGACGAAGCTCTAGACGAAGAGCTCGAAGCGATGCGTGAGATGGAAGCAGGCGAAGGAGCAAAAACAGGCCATGAAGCTGCCACACACACGCAGCCTTCTGTGCAGGTCGAGGACAGTCAGGTCGTTATGCCTCTGGGCCCCGACCGCGGCTACGAAAGTGCTGAATCAGAGGAAAATGATCCGCGAGAGGGAGGTGTTTTCCGCAAACCGTGGAAGAAGAAGGGGTTGAAGAGGCAGACGAAACGTGTCATTAGTAAGTTGTTTTCTTTCCCAAAAAGAAAGAAAAAAAGAAAAAAAAGAAAGAGAAAAAAGAGGAAAAAGAGGAAAAAGAGAAAAAAAGAAAAAGAAATCGGAAGGGCTCATACTGATGCATGTGAACTTTACAGTGCGTCCGGCGCCACCAAGACCAAAAGCGTCAGTGGTGCAACAAACAGAGGAAGACCAGACCTCGGACGCAGACGAAAACGAACAAGACAACACAGAAGGCATAGCAGAGACACAACTCCGGCACCATGACCATCACAACACCAAAAACGACGTCTCAGAAGACGAAGCATATTCCGACCACTACCACGACGACGACGAAGACGATACAACCCACAGCGACACAGAAGCAAAACGCAAACGCCAACTCTCGAAATCTGCCGCTGCTTCTGCAAGAATTACAACAACAGCAACAATAGACACAAATGCGCCCACGAGCACAAGAACGACAAAGGAATCGAAAAGCGCAAATAATGATCATGCAAATAATGATAATGGTATGGTCACAAAGGCAGCGAGGAAAATCAGCGCTACGGCGCACTCGCACCTGAATTTTAGGAAACTTAATATTAGGAACCAGAATTCAAAGGCCAAAGGAGGGGGAGGAGGGAGTGGTAGGTTTAGGAGGAAATGATAGATGATGATGGGCAAAGGCATAAAGGCAAATGCATAAAGGCAAAGGAGAAAGAGGAAAAGGAAAAGAAACCTCTTATTTCGTCGATTTCCGTTTGGTTTGTTGTTGCATTTTTGCATGCTGTTGGACATGAGCACAAACGAAGACGCAAAAAGTGAAGAATCTCGCCGTTTGCTTTTCCAAAAGTACTTCCTCGCTAACACAACTTCAATCAACATCCCAATTTTTTATCAGTTCTCACATCGTTTATCGCACATCTTAGCACTTATGGCTCCCAAACAGAACTCGCATTTGAATCCTAAAGCTCAAGTTCATGTGCCCGCTAGCCACACGAATGGTGGTGAGCTGGCTAGGATGTTTTCTGATCTTGAGAGAGCTTCGTCTACCGGCGCTGCTGACAAGCTCTCTGTCTCGACTGAGAGCACACGCCAGAACCAGGCGACTGATGGACAGCTCGTCAGGTGGTTTGTGCCTGCCTCGTCGAACCCACACGCAACACCCAGCGCACAGAAGCCTTTGGCATTCGCAGTGAGTATTGATGGTTGGACCACAAGCAGTATCAAGCTCGATTGACTCTTGTCTAGGACCAGGCCTACCATGAGCGCGCACGCAACGAGATGGACGAAGAGAACCATGTTCACCTGCGCGTCAAGCTGCTGCAGCTATCCGACCAAGTGGCCCAGCTCGTCGCTCAACGCGCAGCAGCCGACAAGAAGCAGGCAGAGGCCGACGAGGTGATCAAGCAACTCCTCGCAGAGATTGTGGGCTTCAAGGCTCTGGCCAAAGCGCACCACGACAAGCTGGAGAAGCTCAAGTCTTTCAACGACGAACGTGTCCGCGAACACGGCTGTCTTGAGCAGCGCGTCAAGGAGTTGCCGTTTGGATTTGAGCCGCGTTTCCAGCACCACGAGAGTCGGATTGATATACTTCGGTCCAAGCTCAATGAGCAGGCTGTTCAGCTGCTTGCACACGATCAGCAAATCAAGAAGGACGGAAATACTCAGGACTCCAACGGCAAGGACCCCTCGCCTGGAGGTCAGTCTATCTTGGACTTGAATCTTGTCAACCAACTGACATTTCATAGTGTCGGAACTCAACGTTGCTGTCAACAGGCTGAGTGAAATCCAGGCCGAACACGGAGGATACCTCAAGCAGGTTGCAGGAAAATTGACCGACCATCAAAGCAGCATCGAGACTGCCGAGATTGTCCTCAGCGATCTCTGTGTCAAGCTTGAGGGTGTAAATCAGGGTGGCAAGCCTGACGGAGCCGAGCAGAGTGTCAGTGATATGGAGCATCGCGTCTCTCGTGTTGAAGAGCAGATCAAACGGCTGGAGGACAAGATGGTAAGTGACGTCTTCCCACCATCATCACTTTGCCAATAACCACCTATGATACAGGACGCCAGAGACAAGGTGCAGAAGCACATGGACGAGGCTTCGTTGGCTGCCAGTGCTGCTGTGAATGGCAAACGATGGCTCTCGTCGCAATATACAGAAGGCAGGCGAGATATCTGTGCACGGGAAGAAGCAGCTGCAGTGGATAAGTTCAGCTTTTGTAGTAGTTAGGTGGGCAATCAATAGTTGATGAAGATAACATCTTGCCATGAGGTGTGGTGATAGTCTTATCTCACTAGTCAGACGCGGCGCACTTGGTTTCTAGGGGTTGAGCGAGAACCGGAATAGGAAAGGCGTGTCTGTAGTTCCAAGTGCGTAGCATTTGTTTTTTTCTGCTGTTTGATTGGCTGACCGCTTCGACGCCAAGTACATATCGTTCTGTGAGTCCGATTAATGAGATAATAATGATAGTCCAAAATCCGGAGTTTCCGAAGGCGGTGAGGGCAATATTTCAGGTCTGCGCATTATTTTTCACAACGCCCGAGTCGACCAGACAATTGTGGTAATACGGCCAAATACAACATCATGGCTGGAATTAAACGCAAGGAAGCCCCCAAGGCCGTCGCTGCCGTCAGATCTGGATCCGAAAAGAAACAAAAACTTGCCTCGTCGCACAAAAAGGCGGCCCCGGTCAAGGAAGTCAGCTCCGAATCCTCGAGTGAAGACGACGACGACGACGACGACGATGAGGACGATGATGAGGACGATGCCATGACTGGATTAGAACTGGAGAATGGCAACAGCGGATCGGACGAGAAGAAGATCAGGAGTGCGTAGCAGCAGCAGCAGCAGAGCAAATTGCAGGACTCGACTAACGCGCCACGCAGCCGGCCAGTCATCAGCAGAAGCCCACGCAGAGCAGCGACGTCTCGCAAAGGAACGCAAAGCGGCAAAACCCAACGCAGACATCATCGGCCGCAGCAAGAAGATCTGGGAGCGGCTGCGTCGCAAGTCCCATGTGCCCACCGAAGAGCGCAAGGCTCTCGTCGCCGAGCTGTTTGAAATCATCACTGGCAGAGTGCGCGAATTCGTCTTCAAGCATGACAGTGTGCGCGTCATCCAGTGCGCCCTCAAGTACGCCAACATGGCCCAGAGGAAGCAGATTGTCTCGGAACTGCGCACTGATATGCGCGATCTGGCCGAGAGCAAGTACGGCAAGTTCTTGGTTGCAAAGATGGTTGTTGAAGGGTTCGTTATTGCTGATTCCGTGGCTTTTTGCTCCCCCCCCCAAAGCTGACAAAATGCCTGTAGAGATGCCGAGATCCGCAACATGGTCGTGCCCCAGTTCTACGGCCACATCCGCCGCCTGATCAACCATCCCGAGGCTGCTTGGATCGTTGATGATATTTACCGCCAGGTTGCCACCGCCTCACAAAAGGCCCTTATGCTCCGCGAATGGTACGGTGCCGAGTATGCCATCTTTGGTAAGACAAATGGTGCAAAAACCGACACTGATGATAAGGCTCCCGTAGCCGACCTCAAGCAATTGATGGAAGAGAGCCCAGAGAAGAAGAAGACCATGATGCAATATCTGCAGCAGCTCATCAACCAGCTTGTTCAAAAGAAGATGACTGGCTTCACAATGCTGCATGACGCTATGCTGCAGTACTTCCTCAACACAACCCCTGGAACCCCTGAGGCCTCGGAATTCCTCGAGCTCCTCAAATCCGACTTGGACGAGGAGAACGGCGGTGATCTGCTCAAGAACTTGGCCTTCACAAAGAACGGTAGCCGTGTCGTGTGTCTGGCTCTTGGTTATGGAACCGCAAAGGACCGTAAGCTCATTCTACGTGTCTACAAGGACACCATTGAGATGATGGCTCTTGACCAAAACGCCCACACTGTCCTGCTCTCTGCCATGGACACCGTCGATGACACAAAAATGACCGCAAAGGCCTTGTTCCCTGAATTGTTGGGCGAGAACATCAAGGACCAAGACGAACGCGATAACCGCCTCGTCGACATCATCTCTCACCTCACTGCTCGTATTCCGCTACTTTACCCTCTTGCTGGACAAGCAAAGTGGCTGCTTTCCGACGTTCAAAAGGCCATCCTGGCCGAAGTGCACAGCGTGCGCGAGACCACCTCCAAGAAAGACCCCGAGATCCGTCGCAAAGAACTCATCGCATACATGTCACCTTATTTGCTTCCCATCATTCAATCTCGCGCTGCTGATCTGACCGCGTCCAGCTTTGGATGCCAATACATCACAGAGGTTCTCTTGGAAGCTCAAGGCGACAAGACGGCGGCGTGTGCGGCTGTTGTGGCCCTGGCAGAGGGCGACGTGACTTCAGAAGGACACATTGCCCAGAACGCTGCGGGCGGCAAGATGTTGAGAGCGCTAGTGAGCGGCGGCAAGTTCGACAACAAGTCCAAGACGGTCAAGCTGGTCGAGCCACGCCTTGGTTTCGGCAACATGCTGTTCAAGGCTCTCAAGGGCAAGTTTGTCGACTGGGCCGTCAGCCCCTCAAGTTTTGTTGTCGTGCAATTGCTCGAGAGTGAGGACGTCAGCGAGGCCAACAAGGACCTTGTTCGCGACGAGTTGACAAAGGGCAAGAAGACGCTCGCGAAGGCGGCCAAAGGCGAGGGTGCATCTTCGAAAAAGGCGCCTGTCGAGTCAGACGATCAGAAGAAGAAGAAGACCAAGAAGACGACGAGTGAGGGGCCAAGAGGCAATGCGGGTGCCAACATCTTGCTCGAGAAGCTCTAGACGTAGGTGTGTTTCTCTCTCATGTGTCGTTTATGTACCCCCCCTTTTTTAGGATTTGTCCAAAAAAAAAAAGTACCCAGTCATTGTTTCTTCTCTCCCTTGCCATCATGTTGTACTTGCAATTGCCCGTCAAGACTATCTTCCCCATTCTAGATACATCATAGAGCGTGTTTGTTGAACGAGAGTGCTGCGTTGCGTTCCGTCCAAGGAGCAGAGAAGCTGTGGGCTGGACAGCGAGAAGGCAAGTCATCCGTGGATGAACAAAGTGGGCGTAGCATTGCCACCAACGAAGACCATGTCTTTGGGACGAAAGGCTGTATTGCACTTCATGCTGGAAATGGTGAGGAACAATGTCGACCGAGTTGTAAGGTCGTCGCCGAGAGCCACGGTCACTACGCTTCCTCAGTCACTTCACTCACTTTGTTCGGTGAGATTCCACAACAACATATCATCCTCTCTTCTTTCTACCTCCTATCTTTCATCATCATTCTCACTCACGCGTATCAAATTGTTCTTAACACATCTCATCCATCTCGCCCTCGCAGGCTCCTTGTTGTTGCCCAGCACCTCGAGCAGTTTTCCATACCAAAGCCCAAAATGGTCCACGCAGTTGCATTTGACGCGCTCTCCATCGAGGTTTGTTGATACTCACGCCCCTGAACCTCCTTCTCCCTTGCTGACAGCGCGCCGTAGATCAGACAGCAAGTCGCCGGCTACTTGACCAAAGACAGAGATCTGGCCTCGTACAGACTCATCTGCAGGTCCACTCATGATGCCATCGATGAAGACCACGCCTCTTTCTGGCGTACCAGGTTCATGAAGAGCTTCAATCCCCCTCTCGTCGTGGCCCAGGGCGGCGTCCGTCTGACCATCAACACCTTCCTCAAGGAACAGTATCAGTGGCGCAAGCATGCTATCCACAGCCAGTTCGTCTTCAGGAACGGTATCCTTCACAAGGAGTCTGAGTGCTTGGCCGTGGTCAAGACTTTCATCAACGGTACGTGTATGATGACAAGTAGACGCTGCAGCCGTGACTGACATGTCGTGATCAGAATCTTTCAACACCTACGGCACCAAGGCAGTCTCCAAGAAGACTCGCTCCCTGAACGCGGTTCACATCAAGAAAATCGTCAAGAACACGGGCCTCCTCGACAACGTCCTGCGCAGATTCCCCAGAAACGGCACCTACCCTGCTCTGCCCAAGCTCAACCCTAGCCTGATGGCTGTTCAGCTTGCCCTTTCTCACTTCTCCCTCACCGCAGCCTCGGACTCGCAGATGGCAAGAGCCTGGGGTTTCCTCGACTCGCAGGCCATGGTGTACCAGCCATCCGTCACTCGTCCCATTTTCAAGGGCCCCAACTGCCAGGAAATCGACATTGAATGGGCATTGCACACGGTCAACTTCTTCAAAAACTACTTGCTCGGCAAGCAGGAGCTCAGCTTCCCATCGTACGACGAACTGTTCACGCTCGAACGTCCCCAGGGCTGGAGCCAGCCAGTGTCGACGGCAACGCTGAAGCTAGGCAAGTACTGGAAGGGCGCCTACGCATACGTCGAGCACGACCAGCTCGTCTGCATCCGCGCTGGACTGCACGAGGAAACCCCTATCCAGGACTGCTTGAACTGCGACGACGGCGCACCCTTCCAGAACCTCACACTCAACTTCCCAGCCGCCGGAACCGACATCGACGCCCCCTGGCCCGACATCTTCGAACGCATCCTCGAGTCGCGCACCAAAGTCCTCTACCGCACCCCCACAACCCGCGCTCAGCGCCGCACCGCAGGCTCGCAGGCCCTCCCTGCCAGCGCCCCCGTGTCCTTCCGCTTCGACGGCGATAGCATCGACGGCGACGCCTTCCACGCGACCGGCTACCTCAACCCTCTGGGCCCTCAACACGGCATCGACGGCTGGCAGCGCATGACCATGATGAAGTACTACGCCGACGACGGCGGCGCCATCAAGCCTGACTCGCTGTGGGCTTACGAGGGCATTGTCTTGCCGGGCGGTATGATCATGTTGGGTCGTTGGTGGTATCCTCAGGCTCAGCCTGACGAGCCTCAGTACTCTGGTCCGTTTCTTCTTTGGAATGTCGATAAGGCTATGCCTGATGGTATTGCGGCTATGCTTTCGTGAGAAAGATCTGGTTTCGTCAAGACATTGTTGTTTTCTTTTTTTTCCCCTACCTCATCCGCCGCTTTTTTCTTTTTTCTTTTCACAAATCCTTTCGGCGGCGATGATGATTGAGCATTACCTACTCATCCTTCTTCTTCTTCTTCTTCTAATGACAAACCCTGCGGTATCCCCAGCGAGCCTTTTCTTTTTTTTTTCTTTTGTTACTACTCAGAATCTCCTAGGATCGAGAGGGCACTAGGCACTTTTGAATCGAATCCTGTATTTTTTAGTTTCTTCTGCTTATTAAAAAAAAAGAAAAAAAAGGCATCCAAAATAGCTTCCTGCAAAAGTCATACAATATCAGAAGCGTTTTTACTACTACTACTACTACTACTACTACTACTACTACTACTACTACTACTACTACTACTACTACTACTACTACTACTACTACTACTACTACTACTACTACTACTTTCTCTTCTTCTTTCTCTTCTTCTTTCTCTTCTTCTTTCTCTTCTTCTTTCTCTTCTTCTTTCTCTTCTTCTTTCTCTTCTTCTTTCTCTTCTTCTTTCTCTTCTTCTTTCTCTTCTTCTTTCTCTTCTTCTTTCTATAAATCTAGATGTAAAGTAAAGCCCACAAATACCTAAATTTTATTTTCGCATTACTTTTTTCTTCAATTCTCTACAAGTTTTTCTTTTTCTTTTTCTTTTCTTCTTTCTTATTTAGCATAATAAGCTACATTTCGGAAAGAAAAAGAAAAAGAAAAAGAAAAAGAAAAAGAAAAAGAAAAAGAAAAAGAAAAAGAAAAAGAAAAAGAAAAAGAAAAAGAAAAAGAAAAAGAAAAAGAAAAAGAAAAAGAAAAAGAAAAAGAAAAAGAAAAAGAAAAAGAAAAAGAAAAAGAAAAAGAAAAAGAAAAAGAAAAAGAAAAAGAAAAAGAAAAAGAAAAAGAAAAAGAAAAAGAAAAAGAAAAAGAAAAAGAAAAAGAACTCCTAATCTAATCATGGTCATTAATCAACACATCTATCTCCACTCACACATACATCTCCACTTACACATTGAATAATACCAGGTAACAAATCATAAAAGAAAAACAGTCAGGTCTTTATATCTTAATTACATATTCCATGTTCAGCCTAAAAGTAGGCAGACAAAAACAAAAGGCAAAAGAGAATAGAATGGACAGGGTAGGAACGGGTCATCATACATCCTCCAAGAAGAGAGAGAAAAAAGAAAGAAAAAGTGCAAAATCATCGTCTAGACTGAACAAAAAAGTAGATTTGGTGTTTTTTAGTCTAATCTAAAAGATCATCCGTAGTCTAATGTGATTTTTGCTAATTTTTGACCAAGCAGTTGAAATGCTGGTTCCGTTTGGGATCAAGGAGGTTATACTCCGCTCCCCTTCATACTCTGTGTCTTTTCCGCCTGGTATCATTGCACATGTTGAATCATAAAAAGAAAAAAAAAAGCCCGAAACCTTGAGAATGCAAGAAAGAAAAGAGAGACATCTAGTATCTGTACATGTCGCTCTTGAAGGGACCCTCGATGGGAAGACCAAGGTACTCGGCCTGGACGTCGGTGAGGGTGGAGAGCTCGGCGTTGACGTGCTCGAGGTGGAGGAGGGCGACCTGCTCGTCGAGAATCTTGGGCAGGACGTAGACACCAACGGGCATGACGCCGTTCTTGAGGCCGCCGATGCCATCACCCTCGCCAGCGCGGGCGAACTCGACGTACTTCTTGCCAAAGGCCTCGTCGCCAGCCTTGTACAGCATGATCTGGGCAAGGACCTGGTTGGCGAAGGAGCAGGACATGACAAAGGAAGAGTGACCAGTGGCACAGCCCAAGTTGACGAGACGACCCTCGGCGAGGAGGATGATGTGACGGCCCGAGGGCATGAGGAAACGGTCGACCTGTGGCTTGATGTTCTGGACAGAGGTGGCGTTGGACTTCAACCAGGCAACGTCGATCTCAATGTCGAAGTGACCGATGTTGCAGACAATGGCGTTCTCGGGCATGGCCTCGAAGTGCTTGCCGGTGAGAATGTCACGGCATCCGGTGGTGGTGACAAAGATCTGACCGACGGAAGCGGCCTTCTCCATGGTGGTGACCTGGTAACCTGAGACGGCGGCCTGGAGGGCGTTGATGGGGTCGATCTCGGTGACGAGAACGCGGGCTCCCATGGAGTGCAGGGCCTGGGCGCAACCCTTGCCGACATCACCGAAACCGGCAACGACGGCGACCTTGCCGGCAATCATGACATCGGTGGCACGCTTGATTCCGTCGACGAGCGACTCGCGGCAGCCGTAGAGGTTGTCGAACTTGGACTTTGTGACCGAGTCGTTGACGTTGATGGCGGGAACGAGGAGGTTCTTGTTCTTGAGCATCTTGTAGAGGTGGTGGACACCGGTGGTGGTCTCCTCGGAGACACCGTAGCAGTCCTTGAGCATTTCAGGGTACTTTTGGTGGACCAGAGCAGTGAGATCACCGCCGTCGTCGAGGATCAGGTTGAGCGACTTGCCAGAGGGGAAAGAGGTGAGCTGCTGCTCGAGACACCACTGGTACTCCTCCTCGGTCTCACCCTTCCAGGCGAAGACGGGGGTGCCACCGGCGGCAATGGCGGCGGCGGCGTGGTCCTGGGTGGAGAAGATGTTGCAAGACGACCAGGTGAGCTCGGCACCGAGAGCCTTGAGCGTCTCGATGAGGACGGCAGTCTGGATGGCTGTGCGAGTGCAGGTCAGCGGTCAATTCGGTAGCTGTTCTTTCGTCCAATTGACATACTCATGTGCAAGCAACCGGCGATGCGGGCACCCTTGAGGGGCTGCTCGGCGGCGTACTTGGCTCTGGTGGCCATGAGACCGGGCATCTCGTGCTCGGCGAGCTCAATCTCGCGGCGACCGAAGGCGGCCAAGCTGAGGTCAGCGACCTTGAACTTTTGGGCGGGGGCGGACATGATGATGGTGATGTGATGTGTGAGGTGAATTGAGGAAGGGGCGGATGAAAAGAAGAAAGAGGGAATGGAAGGAAGGCAAAGGTAAGGTACTCTGCTGTACAAATAGTAGCTACAACAAAAAGTGGCTCCACCCGCCAGGGCCTCTCATTCTCACTTTCTGGTCTTTCTTTGCAATTGCCGTTTTTTCACCGCCTTCGTCGGAGTTTCTCCTTCCCTCAATGCACGTCCAACTTGTTGATCGGTGTTGGTATTCTTCCCGTCCTCGCCTTCCCGAACGAGCAAATAGACTGGTTAGAAACGCTCAACACAACAGTGGGGCACCTGCAATGCTGCATCGTGCCTGTCTTGACGTCTTTCATCCTCGCTCAACCTTTCTCCGTTTCGCTTGAATAGTTTTACCATCCCAAGGCCATCATAGAGAGCACCGTGTCCTCAATTGCCGTCTCCTGAGCCACTAATCAGATTGACCGCAACTTCACCTTGTTCTCAATAGACAATCATGTCCAGAGATGCGTCCGTGCAGCTATGCATCTGACATTCCATGCCTATTTGGGCAGTAAGCACTACTCATGTCCATCACGGCTCGCTGAGGATGGAAGATGCTTACAGCTGATCTGGAGCTGCAGTTTCTCGGCTTTGCTTTGGAAAGACCCTTTTTCATCAAGGTCTTCAAGGGACGGACCCCAGGCACTCTTGCTGGAGCTAGTGGTCTTAGGACTAATAAACTATCACTCACAACAGATGCGCTGCGCCGCCAAAGTCTCACGTCTTTACAAACCACCATCTCTAGTGCGATCATTATTGATACGGACGAATTGGTCTGTCTGACTGCTGGCACCCATAACCATATCTGACAACCATATTCTGCCGTCGACGCTCCTCTGGATGCTTGGACGCGACAAAGATCGAGTCCTCTCCTCCATCTGCTCTGCTACTTTGTCACTAATGTCGCCCAGTATCAAGTCTGGCCACCATGCTAGTGTCGATCCTTCTAATGGCTGGCCTTGGTCTGATAGGCATTATCCAATCCATTGTGCAAGTTCTGCCGCTGAGAGCTGCCCATGACCATTAGTCTTTTGGATCATGACTTATACTGCACTTCAACAAGGCCGGGTAGACACTTTGCTTTCCTCCTCAATTATCTCTCCACCCCTTTCTTCCATCCCAGTATACTCCTTTGATCACGACCATTGATGCTTCCACGATTCATTCATGTCCTTTCAACACAATAATCAATGCATTCACGTACCCAAAGAAAGTAACAACAACACAAATTCCCCACTCTCTCACAACCAAACAACAACAGCTTCACAGTAAGTCAAACACCGCAAACATGCCAAAGATGCCACCTGTGATCATTCGCGACAATGACACTAGATTCACAAGCGGCAACATCACCTTGACATTTTTATGTCATAAGTGTCAGTACTTCTGGCGTACCTCGTCTACTACCACTCACTGCTACTGGTGCAGTTATAGGTACTGCAGCCACTGCCGGGCCACTAGGTATTAGGAGCAATGTTTTTGCTGCTATGAATTCTTATCAATCTCTTTCTCTTTCCCTTTTCTCCTTCTCTTTCTTTCTTAACAGTGGTCTTTGATTCTTTGTTTTTTAGCAAAAAGAAATCAATACTAATAAAACGTGTTTACACGAGAGAAAAAAGTCTACTTCTCCCTAATGCTTTCCCGTGAGGCCATATATATAAAAAAAACATGAGGCTCGTAATATTCCCCGCTTCCGTTGATAGAATATAAACGACGGCAAGTGTAGTTAGAAGAGTGGCGGTGGGAAGAGGTAATCACAGTGTGACATGTTAATCCACACAAAACCACTTTCCCCTTCTTGATTCTACATGTCAAATGGAACCTGACTGGCATAGTCCATCGACGACGTGTCAGCGAGTAAACAAAGGCACCCCTCGAATGACCTCTCCGTTGCAACAAGAGAGTTCAAGGGCCTAAGGGCCTCAAAAGAATGTTTGTATTCAATCATCCTCGCTATCACTACCAAAAATGGCCTTGAAAACATCATCACCGGGTCTCTGCGCCTCGATGCTCTCGTTGACCTCAACATCCACCTGCGGCCTGACTATTTGCTGCTGTTGAGCTGGTTCAGCCAACGGAGCAACAGTCTCCCCAATACTGCTTGCACTGGCGGCAGGTCGTGACCAAGTCTCGCGCATCATTTGATCCATTTTCGACTTGGAAACGACATCGAGTCTGCTGTCGGAAGAGGCACCATGGTTGTCTTCGCCGCCGGGCGTATTGCCAGGATCCGCATGTGCGGGTGCTTTGACGTTGAAGCGCTTGCAGAGTAGGCGCGTGGGATAGAATTGCAGACGGCTGCGGGTCATGGGTCCAAACATACCGATCTTTGCCGCGGCCTCGGCAGGATCTTCAGGCTTTTCTTGCTTTTCGGAAGCAAGTGGTGTAGTGTCAGTAGCCAAACGCGGCGAGGACGAGGAGCTTGTGAAGCGCGAGGCCATTAACCCTGATATGGGCTTGAAGACTTGAGCTGCCTGTGCAAACTCGCGCATTTCTTTCATCCAATCATCCATGCTTGACCCTTTGGCACGCTCGGGCAATGCGTCTCGTTGCCCACTGCTGGACTCCAGGAAAGATCGGTATCGAGAGCGTTTTGCTTCATCTTCGGCGTAGGGCATCCAGCCACTTGTACCGCGTTGTAAAGCCATGGCGGCGACAGAACTGTCGACTCTGGGTACTAAATCCCAGAGCGACTTTTGTTTTTCGGCCTCGGATCGTTGCCAGCCTTCGGGAGCAGCTTCCCCACGGGCCATTGGGAGGTTTGACTTGCCGGTGGCGGTGACAAGCTTGTCGCGAGCCGATTTACTTAGGAAATCGAAGATCGATTTGCCAGGAAGCTGCTCCTCCCCAAGTACTGCAGCTCGTTTTGCTGGATCCAGTGTTGAGGCACGAGCAGCATCAGCAGTGGACTGATGGGTGGCAGGTTCTGAGCTTGTATTGGATGAAGCACTCCTGGGCTCCCATCCCTCGGGTATTTCAGGAGGAGGGTATTGGTTTTCTTGACTAGTCAGCACAAGCGATGAGGCCAGAACGAATCCTTGGAGCGGAAGACGGCCATCATGACACTTCCGGAAGCTGCTGTTGTTATTCCTTTGGCCCAGTTTCCTGGACAAAAAGGTAGGCTGTTTGGCCGCAGGATTTGCAGTAGTTGCGATCAGCCCACCCTTCTTCTTTTTCTTGTCACCGCCGATTACACGGTTGTAGGATATCTTGGGTCCAATCTCGTAAGGGTCTTCGTCGTCTGAGCCAGTGTCATTCAGGACACCAACCCCAAGCCCAGACCGCTTGGCTTTGGGCTTCGGCTTGAGTGGGCGACTGAAAGGTTCTAGATCATCTTCGTCTTGGGCATCCTGCGGCATGCGCAAGTTGCTACTTCCTAAGCGGTCCTCTGCAGTATATCCGAGACCGAAGCGATCATTTTTGCGGTCAAAGGTTATCATGCGAGAATTATCAGGGGCAAAGAGATGCGTCTCTTGGTCGGCATCACCGGTACGGGCTTTCCTTCTGACTTTAGGTCCAACGCCCTGACCTCGCCTCCAACCCATCTTTTGCAAGAGCTTGACACCTATGGTTTCTCCAGCCGGTCGTAAAAGGTCGGTCAACAAGCCGCGACGCATCTGGTCCTGGGTGGTGGTACCCAAGCCGGCAAAGTGATTTTGTGTTTGAAGCTTCTGTGCTTCGGCGGCGGCAGCCTTGTCCTCATCGTCCATGAAGTCTTCTGGGCGGGCAGCTTGAGCATCTTTTCGGCGGTTGGTGCGTGAGGAAGTGAAGGTGGCTGGGGTCCATCCTTCTTTTGAGCCTACGGTGTTGAAGTAGCCGGCACTATAACCGCCCGTAAAGGCGCCGTGGAAGCGCTTGCGGCCCTGCTCATCGCGGGCATCCTGCTTCCACACGGGAACATACGAGCCATCGTCGCGCGTGTCGGAATCAAGGGGAGGGAGAGGCGTGCCAAAGAGCGCAAACGGTGGGACTTGGTCGGCCTCGAAGTTGGCTCTGGACCGCTTGTAGGACATGTTCAGTGTCTGTTTGCATCGTGTCAAGCACTGATGCGGATGCCGAGTGTTGCGACGAGGGTACTTACTCCTGCAATACGGGGTACCTACTACTTGGTTTACGACATGGGATTTTAGTGTCGCTTACGCCGGTGACTAGGCGAGCAGTAGGCAATCACACTGTACTTTCGTGTGGTGAAAAAGATGTAGGTGGAGAATGTATGACAGCACAAACGGTACGTCAGGGTTTGGTTGAGCGGTGGCTTCAGGTTCCGTATTATGAAAGCCAAAATGGAAGCCACTGCAACACGGGATGCACTCTGAATCGACCGTGTTAGAGTGAGTACCGTATTGATTGCGATTACCTCCAGTAAGATCGGGATTGTTGAGCGTCTTGTTCGTATCTAAAACGCGTCGTTGGTGCTGAGTGCAAGCGAAGGTGCTTCGTTCCTCCGCTCTCCGCAAAACGCAGGAAGGCAGACAGACAACGGGCAGTCGATGGAAGGAAGGTATCTATTACCGTCGCTGCTTCTTTCCCCTTTTACTGCAAATAATACACAACAAGAGTGGGAGCGCCCTGAACTCGCACCTTCCACCGGTAGTCCGCGGCTTCTCGTGACACGCCGTCCCTTCGGACGCTCTCCCCATCAGCTCGATACGACATCATGTCTGCGGCTGCTGCCATACCTCCTGGCACCCCATCCAGCGTTCGGGGCCAACACAGCATGAATGCGCAAAGCACTCCTGCTGCACCCACAACTCCTCGCCATCGGTCGTCGCACTCGCAATCTCAGTCTCGCTCAAACTCCATCTCGGCTGCGCCTCAGCTCGCAGCTGTCGCCCGTAGCGACTTTGAGCAGTCAAACCTAGCCCAGGTCCCGCCTTCACCGCGCCATCGCAACGACCTCCCTGTCCGCTCCGACTCGACTCAAAACGCTGCTGCTACTCCGGCCAGCCAGTCGAGATACCGCGCCCAAGACATGTCCTCCTCAGCTTCTAATGGAGCTCATCCCGCAGCCACCCCTGCGTCTTCCACCATTCGCCGTCGCACTGCCATCGATTCTGCGACCGGCCACTGGGACCTTGGAAAGACTATCGGCGCGGGCAGCATGGGCAAAGTCAAGCTGGCGCGCAACAAGGATACCGGCGAACAGGTGTGCACTTGCCTTCCTACGCTACCTCGGTAGTAGTCATGCTGATATTCTCCAGGTCGCCGTCAAGATTGTCCCTCGCCAATCGACCGATGACCACCGCAACCAGCAAGATCGCGAAAGAGCCGACCACTCCAAGGAAGTGCGTACTGCCCGTGAGGCTGCTATTGTCACACTTGTCGACCACCCCTACATCTGCGGCATGCGCGATGTCCTTCGCACAAACTACCACTGGTACATGCTGTTCGAATACGTCAACGGTGGTCAGATGCTCGACTACATCATCTCCCACGGCCGGTTGAAGGAGAAGCAGGCGCGCAAGTTTGGTCGCCAGATTTCCAGCGCTCTGGACTACTGTCACCGAAACAGTCTGGTCCATCGTGACCTAAAGATTGAGAACATCCTCATCAGCAAGACAGGCGACATCAAAATCATTGATTTCGGCTTGAGCAACACCTTCTCCCCCAAGGGCCTCCTCAAGACCTTCTGTGGCTCGCTCTACTTTGCTGCACCTGAGCTCTTGCAAGCAAAGGCTTACACCGGTCCCGAGGTTGATGTCTGGAGTTTTGGCATTGTTCTCTATGTCCTCGTCTGTGGCAAGGTGCCCTTTGACGACCAAAGCATGCCGCAATTGCATGCCAAAATCAAGAAAGGAACAGTCGAGTATCCACCCTGGCTTAGTGCAGGTTTGTATTCTGACCAGCCCTCTGTGTGCTTGTACTGACTGCATGCACAGAATGCAAGAACCTGATTGCTCGTATGCTTGTTACCGACCCCTCCCAACGAGCGACTCTCGCCGAAATTATGCTTCACCCGTGGATGACAAAAGGCTTCGGTGGCCCTCCGGAGAATTACTTGCCTCCTCGCAAGCCGTTACAACTACCGCTGGACCCAAAAGTTCTCCAGAAGATGGACGGCTTCGACTTTGGGTCAATAGATCTCATGGAGCAACAACTCACCAAAATCATCGAATCAGAAGAGTATCAGAAAGCCATTGTCATGACAGAACGTCGCAACCAGTCTGGCATCTCAGACTCGCAAAACAAGCAAGGAGGCATGTTTGATTTCTACAAACGCCGAAAATCTACAACAAGTCGCGACACTCTTACTGGACCCTCGTCCGAGGCTGTTCAGCTAGGAACAGATCCTCTGAACGCATACCACCCACTCATCTCCATCTACTTCTTGGCCAAGGAAAAGTTAGAGCGTGAAGAGAGAGAAAGGATCATGGGCCCACAGAGCACAGCACGACTGGAAGGCGATAAGTCATTGCAAGTTCCAGATCTTCAACCACCTGCCGCTGTTCACACCAACAGTGCAACCTACGAGATGGCCGGAGAGGCGCCCACTGGTGGCAGAAGCCGACCACGAGCTAGGACCCATGGCGAAGACGAACTGCAGGAAGACGCAAAGAATGCCAGATCGACAAATCGTGCGCCAGTACGTCCTTCGCCTTCTATCGTTCTTCCGCCTCCCGATCACACGACGCCCATCAAGAAGGAAAGCACTGCCGCTGGTCTACTCCGTAGGCTCAGCACTAGAAGACACAAGGAACCCGAGAAGCCCGCCCCTGCGATAACTGGAGATACATTCACGACTCCTAGAAAGAGCTTCAGCATGAGGAGGCAACGGGACCACAGTTCCAACAGGCTGCAACCAGAGCCGGCAGCCGAAAAGGTACCTGAGCTTCTTACGCCGACCACAGATCGCACTGGATTGGGCAGATCTACCAGTGTTAGCGCTGCAGAGCAAAATCGCGGCAGTCCTCGCCGCGGTGTTTCGGAGGGATCGAGTGCTCGTCAGTCAATGATGACGCCACAGTCAAGCCGACGAGCTGAACGTTCATATGGCGACGCCTCTTCGGACGCCGAGACACCGGCTCCCAAGACGGCACCTATATCTTCAAGGACAAAATCGATGGGCCACGGTCGAAAGGAAAGCTTCCAGGCACGCAGAGCTCGAAGAAGCGACATGCGTACTGAAGACGTGCCTGAAGAGACAGCCCAGGACATGCGGGCAGTCGATGCGCCCAATTCTGCAAATGGCGTGAGCGAAAGTCCCACTAATGGAATCAAGCCCGTCTATCTCAAGGGCTTGTTTAGTGTGTCAACGACCAGCTCGAAGCCTTTGACTGTCATTCGCGCAGACATTATCCGAGTGCTGAAGCAGCTCGGAGTCGAATACCGAGAGATCAAGGGTGGTTTCAGTTGCCGACATGCTCCAAGCATCGAAGTAGAAAAGCCAAAGGAGGAACAGCCAGTGACAGCCGGAAGCCACAGACGCAAGATCAGCTTTGGAGGGTTGATTGGAGGCAACACACCAGAGGCAATGACGCCTCCGCGACCCAGGCGTGACAACAGCTACACGGCCAGCGACAGTTCAGACGAGGATGCAGAGAGGAACACACAGAGACAACACAACAGACCAGCAGGGGAAACTTCGACACACGTACAGAGCGATCTGGGCAACGGCATGATCCTGAAGTTTGAGATCTTTGTGGTCAAGGTGCCATTGTTGACCTTGCATGGCATCCAGTTCAAGAAGGTGGATGGCGGTACATGGCAATACAAGAACATGGCGCAAACCATCTTGAACGAGTTGAAGCTGTAGACTGGATAGTCGGACGAGGGAGATGATGATGGCGGGGAAGTAATGGTATATTGCGTCACGAGCACTGATACAACAAAATGGCATGATGGGCGTTTCTTGCAGGCCAGGCGTCTCTTCAGCTTTGCAGTGCGAAGGGTCGAGATTTAAGAGGGAGGGGTTTTTAATTATCGAAGTGAGAGAAAAAGAAGAAGCATGCTAGGGTGTGGATCTTGCAAGGCAGGTACGTAGTAGCTGCCGAAGACAAAGGAATGGATTGTAATTTTCACAAAAGACATTTTTTTTTTCTTTGCGTGTGTTTCGAACTTCCTATACATATCACGTTGTAGCGTCCCAAACATCGATCCCGTCTCCAAAGAATACACCGCCATGGATTTGCGATGTGACCGTCGTGAAGACGACCGGCCTGGTTCGTCATCTATATATGAGTCTCGGTCTGCACACTCTGGACACACGCTATTCAATCGCTCTTGCTATGTCTTGCAACCAAGAATCATGACAAGAAAAGAAGCTTCGTCTGAAATGCTAGACTCAGCACTGATCGACTTTGCATCCTCATGGGTCGCAGTCGTCGTAGGGATCTAAGCGGCAACAGTGAGTAATGCAGTCTTATGAGACATGCTTACAGCCTGTTCTTTGAGCGCGGTAATAACATTGGCCTTGGAAAATCGCTGACGAGATTTGGCTTGGTGTTTTCTGTCTTCTAGACGGGTGTTGCTCTTCTTGTTGAGCGATATAGATACAGGATTGTCTGTTGCTGATGAAAACACCCACTTGACATCTTCTGTTTCTTGGCTAGGCGGTTCTCTGGATCATGTGGACTGGGTCTTTCTGGCAATAGAGACGGTGAGCAAGACAGCCTGGGAAAAAGGATTCTTGAGAAAACTCTCGGTGATTGACCAGGGATGAATGGGTCAGGGCGTCTTGAGGGTGTGGAAGATTCACGGGCCAAAGTTCCCCGGGGGAAACTAATAAGCCGAATGTTCCTGGGCAGAAGCTTCCAGGTTCTTAAGGGGACTGAGCAGGATATCCTCGAAGAGGATTCTGTTCGCTTGATGGTCCAAGACGCCCACGGCTTGCTGGCAAATCAGACTGTGCCGCGGTGGCAGCGGTGGCTTAAGTGGCCCAGGACTTGATGACAGATTCAGACTGCGCAGCCTCCATATCTGAGCTCATAATCATGGTTCTAGGCTTTTCAAAATAGATATGATTATGCCTGGTAGATCTAGGCAATATTCAATTCAGGCAAAATAGAGACATTGCTTGTATAAGCCTTCTTAGTAGTGTTGAAGCCTCCTGGGCTTATCAAGCTTCTGGCTATCATGTCCACCCCGCACCTCCTTCCACCCACGGGACAGATACCACGACAGAAACGGTTCGCGTAGAAGGATGATCAAGGCTACACCTGCATATGATCGAACCCCCCCATGGGGATATCTCCACAAAGGGCGGGGTTAGATGAGTTGTACCTCCTGATCTTCTGAAGTACCGCCAAATACAGTCCTATATCCATTAGGCAATGAACAAGAACTCAATTTGCAATCAGCCTGTACAGCAGACGACAAGGGTCACTTTTTTTCCCACATATAATAGGATTGGCTGCCTCGAACCAATGTGTCCGGCCTCGACTCGAAAGACATTTTCAATCCCGCTGACTGCTGAGATTCCTACAAGATGGCTACAACACATCAAGAGATGGCCAAGTTGATGGTCGGTATCCAACCATGGTACAAAGATCCTGGTCGCAGAAAGCTGTATACTTTGCTGTTAATCGCCTTGCTTTCCTCGGCGACCAATGGATACGATGGGTGAGACCTTTTGTGTACTTTCTTGGGGAACCAATTACTGATGCAATACGACAGATCCCTCATGAATGGAGTGCAAGCTATAACATACTATGAGAAGTGTCAGTTCATCGCCGGTCTTGTGGCTCGCTGCAAATCATTAACAGGCCGCCAGATTTCAACAACCCTCATGGCTCGACCCAAGGTCTCTTGAACTGCATACAGACCATAGGAGGTCTAGTCAGTAAGTTGGACTGTATTGGATTGGTTATTCTGACAACGCTGACGCCTTCGTCGGTAGGTTTGATTCTGGCACCTTACATGGCCGACTACGGCGGTCGCAAATGGACGATTTTTATCGGCTGCAGTATAGTGGTGATTGGAGGTGTTGTGCAATGTCTCTCTGTCAACATCCACATGTTCACTGCCGCCAGATTTCTGGGTAAGACACAAATTCATGATCAACCTGACCATCTGTATGACTTCTTCGCTGAATCTTTTATAAGTTGGTATGGGATCTGGGTTTTCTTCCTTGGGATCACCGCTATTGATCACCGAACTTGCACATCCTCTCGAACGAGGCAAGATCACTGCTCTTTACAAGTGTGTCCATCCCAAAGATGATCTTTACCATGCTGACAGATTTATAGTACCCAATACTACTTTGGCGCTTTCCTAGGAGGCTGTATGTATCATTATTCGTGAGGCCATCCTCGGAAACACATGTTGACAAAGTCATTCTAGGGATCACATTCGGCACGCTGTACATTCCATCCAATTGGTCTTGGAGACTTCCGAGTCTTCTGCAAGCTGCCCCGTCTGCCTTTCAAGTGTGCCTCGTTCCACTTCTTCCTGAATCTCCCCGCTGGCTCATGTCGCGCGGAAAGGGAGAAAAGGCTCTTGAAATCCTTGCCAAATATCACGCCAATGGAAATGCTGAAGATCCTCTTGTACGGTTCGAGTATGCTGAGATGCAAGCATCGATTGCTCTGGGTGAACAAAAGGGCCGTTGGAAAGATCTCGTCTCGACGAGTGAGTGTTTTCTCCTTATCTCTGTCCCAAGTCTAGGGATGCATTTTGTGATACTGATATATGTGACCCAGAGGCAAACCGTCGCCGTGTTTTCATCTCTCTTTGCTGCGGTGTCTTCGCTCAGTTTTCCGGTACTAGTTTGACGGCGTATTACCTTCACAATATCCTTGTCAACATCGGCATCGACAGTCCAAACTATCAGAACATGTTGAACGGGTTTATCCTCATGGTTTCAATGTTTGAGGCCTGGTTCTGGGCTATTATGGTTGACAGAGTTGGTCGTCGACCTCTGTTCCTGGTAAGAAGGATTTCTGAGAGTTTCATGAGGTAGTGTCTTTGCTGACAGGTCTTTTTTGTTCTCTCCAGATCGCTTCAGGTGGCATGTGTTGCACCTTTGCAACATGGATTGCTTTGACGGCCAGACAACTTCAGGAGCCCAAGGAGAAATCGTGGGGAAAAGGAATCATCGCGCTGATCTTTTTCCACAACTTCTTCTACAACTTTGCATGGTGAGTTTCGCGAAAGAATATCCCCAACTCCAAGCCTTCATTGAGCGTCAACTGACAACAAGAACAGGAGCGGGCTAAGCATCTCATACCCGCTTGAGATCCTCAGCTTCAAGATCCGCGCCAACGGGCTCTTGATGCAAGGTATCGCCACGAACGTGTGTCTAGCTATATCACAATACGTTATCCCCCTCGGCATTGCTGCTGGAAGCTGGAAGTTCTATTTCTTCTTCGAAGGTTGGCTGATCATCCAGTTTGTCACTGTATTCTTCGCGTTCCCGGAGACTAGAGGTGCTACGCTTGAGGAGATCAACCAGACGTTTGATGGAGTTGAGGCTGTGGAAGAGATCAAGCATAAAGCAATGGAGATTGAGGGAGTGGATGAATTGAGGCTGAGGAACACCAGTGTCGGGAAGGCAGGAGATGGTGAGATTAATACTGTTCACGTTGAAGAACTGCATGAGAAGGCGTCTTAGGTGATTATGGTAGTACCGTCGTATATAGGTACCTAGGGACGAGTACTCCGTATCTCAGTGAGTTTATTAGTTTTTGGGCAACGGGATGGGGTCCCAACGGCGGCATGTCCGTGCGTCCGGGCGCGGCTCCTTTCGAACGGCGGCAGACAAGGTCTTGGGGATGTTGAGCTGAGGAAGCTTCTCCTGTACATTATTATCGTTGTTGTTGTTGTTGCATCTCTTTTGTTTGTGGACGAGTGACTTGAGAGTGGTGAGCTGGCAGCATCGCCGAAGAAAGAAGGCGGCAATTCCATCTGGTGGTGAATCTCATGGCAGGTTAATTTCCCCTTAGCACTTGACCAACTAAAAATAAAGCCGGGGGGTGAACAAGGAGGCAGGAACATTATTGTCCACGACAACTACATGTACCTTGATACCCAGCATAGCTCTAGCTAGCTACACAAGACGACGCATCGACCGCAGTTGAGCGAATTGTACGTCGCTCATTGCTGTCTGGTGTTGTAATAGGTAGGTAGGTACCTTAGGGTGGGCGACCTGTCAAGTCGATCGAGTGCTGACTACCTTACCTGGCAAAGAACAAACATACATCACGGCGACCTCTCCTGCAACCAGTTTTGCAACGCCAAACGCCAGCCGTCACAACAGTTTGAGTGAGGATGCTCGGCCGAGTCTAGTGGACTCTTTGTCAAGGCAGTTGCGGACCGCTCCCCAAGGGTCGAGACGGTCCCCCTCGACTTCGGCAGACTTGAATCAATCGACCACCGAAGCTGCGTCTGTCTACTACACTGCTAGCTGGGGATCGCCATACCAGAAGCCTTCGAGCGTCAACACGACTCCGATTGCCTCGCAGCGTCACACTGCTAGCGAGAGCTCTTCGCCCGGCATCTCTTTCGGCCTCGAGCATCTCTTTCCATCCAGAGTTGCACGCGACTTTAGCCCTCAATTCGGCCTCGACCATCTCCTTCCGTCCCGAGTGCCCGTCCAGCCGCACATCGCCAGCCCAATCACCTCGGAGCGATTGGCCCTCCAAGAGACTAAACCGGGGCGCAACACCATCACCCGTCGTGCGACCGAAGACTGGGTGCAGCAATACACCACTGGCAAGTGGCGCTCGGAAAGAGGCAATTGGCTGAGTGACGAGTCCGGGGACAACAATTCGACTTCTTCAGATCCGGACGAAGATTTCAAGACTCCAATCCCCTTTACCTGGTTCTCTGGCAGACACCGTCGCAAAAAGTCTTCGTCCTTGTTGGAGCCAAAACGACCAGTGTCGCACAACTCGTTCCGCAAAGGCCACAAGTCCAAAGAGAGCAACTTGACTCTGAAACAGGAGGATTTCTGGCAGTTCACCCAACAGGCCGAGAACCCCGACATGTCGCTCTTGACGTCCAAGTGGGCCTCTCCTTTGGCTTCGCCTGCCAGGGAGAAGCCTCTGCCTTCACCACCGCCTGTTAAAAATGGCGCATTGCCCTCGGAAACTCAGCGTCCACCGCGGCCGAGGACAAAGTTGGCTTGGAAAGGCAAGGCTTGCTGGATCGGCCTCCCTTCAATGCCTCCGGAAGCCTATGGAGGGAACAAACCACTGACCCCGCAACAAACACAGGCACGACTGGACCAATTCAGAAATGCAGGTTATAATGTAGATGGCTTCGATCTCCAGAATTGGGAAATCCATGACTTCATCGTGTCACAGAGCAGCGCTCACTACCCTGATGGTGCAGAGGATGCTCAAATACGACAGAAGAAAGACTTTAGAGTCTTTGTGCCCAATCCTCAGACATGGAAGTCGTACGTCGACCATCTCATGGAACAGAAGCTACGTGCTCTAGGTGTCGACCTTGGCGGCGATCCTGCTCCTGCCCGACCTCCGCCCATGACGCGCCAGTCTTCTGGAGGCTTCCAGTCCGTATCGCCCAACATGATGCACTCTTCAATGACACACCGATCCTCGCCTTCCCTGTCTCATCGTCCCACGCCAGGGGGTCACTCCTACTCCCAGTCTATCGCCTCGCCTCTCAATATGCCTAGCGACCCCAGAGGACATGCGCATAGGCACTCCGTTTTTGGCATGCCGGGAATGCCATATGCCTTTCCTAATCAGCATCCAGGCATGACCTCCTTCTCCCCTGCAAGCATGAATGGCATCCCCAGAGGTCAATCGCCGGCTATGGAGAGGCTTCAGAATGACGGTCCACGAGCAAAATCCCCTGCATCTCCCTACGGTATGCCATCTCCATATCTTCGCAGCCCACAGCCGCAACCGGGTGATTGGCCTGGGCAGCCTCATCTCAGGCATCAATCTGTATATACAAACTTTTCACCTCAGCCCCAGGCGCAAAGGATCATTACACCGACTCTCACTCCTGGTGCTACAATGCGCATTCCGTCTTTGGCTGAAGTCCCCGAAGACGATGAAGAACCGAGGCAAGACTACTTTGCTGGCGCCACCCCTCGGAAACAACCTCGCAAAGACGTCGAGCTTGCTCACCCCAGCCCGCGGCATAATCGTAATATCAGCAACGCCCTTGAAAAGGAGATTCAAGGCTCTGACTACCATCTCGAGAGATCTTTCGAACGTCAATTGCAAGATGACGAGGACGAAGCAAATAAAAGCTTTGCCAGTCAGCCATCTAGCACAGGCGCTTATGTACCTCCTGGTAAACGTGGTCCTGGTTTGAATGGTTTTGCTGGGCGCAAGGTTTCGCCCAGCTTCGCCAGTGCTCCCGCCATGTCAAAACCTGACGTACAAGGACAAGACAATGGCACAAATGGTGCTCCACAGAACAACTTGACAAACAAGGCCAAGGGGCACGGGTCGAGGCTCAGTGTCGCTGCTGCAGAGTTCAAGTTTCAGCCTGGAGGATCCTTCCAACCCTCGTTGCCCACTTTCTCGGAAACTTCAAACTTTGAACCTCCAGTGCAGAACTACGATCAAACTCAGCTTGCAGGCATCCCAAGTTTCTCGGCCCCTGCTTTCCAACAAGGAGCATTCGGTGCCATACCAACGTCAGACTTCAACTTTGCCTCACCCTTCTCCTACAATCCAGCTGTTCAACAGCCTCTCGCTTATCAGGCGCCTGTTCACCCTACTGCACCTAGCATCTTTGGCAGTGTCAGTATCCCAGATGTCGTGCAACCTGTGAGACGATCAAAGGCAGTGGCCATCACCCAGCCCAAGCCGTCTCCGCCCAAAGAGAAGCCCGAAGTTGAGGATGAGGATGGTCGTGCAGTGCAGAGTGAAGAAAGACAAAAGAGAGCTCGTGTTGGCCAAGGTGATGGCGATGATGTGCCACTCTTTGCCGAGCGTCCTGCATCCGTCGTTCCATCCGTCCCTGCTCGCGCTGGCGGACTTCCAAAAGAAAAGACATTGTCACCGTCTGCATCGCTTGAGACCATCGATCTGAATAGCATATCACCAAACAGAAAGAAGGTCCAACCTGCCGTCGACAATAAGGAAGATATCGCGAAACCTTCAGGCACCATGCAAAACAATGGAACTCAGCATGAGAATGGTCACAAGAAGAACTCAAGCTCTCTGTCTGCGCTCGCAAGACCTTTCGAGTTCAAGCCACATGGATCTACATCGAGCATTCAATTAGCAGAGGTGCTCCTTCGTAGCCCTGACCCGAACAAGACCAAACCCGACTTTAGCCCGGCCCGCGTCTTCTCTCGCACTTCGGAGAGCACAAAGGCCTCGGTCGTGGACCTCGATTATGCGCCATCACCTGAGCCACAGAAGCACGCGCCCTTCCCTACTGATGGTCAATTCAAGGGCCGACTTCCTGAGCCCACCTTTGATGAAATCGACGCCGTCATGAAGCAGCTCAATGAATACGACGATTATGCTAGTATCCAACAAGAGTTTGCTTCAGAAGTTGCAAGCCCCGATGTGAGCGTCATTCACCATAGTCCAGGCCACAACCGTTCGATCTCTCCTCTTCCAAAGATGACAAGAGAACAGGCCAAAACACGCCCTGCTCATATAACGCGTCTTAATCATGGCGAAGAGATTCCTCTGAGCGACTGGTCTGATGATCTTTCCGTCGATGAAGCCACCAAGTTACAATCGCGCAGTCACTTCTTTGACGATCACGTCGACCAAATTGTCGGTGGTGTTATTGATCATCGCCTGGCTCCTCTCGAGAAGAAGTTGCAGATGATTCATCGAGCAGTCAGCACCATCATGACTCGTGAGTCAACAGTAGTAAGTCATCGTGCCGTGTCGGTAGAAGACAGCGATGCCGATGATGAGGATGAAACCGTCGATGAGAGACAACCATTCCGTTCGATTTCGCGTGCACACGAGCGCAAGGCCAGCAAAATCAGAGCTGCTGTGCTTGAAGTATTGGCTACTGAAAAGGAAAACGGCTCGCACTTCACGTCCGCAGCAGAAATCCATGATGCGCTTATGGACATGAAGACTAGCATTGCCCGTATCGCTGCTGTCAATTTTGACATCAACGATGTGAAGCATGCTGTCGACGACTCGCTACATCGTTTGATGACCCCTGCTCCATCTGTGGACAACATGCATGCCGACGTGACACAAAAGCACAGACGAGAAATTTCGGATCTGAACAACAGACTAAACAAAACATTGGCCGATGCACTGGAAGAAGCAAATCAGCGTCGCACAATCGAGGAACGCGAGGCAGATACTCGCCGACTTCTTCGTCTGGCTGAGGAAGAGCTTTCTCTGCTCCGCAAGACGATGGGGGATAAAGACCAGCGTATTCATTCGTTGGAGAACCAGCGCGAAGAATTGGAAGTTCGTGTCGAAGCTGCTGAAGGTCTCGCGGCAGAGAACTCGGCTCTTGAGTCCACGCTCGGAGAGTATCGCCTTTCGAGCGCAAAGTGGAGAAGTCAAGTCGACGATCTGACCAGTGAAAATGAAATACTCAAGGCCGATTTGCAGGAAGCCCGCGAGTCTGCCAAGACAGTTAAACGGCAGGCAGAAGAGGCGGCTGTGCAAAATACAGCCATGAAAGCCACGGTATCGGAGCTCCTGTTACAGGTCGAAGAGTCTCAACTTGTTGGAAAACATTCACGCCAGGCGGCCGATGATGCGGCCATAGAGGCCACTGCTCTCAAGGCTAGCGCTGCGGAACTCATGTCCCAGCTTGAAGAATCTCACGCTTCTGTCAAGCGCATTCAACAAACTGCTGATGATGCGATCTTGGAGAATGTGGCATTGAAGGCTAGTGTGACCAGCCTGATGTCTGAACTCGACGAATCTCGCGCGTCCGCAAAGAACTGGAAGCACGAAGCCGAGGCTGCCATCAGCGAAAACAGCAACCTCCGACAGGGCATGTCCGAGATGCAAGCTCAAATTACGGATGGACTCAACATTCGCGAGAACATGCGCAGCAAACTCGACAAGATTCATCATGGCATGATTTCGGCTGCCGAACAAGTGGCCAATGAAAAGGCAACCTGGCAAAACCGCAACGAAGAGCTACAAAAGAGACATGTCATCTTGCAAGCTCGTCTGGAAGGTGAAATGAGCATCAGACGTAGCATGGAAGAGGAAGTGCAGAGTCTGCGTTCTCAGGTCCACGAAGCAGTTACCACCAAGATTCAACTCGAACAATTGCAAAGATCTTCCGTTGTTCATGAAGAGACGTTGACTTCGCTCAGAGAAACCCTGAATGCAGAGCAGACACAGAATGCTCGTTTGCAGCGCGACTTGCACGAATCGAGAGAATCTGGCAGAGCAGAGGTGCAGCGTACGCAAATTATCATGCAGTCGAGCATTGAAGCTGCAGAAGGCCAAGCCAACATTATCCGCGCAAGCCTGGAACACGAAATCATGCTCGTCAAAAACGAGATTGAGAACGTAAAGATGGTTTCTGAGGCTAGCAGGGAAAGGCACGAGCGCATGCTTGAGCAAGAAGCTGATCTCAGACGCGATGCCTTGCGTAAAGTCAACGAGACCAGTAGCGCTGCGTTGAATGAACTACGTGAGAAGCATGCCGAGGAGCTTGCAACATTGAAGGCGCAGCACGAGAAAACTCTCGCTAATGCGTACGAAGACAAACAACGATCAACTGCACACTTCAAAGATCGTCTTGAACTGTCAAATGATCAGGTCTTACATTTGCGCGACAAAGTTGCCCACCTGGAAGAACGACTTGAGATTGCGAAGTCTGCGGCGCAAGCTGCTGCGTCAGCCGCTCAAGCCGCAAAGGCCAGCACTCCTTCAACCACTCCCTATCCAACAATATCGACATCATCAGCACGTGGTGCCAATGCAGAACCACGCGACAAAATCTCTCCACAGGCCCTGCGCGAGTCTATCTTGGTTCTGCAAGAACAACTCCAAGAACGCGAGACTCAGATCGAAAGCCTCCAATCGCAAATTTCCTCTTCCGTATCCCCTGCCAAGCTCAAGGAAAAAGAAGCAGAAGTTTCCTGGTTGAGAGAGTTGTTATCTGTTCGCAATGAAGATTTGACTCAACTTGTCAACACCTTATCGCAACCGAGTGGCAAGTTCGATGTCAATGCGGTCAGGGATTTTGCTATCAGGATACAAGCGAATTTGCAGATGGAGCAGCAAGAGAAGGAGAGATTGATCAATGGAGGAGCGGGTGCCGGGGCAAGCTCATTGACTGGATTAGTGACGAGCTATGCCGCGCCCAAGGCGGTTTCGCTGGTGTCTGCATTTGGGAATTGGAGGAAGGGAGCGTCGGCTCCCGTAAGTGGTTCGTTGGCTGCTGCCAGATCGGCTGCCTCTGGACTCTTGACACCGCCGCCGCCAACAAACACGACACAACCTCTACGCCGCACCTTCTTTTCTTCGGTCGAACAGCAAAAAGCGGCGTTGAAGAACAGGAATGCCAACAACAACAATCAACCCGTCCAAAGCAACAGCAAGCCACGCACTCAATCCTCAAACAATCCCCCAAACCCAACCTTCCGCTCTACCGCAGCAGCTTCGGCCAAACGAGCCGCAACGCCGACGCAAGCGAGAATGGATGAGCAAGAGGAAGAAGATGCAGACTTGACTTACAAAGCCCACGGCGCTATATGGGGTGATGGTGACGAAGAGGAGGAGACATCGCCAATGAAGTTTAGACGCGGAAGCTACGATGAGGACGCCCAGTTGGGCGGAGATGTGGATGTGAGTATGGATGATAGTATGGGTATTGGTGTTGCTGAGGAGCAGTCGCAGCAGCGAGGAGAGTTTGAGGAGGTGGTGGTGTGATGGTAGATGTAAGTCTTTTTGTTGTTGTTGTTGTTGTTGTTGTTGTTGATCTGCCGCTGCGGCCTCTCTCCTTTTTTGGCACTTTTTTTTGTATTTTTCTGTATATGTAATGGGAGGTCAAATGGCCTCCATGTTTCCTATGTCGCTGTGATTTGTTTTGTTTTTTTCTTTCTATGAGAATGATTTTTTCCTTTGTTTATCTTTCTTTTCCTACCTACTCTGATTTCTTCCAGATGGACTAGTCCATTCTCTCAGCATGGCCTTTTTTCCTCTTCCTCTTTGTTCCCCTCTTTTTTTTTCTTTTTTTTTCCTTTTTTTTTAACCTTGGTCCCTCCCCTGCGGACATTTTTATATATATGCGTGAAAATTCATTTTTTTTTATTCATTGCATACTTGTTTTATACCATAGAGTTCTACTTGAAGACAGAGCTCTACTCTACTTGAATCAATCAGAGCGCTACTCGAATATAGAGCTCTACTCGAATATAGAGCTCTACTCGAATATAGAGCTCGACTGAACATAGAACTACATAAACATAGAGCTCTACTCGAATATAGAACTCTACCTCTACTCGGATATAGGTCGCTACTTAGATATAGGGCTCTACTCGAATGTAGAGCTCCACTCGAATATAGAGCTCGACTAAATATAGAACTCTACTTAGACATAGAGCTCGACTAAAAGCTCTACTCGAATATAGAGCTCTACTTGAATACGGACCTTAGCTCTACTCGAATTTAGAGCTCTACTTTAATATAGACCTCTAATTCCATATAGAGCTCTAATTGAATGTAGAGCTCTAATTGAATGTAGAGCTCTACTTGAATACGGAGCTCTACTCGAATATAGAACTACTCGAATACGGAGCTTAGCTCTACCCAAACATACACACACTCTCTCTCTCTATTCGAATATAGACCTCTACTTGAATAAATATAGAACTCTCTATATAGGAAAACTCGACTTTGTTTTTCGTTTTTCCCTCTCCTTTTTCTTCTTCTTCTTCTTCTTCTTCTTCTTCTTCTCCTCTATTTAGATAGTTAGCAAAAGTGGAATTACGGGGGGATATATGTTACATGTTGTATGTTGTATGTTATATATAGAAAATGAAAGGGAGAAGAAGAGTAAAACAGCAACAGTATCAATAACTAGGTAATGGTACCTAAGATTTGTACATCGTAGTATGAGGTAGGAAACATTTTTTTCAAATGCGTGTTAATGATGATGAGAAAGGGGGAAAAAAAGACGCAAAGCAATATTAGAGCATGAATACATAGGGAAGAAAAAAAAAAGAAAAAGCAAACGCCGCAATGCTATGCAATGGTAAAAAAGAAAGAAAGAAAAAAACCCCCTGCAGGAAATCTACTCCGCCGCCGCCGCCCCTTCCCCCCTTAGGATCGATGCAAAAAAATGTTTAAATAGGTCAAATCTTTTCTCGCTCCTTTTTTTCTCCTCCATGGTAAGTGTTTTTGTCGTTTTGTGCAAAAAAAAGGGCGGTCCAATATAAAACTCCTCTCTCCTTCCTTGTCCTTCCTCCATATCGCCCCTTCCCGTGAATGCCATGAATAAATGAAATTTGCCTCGGAAAGGGAGGAACAAAATGGTTTAACGGCTGCAAACAGAAGATCGGTGTAATGAAGAAGACAAGATAGGGAGAAGGAGAAGGCCGAGAGGCAAGATGCATAAATTGCAAGAGCCCGATCGCCAAGGAGGATGTGGGGAGGATAGAGTGTCGTGTAAAAAGGTGAGAATGCTTTTGTTGGCGAATCCGGGCAATGGAATTCGATGTGCATGTTTTGGGTATCAAAAAGGCCGAAGAGCAAGGCCGAGTGGCGCCATGTTATAGAACAAGAGGAAAGTTGGTAGATAGATCAGGGCATCAGAGCGGGCTGGTTCTGCTGGTTGTTGGGATCAACGACCTGATCGGAAAGTGCAAGCAAGAGTTGTGCCAGACAACGCTTAGTTGCAGCATCATCACGCAACACGGAAGAGAAGGTGGCATCCCGAAGGGGCTCGGGCAGACACTGGCGGAGAGCCTCGCGAGCGCGGGCATTGTCGCTCAAGCTGTACGAGTGATTAGACGGCGAGAAACGAAAGTCTGATGGGAAATGACTTACCGGAGGAAACACCTCACGACATGCTTGAGCAAGCGCACCGTCTGTTGCTCGACCAGCTGGTTGACCATGTTGCTAAGCACGGTTCCAACGGCGTAAAAGCGCTCGTACGTCTGGCAGATGTACTGCAGGCCGAGGTCGTCGAGCAGGATCTTTTGCACAATGAAGATGGCCACCGTCTTGCTCAGTTCACTGCCCGTTTCCATGATACGGAGACAGAGAGGGATGATCTCGGTGGTCAAGAGAAAGTTGATGACCTCGGAGCTGTCATTCTTAACCAGAGCGCCAATGACGCCGAGAGAAGTCAGACGCAGGTATTCAAAGGGCCTCGACTTTGAGGTTGTGTTGAGAAAGGGGTACAGGAACAGCGGGATGTGGGCGCCGAGAAAGAGGCCACGCGTGTCGCCGTGCGAGGCAACGCACTGGAGCAGAGCCAATGCGTTACACACGCGATTGGACGCGGCGGCCGTGAGCTGCGATGGGTTGAGGAGGGGGTAGACGGAGATGATCTCTTGCAGCAGCGAGGTCATGACGCCGAACGAGTGCCACAGAATCAGCGCCAACTCGGGAACTTGTTCCCTCTTCTTGCTCAGCTCGAGCAGAGCGCCCTCTCGAGTCTGCGGCTTCATCATCTGCGCAATCCACTCGAGTACGCGGCGGTTCTCGTCACTCACGGCGCCGTCGCTGGACTGGAGTTGGTGCTCGTGCGTCGTCACACTCGAGGCAGCCGTGTTGGATGAGACGGCGATACGGTTGTAGTGTTGCTGCTGTGCGGCGGCAGCGGCAGCAGCTGCCTGTTGTGCTTGAGCAGCCTGTGCCTGAGCTTGTGCTTGAGCCTGCGCTTGTGCCTGCGCGTGCTGTTGCTGCAACCCGTGGTGTGACTGCTGCTGCTGGTGGTGTTGCCATTCCTGGGGCGCATAGTGTTGCTGCTGCTGCTGTTGCTGTTGTTGTTGCTGCTGCTGCTGGGAGTGCGGATGCTGGTGAGGATGCTGGTGCTGGTGCTGATGCGAGAAAACGTGCTGCGAGGGCAGCATCTTGGCTGCGCGTGCGGTAAAGGTAGACACGTTGGCTGGTTCTTTTGGTCAAGATGCGAAGGAGTGGAAGGTGCGACGGAGCTGCTTGTGTAGAGAATGCTGTCTCGACTCCCACAAGCCTCACTCCAGAGTCAAGAATGACCCGCGACGCCGGCGTCCGTGCGCGGACCATGCAGCCATCCGTGCGCGGCATCCGCCCGCGGGTCAATACTCAATACTACAATGATAGGTAAGGTACGCGTCTTCATAGCTACCTACCTTCCTCACCGACAATGAGAAGGGAGCCAGCATGAAAAATGTCCTTCACAGACCCGTCAGACAGCAAAGACATGCCAAAGATGAACAAACTGAATCAACGATTAATGTTCGTCAGTGTGGGTGAGTTGGTAGCGTAGAAACCATGGTAATTGCTGCTTTGTCATTCTGTAGTTCAGTTATCTATATGATATTCTCTCCTCCTTCCTCGTCTCATCATTATTTTGATTTCTTTTCATTATTTTCCTTCTTCTGTCTTTTAACGTTACGTATATTCATGATTTTACCGTTCAGATGCATGCACTGTAAAGATTGAATAGAGAACATGTTTTTTTCCTTTGATCATCTATTTGACCCCTTGCAAAAGACCTCTTATCTAAAACAAAGTAAACACCAGCCAATCCGAATGTAAGGACTGGCTGCCCGAGGAACCCCCAAAAGAACAATCGCTTGCCAAAAGGCACAGAGAAAGAATGACTGGCGCATCCTCGTATCATACCCCCCTCGTTCAAGACCCAAAGACCTAAGCTTTGAGTCTCCGCTCTTCGCATCTCACACATACTGGGTCTTGATTGTTGCCTCTCAAGAAATACCTGCCGTCCTCAAAGCCACGGCCGCATTCCTGCCATCAATCTCTAGTCAGCTTTCCCAAGTCCCTTTTTGATCAAAATCACATTTGAGTGGGACAACTTACAGTGCAGCAGAAGCATTCGGCATGCCAATCAGCACCTAGAGCTTTAACGACCACGTCTGTAACCGGACGCTTGCATCTACGGCATTTGGCGCTGTATCGGTTGGTATGGCAGCCCACGCACCACGCATACCCATCTTTTTCCACAAAAGGTGTGGTTGAATCGAACGGCTATTGGGAAAGTCAGTGAGTTCATTGTAAGAGGAAGCCTTAGGAAGGTAGGTACTCACATCACCGCACTGTGCGCAGAAAAAGTGTCCAACATGCCACTCTGCTCCGCAAGCAACCACCACTTCACCCTCGATAGGCGTCTTGCAGCTCTTGCACCTCGGGCTAAAGGACTCGTGGAAGTCCAACCCGCAGAAAAACCTCAGGGACTCGTCGCCATCCTGCTCTTCCAGCCTTCTCATGTCTTCCTCGGTAACGCCTTTGGGTATCTGAATGTCCAGTCCCTGTTGGCGCTGCCGGATGCGAGCAACACGTTCGGCTCGTTTGGTGTCGGGTTCGGGGTAGAAGGCCACGCACTCGAGGGCGATGCCGCATTCGTGGCACTTGAAGCATGCAGGGTGGAAACGCTGGCCTGCGGCACTCAGAATGCGCCCTGCTATGGGCAACTGGCAATGGGCGCACAGAGCGGTCGTTCTTCGTACTGAGGGGGTCATGTGAGTTCTGGCGACCACGGGATGCGGTGATGTTTTGGACGGGACTGGGAGTGGACGGGCAGATGCAGGTGCAGCAGGAGTTGGCAGCGGGCGTTTCGAAAAGGGCGGAGATGATTTTGGTGGTGATGATTGGGGACGGTGTTGGAGTGTCGATGGACGACTGGCCTTTTCGCTAGTGGGCTCGTCGATAACAAAGACTGGAGGGTTAACAGCATTCATGCGGTCTTGGACATCAGGCTCTTCGGACAGTGTCTTGGATGGACTTTTGTAATGATCATCCGGGACGACAATGCTTGGGATGATTGAGATGGACGGCACGCTTTTCGTATACCTGTGTGTTTTGGCTGCTGGCTCATCAGGGGTCATGATGGTGGGTATTGGGAAAGGAGTTTGACGAGAACGAGGCGAAGAGTAGCGTCTCTGTTTCCCGCTCAGGGCTTCGGGTGAAGGAGGACTCCTTCCAACAGCCAGAGATTCGGGAATATCGCTGGACTTTTCTTGGACCAATTCAATCTCCTTGACCGGCTTCCAGCCAGATTGGAAGCTGACAATGGGTCTGCCGGGGCTGTCGCTCACTGCGGTCGGCTGCGGCAAGTTTGCGCTCCTGTCTTTGCGCTTCTTTGCAGTCGCTTCTCGTATATCGTCGGCGCGAATCTCTTTGCCGTCCTTGATCTTTGGGGCGTTTTCAGTATCCACATTGGATAATTCCTGCAACGATAGGTTGGGCGACGCCGGTACAGAGCTGTTCACCGTGTAGAAGGCGTTCCGTGTTTGAGATGGCGGATTCCTCTGGATCTCGATCTTTTCGCGTTTCTCCGGTGAGAATGCAGATTGGGTTTCCTTTTCGTCGTCCTTCTTGATGGAATAGCCAGACGGCGAATCTTTCTTCTCGAATTTCTCCTGCACCTGTCTGACCCTAACAAAAGGATTTCGGCGGACATGGCGAGGGACTTGTTCTGGTTCTTTCTTTGGTTCCTCTGGTTCTTCGTAGATTTTGTCTTTTGGGTCCATGTATCCAGCTCTTACCTCGGCACTGGTTCGTCGCTTGGATCCGCTACTGACTCGTCGTCTTGAGGTTGCGACATCTTGGGCGACAGCATTGGCAAGTCCTTCGTAGCTTTTCCCTTTGGATTGCGAGTTCCGCGAAACCATGGCAGGTGCAGCGTCCGCCGTGGCTGCCGAATCGGCTAATGGTGCTTGACTGGTCGTGTCGTTTCTGTCCTTGCTGGGGTTACGAAGATGAGCACGGTAATCAATGCGCGCGGCCTTTGGGTCTACATCTGGATTCGTATATGCTGAGGCGCGTTCCTTTTCAGGATCGAAGCCGGTACGGTGCTTCCATACTAATTCAGCAGCCTCATCCTGTGCCGCGGCGTGTATGCGCTGCTCTTCATCCAAGCTCAAGTCCTCCATGGCTTCTTGAATTGGTTGTGTCACTACAGATGCTCGTTTCGAAGGTTGCGCTACCAAGGGCCGGCCGGTAAATTCATTACGACTAGCTGATTCGAGGCTTCTCTGGCGAGTGTGGGCTGTGGTTCGAGTCGCATCTTGAGTGATAGCAGGGGCTCTGGCTATGTCGTTGGTCGCGGTCGGGTTAGAGCCAGTCTCTTCGGTGGGGGTCGGGACGAGGTCGTCGCTCGATGTCGGCTTCTGCTGTTGACGCTTGCTCGCTATCCGAGAAGGCGGTGGCGGTCGTGAACCATTGAGACGTGCGACGCGGTTGTTTCGAAGTTCTTGCAAATAAGTGGCTGAAGTGCGGTCGTGTAAGTTAGGGCTGTTGGGCGATTCAAGGTCGGGTATAGACGAGATTCGTTGACAATTTCTGAGGGGTGAGGGTTTCTTTGGAGAGTGTGGTGTTTTTTTAGGAAAAGAAAAATGAATTTGCTGCTGACCCAGTTGTTGATTGTCTGTGTTTGCCATTGCGAGGCCAGACAAAACACAGGGATGACGATTTGGTCAGCTCAGTGGGAAGAAAAACTGACAGGCCGACGGGCGTAGGCGATTAAAAAGAGATGTAGCATAGGGTATCGTTATCAAAACATAGGAATCAATAGTGCAACAAGTGAAACGAGAGTACAACGATGTCGAAGGTCAGGTATGCTGAGGCAATAGTCTACTAAGGCATGGCCGGTTTGTATTCACTTCAACATAGCAACGAGAAAGCATGGACCATTTGGGGCTCAAGCACAACGATCCGCCCAGATTAGACGGAACACGGTGACGAAATCCACGAGGCCCTGTAATTCAGGCCTGTAAAAGTTGTCGCTTGCTTGCTCAGGCATCCTATACTGACGATGTCATTTTTCTAGGCGGTTAGATGACAGTTGGTGGTTGTGACGCACAAGTTCTGTCTGCATCATGGCCGTTGTCGTGGTGAGAAATACCGTATTCCCCGACAATCGATATGGAGTACTAGCTTGCACTCACTGGTGTGCTGAGTAGGCTCGGGCAAAGATTGGGAAAGAACAGGAGACTTGAAGATCGACAGGCCTCATTTGAAGAGCGGTCAAGGAGGGCGCGGCCTGCATTGCCTCATTATCCAGAGAAGTGTTGGGAGTGCTGATCTAGAAATTCAGGCGGTGTACCAAGTAGCAGGAATTGTAGTTGTTCTGGATGAAGGCAACATGTTGTACCATATACCTTGAAGCGAAAGACGAGTCGAGATTCCCATAGCTTGGGAGGCAAAGTGTTCGACACGTTCAGAATGGTCGAAATGAGAGACAACTACGGCCCGGCGGATGCTGTGGTTCATCCAAACCGTGGAAAGCTTAAGCAATCGTTTGACAGTGAGTACCGGTGGTGGGGCATCCACAGAAGACAAGGAAGATTCTCATAATTATACTCAGAACTAGGAAGCGAATGCCAGAAAGCTCCCAGAGAGCCGGTATGATGAGCATATGACAGAAAGAGAATAGTGTTTTCTACCGATAAAGAAGGTCAGGGTCGGTCAGGGACAAAGAAAAGCCCATAGGGCTGAGTTTGTTGATGTTTAGCCGCCAAGAGGAGGAAGGTGCGCCGTGCGTGGTTTCCTCCTGCTACCGCCTGCCTCTCCTTGAATCCCTTCGCACGCCCATTGCTCAATTCACAATCTCCCTGACCATCGCAGCCGACCCTCTTGACCTCTTCATCGCTCATCCATCTCAGTCACAATGCGTGAGATTGTACGTGCCCATTGCTGTCGCCTGCCTGTCTTTGCAGAGCCCCCTTTTGCTAACTCGCTTCCTCACAGGTCCACCTTCAGACCGGCCAATGTGTATGCCTAACCTGCTGCCTACCAATTATTTCTCTAACACTTGACTGTAGGGTAACCAAGTTGGTGCCGCCTTCTGGCAGACCATCTCCGGCGAGCACGGCCTTGATGGCGCTGGTGTGTACGTTTACTCTTCTGCCTGCGCATTCACAGATGACAGCTCGCTGACCGCCTTACAGCTACAACGGCACTTCGGATCTCCAGCTTGAGCGCATGAACGTCTACTTCAACGAGGTCAGTCCCTCCCAATCGCTACTGCCTCGTTATACTAACGCGCACTGCAGGCTTCCGGCAACAAGTATGTTCCCCGTGCTGTCCTCGTCGATCTCGAGCCCGGTACCATGGACGCCGTCCGTGCCGGTCCCTTCGGTCAGCTCTTCCGCCCCGATAACTTCGTCTTCGGTCAGTCGGGAGCTGGCAACAACTGGGCCAAGGGTCATTACACCGAGGGTGCCGAGCTGGTCGACCAGGTCTTGGACGTTGTCCGCCGCGAGGCCGAGAGCTGCGACTGCCTTCAAGGTTTCCAGATCACTCACTCGCTCGGTGGTGGTACCGGTGCCGGTATGGGAACGCTCCTGATCTCAAAGATCCGCGAAGAGTTCCCCGACCGTATGATGGCCACCTTCTCCGTCATGCCCTCGCCCAAGGTCTCGGACACTGTCGTCGAGCCCTACAACGCCACCCTCTCTGTCCACCAGCTGGTCGAGAACTCTGACGAGACTTTCTGTATCGACAACCAGGTGTGTCTTTGCTCCCTTTCCCATCATCGCCTTCCCTCCGTGCGCTGACACTCCCTTGCCAGGCTCTCTACGACATCTGCATGAGCACCCTCAAGCTCAACAACCCCTCATACGGCGATCTCAACTACCTCGTCTCGGCCGTCATGTCCGGTGTCACCGTGTCGCTCCGCTTCCCCGGACAGCTCAACTCGGACTTGCGCAAGCTTGCCGTCAACATGGTTCCCTTCCCCCGTCTCCACTTCTTCATGGTCGGTTTCGCTCCCCTGACCAGCCGCAACGCCCACTCGTTCCGCGCCGTCTCGGTCCCCGAGCTCACCCAACAAATCTTCGACCCCAAGAACATGATGGCCGCCACCGACTTCCGCAACGGTCGCTACCTGACTTGCTCTGCCATCTTCCGTGGCAAGGTGTCGATGAAGGAGGTCGAGGACCAGATGCGCAACGTGCAGAACAAGAACTCTGCCTACTTTGTCGAGTGGATCCCCAACAACGTCCAGACCGCCCTCTGCTCCATCCCTCCCCGTGGCCTCAAGATGTCGTCGACTTTCGTCGGTAACTCGACCTCGATCCAGGAGCTGTTCAAGCGTATTGGCGACCAGTTCTCTGCCATGTTCCGTCGCAAGGCTTTCTTGCATTGGTACACTGGTGAGGGCATGGACGAGATGGAGTTCACCGAGGCCGAGTCCAACATGAACGATCTGGTCAGTGAGTACCAGCAGTACCAGGAGGCTTCGGTCTCGGAGGGTGAGGAGGAGTACGACGAGGAGGCTCCTCTTGAGGCTGAAGAGTAAATTGGTCGTTAGCAATGTCTAACTAACTTTCGTAATTCCACGACATGTTTGTCCGAGAAGAGGAAGCGATTGGATTCTCTTTTCTCCTTTTCTGTTACTACTCTGTGTTTTTTTTTTCTGATGATGACCAAAGTCGAGCATTGGGCGCATCCCCTAGCGAGTTGAAATATGAAAATTCTTTTCCCCTTTCCTCGCTGTGATGACTGGTTCCATGGGGGTTTGATTGGAAAGTGCTAGTTCTCTGGTCTTCTGCCCCGAGTAACTACTACTCTGCTCTCCCTACCTCGTGGGGTATGCTGAGCATAAGGTAGCCATCACTCCAGTACTGACGAAGGTGGATTCAAGGAATGTCATGTTTGGTACTTTTTGGTCTCTATTTTAATTATTTTTTTGGGGTATCAAAGTGGTATGTAAGTAGCCTTTTATCAGCCCACTGTCCCCTGTGCTTCAAGATATTCAACTCCGTTTCCCCCTCTCTCCGTTCTTCTTGGTGTAAATGAAAGAGAAACGCCGCGCTTGGTGACAATCATGGGGGTGTTTGTTTGATGGATTGAGTTATAAAAGAGTTGGGATGTGGTGAGATGAAGAGAGAGTCGGAGAAAGCATGTGTTGGGCGTCTTTTCCTTGTTGACAGACTGCTCATGGGTGCGAGTTTGCGTTGACAGAGAAGAGCGGCAGGAAAAGCGCGAGGTGCCAGAGTAGGTAAGAGGCAGAGGTAAAGCGTCTACGACTGTTGTGCAGGGTATTCGTGGATATATGCGTTGCTGAGCTCTGTGTGTGTGTCGACAGCTTGAGCGTAGTTGGCGGAAACGAGACGGCGTCTGGGACACTTGTGAATGAACTGTCATTTTCTCGGTTGGGAATGTAACCGATATGCGCACTGCAGAGTACGCGGGCATCTAGCGAGCCTCAAACTGAATCATACTGTTTCCCCATTCAAGGTCAGCCACAAAAAAGGGCCCAAGAAGAAGAAAGAGAAAGAAAAAGAAAAGAGACTGACCGGTTTGTGCGCTGCTTGTACAAGACACGATAACCGCACTCCTTGCAACGGATGGCATCGCCGCGCTTCAGGGTGACTTTGGAGTCGCAGTCGCCGCAGAGGTAGTTTACGGCGCGGGTGGTGTCTTCGAAGGTGTTGTTGCTGGTGAGTTGGAAGCCAGGGGCTGAGCCGCCTGCGCCGGTGTTGGCCTGTTGTTGAGACATGGTTGTGACGTGTTGCGATGTGATGCGATGTGTTATGGAGAGTGGTGTTGTGGTATGCGCGTCTTGAGTTGATGATGATTGCTGGATAAAGTGATGGTTTGTCGCAAAGAAAGTCGCCTTCTTGGCGGCTTCTGGAAGTCACGGAGGACAAGGCCGACCGCGGAGGAAGGCGCCATGAACGGCGGAGCCTTCCCTACATTTTGCTGACCAACTCCACGCCTGCCATCATTCATGCTAGTAATATTTTCCCCTTGACCATTATCATTCTCCACTTGTTTTTTTTGCCATGTTAATAGCCCTCGTCTTTCTTTCAAGCGTCTCTTCTTCTCCTTGATACCCATCTTTTGTCTTCAATTGTCATTTTCCTGCCTGAGCATTCAAAAACACCCCACTTTGTTCACCCCGCCACGTACGAATAAATCATCATGTCGGCCATCCTGTCCGCAGACGACCTCAACGATTTTATATCCCCCGGAGTCGCCTGCATCAAGCCCGTCGAGACACTGCCAAAACAACAGCCCGAGCAAAATGCCTACGAAGTGACCACCGAAGACAAGATTGCCGCCGCCGAAGCCCCTCCGGCCAGCATTTCCTTGACCGATTGTCTGGCTTGCAGCGGATGTGTGACTTCAGCAGAGGCTGTGCTTGTCAGTCTTCAGTCACATCAAGAGGTCTTGAATACACTGGATGCGTATGAGGAGTTGGTCTTGCCGTGGACGGAACAGGCAGAATCTTTGCCTGGGAGGGAAGATGGCAAGGTGTTTGTGGCCAGCGTGTCGCCCCAGACGAGGGCCAGTATTGCTGCTACGTATGGGGTTTCTGAGAGTGCCGCTACGAATATGATTTGCCAACTTCTTTCGGGTCCCGAGGGTCTGCGGTCTGGAGGCGCACACAACAGTGGGTTTACCTGGGTCATTGATACAAATATCATGCGCCAGGCTGCGCTGGTTGCTACTGCAGAAGAAGTAATCGAGTCAACGACACCAACAAGCGATTCTAGTGAAACGCCCAAAAAGCCCATCCTGGCGTCGGCCTGTCCAGGCTGGATCTGCTACGCCGAAAAGACACACCCTCACGCTCTACCACACATGTCGCGCCTAAAATCGCCCCAAGCCCTCACGGGAACATTGATCAAGAGCGTGCTCGCCAGAAAGTACAATGTCAATCCGGAAAACGTGTGGCATTTGGCAGTCATGCCCTGTTTCGACAAGAAACTGGAAGCCTCAAGAGAAGAATTGACCGACATACACTGGTCGCCGGATGGTAGCAGGAAGACTGAGAAGAAGGGTATACGCGACGTAGACTGCGTAATCACAGCGCGCGAACTCCTCATGCTGGCCGAAAGCCGCGGCATCTCTTTTCCTCAGCTTCCCCAATCCCCTCTGTCGTCCAAACAAACCACGCCATTCCCTGACCCCAAACTCAACTCCTTCCTCTTCCCCTCTACGCCCACCGCAAACGGAACAACAGAAGCAGGCACTAGCGGAGGCTACCTCTGGCACGTAATGCAGACCTACCAATCCCTCCACCCAGGCAGCAAGATTCTCACCCAACGCGGCCGCAACGCCGACGTAATCGAATACACCCTCGTCTCGTCAGAACCAGATCCGACTCCCATCATAAAAACAGCACGCTACTACGGTTTCCGCAACATCCAAAACCTCGTCCGCCGCTTGAAACCCGCGCGTGTGTCACGCATGCCCGGCGCTGCTACCAGGGTTTCTCGCAAACCTGGTGGTGGTGGTGCTGTTGCTGCGGCAGGAAGTGCAGCAAACATGAGCGATTATGCCTATGTGGAAGTCATGGCCTGTCCAGGCGGCTGCACCAACGGCGGCGGCCAGATTAAAGTGGGTGATGTTGGTGCCTTGCAGGGCAGTGGCGTTGAAAATGGGAGTGCGGAACAGAGGGTTGCCCCAGCGCAGAAGGATTGGTTGGCGAGGGTCGACGAGGCCTATTTCTCCTCGTCATCTGTTTCTGATTTCGAAGATGAAGAAGGGAAAGCGGCAATGTCGACAGCGAGAGCAATCCACGATGGCGATATCGAGATGCCGGACCCAACATGGCCGCCGAGGACACCAGAGACACCAGCAACTAGGGAAGGAAAAGTCAACGGCATATCACACACGCACATCAAAGACATTTTTGCGCACTGGTCTCGGCTGACGGGCGTGTCTGAGCAGAAACTGCTGTGTACGAGTTACCGCAAAGTGGAGAGCGATGTTGGCAAAAAGGCCAGCGATGTGGAGAGGGTGGTTGGTCTTGCTAGTAGTGTTGGCGGTGGGTGGTGAGGATTAAAAAAAAGTCCTTTTTTGCACACCCACTTAAAATGCATTTTTTTTCTGTTGTTGTTGCATTAAACTGCATTGCTGGCCAGCACTCTTCCTTGGGAGGCAAACGTAATAGTTACCAAGGAAATGATCCAGTTGATTCGAAAATACATGTTTTGAGTTACCTACAGGTACCTACCCCCTCCTACAGCTGCGTCGCTTTCGCCCAAAATGTTGCCGGGTGCCTGCCTGCTGTTGATTTTATGGCTTCGCGCAATAAATTTACATGTATCTTCTTTACAAGACAATCGGAAAGGAAGGAAGGAACCTTTGGTGAATGCTTCTTCGTATAACTTTTTTTTTTATTTCCCTTTCGTCCACGTCTATTTTGATACAACAACAACGACGAACTTGACGAGAGACACAAGACACAAAGCCCTAAATTCTAATGACCATGCCCGTCATCACCGCCGCCTCCCCTCTCCTCGGCATCCAGCTTGATCATAGTATCAATCCTCATGACGGCAACACAAGCCTCGACCGCGCTCTTCAACTGCTTGACCTTGCTCATGGCCGGCTCCAGCACTCCGGCCTTGATGCAATCGTGCACCCTGCCCTTGGTCAAATCCAAGCCGTAGTTCTTGTAATTCTTCTTCTTGGCCAGCGACTTTTCGTCTTGGGTGGCGGCGGACGTTGTGGGGACGGAGGAGGACGGGGCGGTGGCGTGGGGGTCAGAGGGGCCTTCGGAGGCGGACAGGCGTTGGGACAGGGCGTGGCGGGAGCGCAGCTGGGCGACGAGTTCGGAGCTGTCCTTTGCTGCATTGACGGCGAGGGTGGTGGGGATGATGAGGAGGGAGGCCGCAAAGGCGCCGATGGCGAGTTGTTCGCGCGAGCCGACCGAGGTGGCCCACTCTTCGAGGTAGATGTGTAGAGCAGTCTCTACGGCACCGCCACCGGGCACGATACGGCCGGACTCGAGGGTGCGCTTGACGGCAGACAACGAGTCGTGCACGGAACGCTCCATCTCGTCCAGCGAGTACTCGTTGGGACCGCGCAGGATGATGGAAGCAGAAGTGTGGACCTTTGTGCCCTTGACGAGGATGCACTCGTCGTCCGAGATGCGCTCTTGCACAACCTCCTCGGCGTAACCAAGACTGCTGGCATCGAACTTTTCGTCGCCGTTGAGATCGGAAAGCGAGCTGACCATGGTGGCACCCGTGGCCTTTGCGATACGGCGGAGGTCCTCCTTCTTGCAGCGGCGCACGGCCATGGCGCCCTTTTCGATGAATGACTTTAGGCACATGTCGTCGATGCCCTTTGTGGTGAAGATGACGTTGGCGCCAGACTTGAGGATCATGTCGACGCGCTCCAGCACAATGCCGGCCTCACGCTCGCGGATCTTCTCGAGCTGTGCCGGGTCGTCGATGGTGATGTGCACGCCCAGCTTCATACGCTCCTTTTGCAGGTTCATGTCCAGAATGGCAATCTTTGCATCCGTGACGCGCGTGTTCATGGCTTGACTGGCCACGGTGCAGTTCAGAGCATAACCCTTGACCAGCACACTTTCCAGAGCGCTCTTGCCGTGGGCCTTGAGCACGTTGACGGCCTTGACGGGGTACTTTACGTCGCCGCGGCTGTTGACCGTCTTGACGCTCTGCATGGCGTCGACGGCCATGTTGGCGAAAAAGTCCGAGTCGGCGCCGATGATCTTGCTGCTCATGCTGGTCTTTGCAATCGACATGAGCGACTCGCGGCCCAATGTGTCGACTTTCGTGGCAATGTTGTCGCTCATGTAACGCACCGCCTCGCGCAGAGCCAAACGGTATCCCGTGATGATGGTGGTGGGGTGGATGCGCATCTTCATCAGGTCGTTGGCCCGGCGCAGAAGCTCGGCAGCAATCAGAACTACTGATGTTGTACCATCACCGACTTCCTTGTCCTGCTGCTGTGCCAGGTCCACCAAGATCTTGCCTGCGGGATGCGAAATGTCCAGGAGGGAGAGGATCGTCGCGCCGTCGTTGGTCACTGTTACGTCGCCAATGTCGTCTACCATCATCTTGTCCAGTCCGCTGGGGCCAAACGAGGATCGCACCACGTTGGCAATGGCCTGCGTTGCTTGCACGCATTGGTCTCGTACATCGGGTCCGCTGATTTTTGTTCCACCCAGGACTGTTCTCATTCTGTCAGCAAAAGCTGCATCTGCTTGAGAACATGTTCGCAGCTGGCCTACTCACACAGAGTTCCGGCGTTTCTCGGTGCTTCGTAGATGCCCGACATGCTTTGTGATGTTGTGAGAGTTTGGACGCTGCTCAGAATAATTGCACCCAGCTTGATCCTTGCCAAGCAATTGCGACCTCGCAGCTTCCTCGCCGCAACGAGCACCTCCCTTGATGGATCTATTGAACACCGACTTCTACAGCTCTTTCACGGAACAAGAGCAGTAACGAGGACGAAGCACACAATTGATACAGCGGCGTCGATCACAGCTATTGGTCACCCAATGGGCACTTCATGAGCACCTGATCGTATTAGGAAAGCAGAAGGTTGGTGTGTAGATGGAGTCTACGCGGCTCAGGTAGGGAAAGTAGTTTGCAGAGATGCAAAATCACATCCGAATCGCAGGAGTCTCTACATCTTTACGATTTCTCTGCTGGTATGGCTCATGGCCATAGTGGCAGTACATCTCCTTGAATTGAGCGTCGTATGGAAAATGAAGCGATCTGTGATGGCGGTCTAGCAAGAGAAGGACTTGAGAGCATCTCAAAATGGTCTCAACTGTCGATTGGCTCTTCTACTGGCGGCGCTGTGTCGAGCAAACGAGTGCGTTTGCACTTTCACAACACGCAACTTTCCACTCACGTACCCTCCTGCTCTTCGACAACACACGAGCAAAACTCTTCCCTATTTCTTCACACTTCCCTCTCTTCCCAATCCACACACCGACCTTTCATTTCCTCTCATCCCTTCATCTCTTTCTGAGCTACATCTCAATCCGCTCATCCGCAACACTATCACTTACTGGCTTGCAGTCGGAAGCCTGTGCGAGGTCTCACAATCGTCGCAGCACTTGTCTGAACTTCGGATTTTCACCAAGTTTCTTCCACCAAAGCAATCTGTCTGGATCATTTCACACACCCTTTTATCTGTAGGGGCCTTCTAACACCCACTTGTCCAAGCCTGAACTTCACCTCATGTCGGATCACCCCAGTATCCAAGAGTGCAAGGCGCATATACAAAGGATTCGACAGAGCCACGGTGCTGACACCGCGAGCGATGCCGACGGCGGCGACTTTCTTCGTGGCAGTCTCGACAGGACTTTGGCATTACTGTCAGACCAGCTGTACAAGGAGCGGTGCCACTTCCTCTTCGAACTCATCCAGAATGCTGACGACAACGTCTACGCTGAGGGTGTTTTGCCTCAAGTAGCTCTCGCATCTCGTTCTGACGGCTTCTTTCTCTTTGCCTGCAACGAAATCGGCATGAGCAAGGCTGATGTCGCTGCCATCTGCAGCATTAATCAGAGTACCAAGACCCTTCTGAAAGAAGGCAAGAGAAGCTGCATCGGCGAGAAGGGCATCGGGTTCAAGTCGGTATTCAAGGTCGCCAACCGAGTCTGGATTTGCTCGAACAACTATTCGTTCATGTTCGACAAGACCGTTCCTCTCGGCATGGTCGATCCCATCTGGGCAGACTTTCCCGACGTTCCAAACGACCTCCATATGAACACCATGATATGCCTGCAGATCGACAAACAGGAAGATCGTGACATGGTCAAACAAGAGCTGACTAAAGTTCTGAAGCCCTCCTCTTTCATGTTTCTTCGTCAACTGTCAAAGATCAAGATTGTCAACCTCGATGATTCTTCTGACGCCTCTGGTGGTGTGACTTTGTCACACTCTGAGCAACCCTTGGACAACACTGATCTAAAGCTGGCCACCACTGTGAGATCTAGACACGGTGCGAAGACTGAGCAACTTGCCTATGTTGTTTCCGACTTCACAGTCACGGGAATGCCTGCGACCGAGCGCAGGAAGAACGTGATGACATCTGTGATCAAGCTGGCATTCCCGATCGACGAAAATTGGCAGCCATCCACGGCCAAGCAGGATTTATATGCCTTCCTCCCTGTCTGCTCTTCTGGACTCTCGTTTCTTATCCAGGCCGACTTTCTCCTTGTCGCAAGTCGACAGGAGATCGAGACTGGTCAGCCTTGGAACAGCCATCTACAGAACCAACTGGTGCCTGCATTGATCTCCGCCTTCCAGCAACTTAATGGCACTCGATTGAAGTATCTTTGGCCTGCATACCTTCCCAAAGAGGAGGTGCCTTTCAAATTCTGTGACCAGATGATTGATCTTTTCATGGAGCGTGTCGCCGATACCAAGATACTCGAGTCCAGAGCCGGAGAACTCTCGAGGCCAGAGATTATGATGCTGGTTCCAGATCGTTTCAAAGACCTGGACGGCACACCCCTCTTGACGCCTCGCAACGATAGATTTCTATCGCAGAGCTACCCGCCTGACCATGTGACAACTCTGGTGAAGCAGTCTCTGGACAACAGGAAGTTCTTGGAGCTTCTCAAATCCTACATTCCAAAGTATCCGGGTGAGTTCAAGACACAACCTGACACCTGGCACTCTAGAGTCTGTGCTGTGTTGAACAATTGCGCGAATCTCGACGACCTGCTGTTCTTGAACGTTGTGCCTCTGGACAATGGGACCTGGATCAACCCGAAGCCTCGTATCAAGGGATCGTACGCTAGGCCTTCGAAGCCTATAGTGTTCTATCTTCCTCCGTTGGATTCGAACATCATTATCCCGAAAGGCGTGACCTTGCCAATCATTGCGCCCAACGCTGCTCATGACGAAAATCGGAGAAGCTTCTATCGTCGTATTGGTGCGAGAGATTTGGACCACCAAGAGGTTATCAATGGTATCCTCAAGAGACACAAGAACCTGGGCAATCATGCAATCAACATCGAAGTTGATCTTTTGGTCTCTCATGCACAGTATATCTTCAATTTGCCCTCTTCATCAAACCGAGTTCAAAACCTGCAAGACGATATCTGGCTCGCAAATACAGAAAGCAAATGCTTCCGTGGCACAGAGCTCCACATGGACATCATGGGCTCGGGCCAAGAAAGGATCCCAGCCAGTCAATATTTCGCAAAAAATCCGTCCGTTGCCCACTTCATACATCCCAAATACCTCACTGTCTATCAAGGCAACGAAGGCGTACAAGAACGCTGGATCTCTTGGTTGCAGGACTGTCTGGGTGTGCACACTATCCCCCGTCTGATGGATAAATCCAATAAGACGCTATCCAAGGAGTTTGAGTGGCTCGCCAACAATACATCAAGCCATGAGTGGCTTGCCTTGCTGAAAGACAACTGGGATGAGTACCGCTTCAACAAGAACCCCAAGATCGACCGCAGAGTTCCCAGCCCGGAAGTTCGAGCAAAGATCGGTGGTCTCGCTGTCAACTGTACAAATGGCAGGATCACGCAGCTCAAAGAAACCATCCTCCCGTCACTGCGCTCTGGCGGCTCTTCGAACTTTCCTGGATTTTATTTCGTCGATCTTCCGTCCGAAGGAGACATTGAATGGGAAAACCTTGCTTGCTTTGGAGTCATCGTTAAAAAAGACCTGAATTTCATGCTCAAGTTCCTGATACAGTTCTCCCAGAATTCGATCAAGCCCGAAAAGGCGGTTCTCATCAAGAATTACCAGGAGATCAGCAGACTTTGCGAGAGTTCAAAAATTGCCAAAGATGCGACAAAGACTGCCTTCAGCAAATTCCCTCTGGTCTACCTCCCCGATAAAGGCATATGGGTCTACCTGAAGTCATGTGTCTGGGAAGCGCCACGCTCTCTAACGAACGTAATACCTCTTGCATCACATTACAATTCCGCCAGATCGCTGTTCAAGAATGCCCTCGAGCTTGCAGACGCGAGCGTTCACCACTTTGTTGCAAAATTGAGGAATCTCGACAAATCCACACATATCGGCGCAATCAAGGAGTTGCTACTTGAGCTCAGTGCTAAAGTCAAATCGCAGCCTGGCAGTAAAGTGGATCAACTAAAGAGCGAATGCTGCAAGATCTTCCCGGTCGTAACGCTCCAAGGAGAAACAGAGCTCTTGGCTGCAAACCATAGCTGGTTTATCGCTGATGCTCCTCATCTGAAAGAGTCTTTCAGCGGTGTCCTGCCACTCCTGGATTTTGACATCACTGATCAAGAGAGACTAGAATCTCTTCTCCATCACATATTCATCTGGGACAAATGTCTGTCGACAAGGGTGAAAGAGTATGAAATTGTCGAAGGGGAGAATGACGCGGTGTTTGAGAAAGAGTGGACCAGCACCTTGCAAGACAAGGTACCCTATCTTCTCTCGTGAGTACAAGATGAGATCTCTTGACGAAACAAATACTGACATCAGCCAGCCTTACTAACCGCGAGGACCACCACAAAATGAAACCGCTCCTCGAAAGTTTTGAAATCCACTCAGTCATGTCGATATTGATCCAGCGTTCAATCGCGATCGACGACCGGGAGGTTCGGGGCAAGACCGCTATCGCCGGATTCGCGATCAAACAGAACCACAAGATCTTCATCCCGGCACATGATCTTGACAATAACGATATCGACTACTACAAGCTTGCAGAGAAGTTGGCCACTCCCACTTTGTGCAACTTCCAACAGAAGCACATCCAGATTGTCTCGAGAATCTTGTCCATCTCTTCTATCTCGAAGATCGAGAATATGCTGTCGGAGAACCACATCAACTTTGAGAAGCCTCGCTTCCAGAAGATGTCTATTGAATTGGTGGATGACTCTGCTGGTATCGTACTGCCGACAAGAAAGGTCCGCCCGCAACAAGCATTGAAGGAGGCTAGCAGTGAGAGCGTGGAACCCTCTGTGAGCCTGATATCTACACCTGCGAATGAAAACAACCTGGCCTATGCTGAGGTGAACAGTGGTCGAGCCAAGAAAACAAAGCCTGCAGGAGATTTCACTGCGGACTCTCGGATTGTTTCAGAGCGCGAACATGCAACTCGACAGACAAGAGGACATGAGAGACGAGGACGCGATGCTGCTAGTGAACGTTACGCTGGGGAGAACTCGAACGACGACATGACACTGTCAACATTTGCTGCACCCTTTGTTCTCAAGGCTGCCAAGAACACATCTCATCGCACAAGATCGGAGGTCAAGCAAAGCGATGGAGTGGCAATGTCGGACAAAGATATCAACGAGATCAGCCGTGAATGCAGCGAGCCTGATAGCGATTCTTGGCAAGGAGCTTCCTCTTCTTTGGTGACTCGCCGCGCTTACTACTCGACCACTGAGACTGGCGATGATGCCAAAGCAATTCGCATTGGTCAACAAGGCGAGATGAAGGTATGTGATTGATTTTGTTCTTTTGTCAAGTGGTTTTGTTAACATGAGTACAGATGTACGTCTTTCTCAAGAGTATTCTCGGTGACTACTTCACAGACGACATGTGGACCAGCCACACGCGTGAAGAGTATACAGGACTGGATTTCAATGGTGACGACAGCCAGTTTGCCGACTTCACGGTTTGGGATGTCAGTGGTCGCTTGACGGACTGGCTTGTTGAGAGAGGCTACGACGAAGCCAGAAAGTGGGTGGATAAGAAGGGCGATAACGCGATCACTTACATGATCGAGGTCAAGGCTACTTACGGCGCACGCAATGAGCCGTTCCACATGAGCCAAAACCAAATGGACATGGTGAGTTCACGGATGTGATGTAATACGAGACCTTTACTAAGTACAATCAGGCCAAGCAGCACCGAATCTCCAGCAACACCGTCCCGTCCAAGGTCTACGTGGTGCTACGTGTGTCAAATTTGGCTGGAGCTGGACAGGCCAAAGTCCACCCCTTCGTCGATCCACACGATCTCATGAGTAAGGGCAATCTGACTTACACTGCACCAGGAGGATACCTCGTCTTCTCTGAGGACTAGACAGTCTGACGTACAAAGTCTGGAAGAAAAATAGGCACAAGATACGACATGGAGTAATGTGGGACATGCAAGCAAGGACGTGAAAGAAGTAAGAGAGGGAAATTTGGTGATAGCTGTGGTTTGCTCGAACAGAGAGAGTATCGAAATGTTTTCACTTACTGCCGGTCCGAACAATTTTACACTGTCAAATGTGATCAAGATGGCGGTTGATAGGAATGCTCGTCCATGTCTCAAGGTCCAACTTGGTTTTAGTCACTTTTAGGAGTTTTTAGGAAGTTATTTCCGCATCCAGTATGACGGCCCTTGGACGTTGTGAAAGCGGAGAGACCTGGGGAAGGTGTTGATATGGAACGTTTGGGCACGACTTATCGATTAGTATGCCGTACGATGGTGATGAGTGTCTGATGTGAAATGAGGGCTTCTCTACGAAGCAGGAGATGTTGGTTGATATTAGAGAAGATAAAAGGCAGGCACGTTCGACAGATGATGGTGGTGCTTTGTATGAGTGGCTCTCTCATTGGCCTGACGTTCTGTAATGTTACGTCAGCGATATCGGTGGCACGCAATCTCCGTGTCTAATGTGTGTTTCCCTAGGTGTTGGACTTTCCATCGCTCTTGCACACTCTCGACCAGGCCAATTATCATTCACTGAAAGGATCTCATATCCTCATACCACTCCCTTCTCTCATTATCTGAGCCCAACATCCACAGGTGGTAGGCCCTGTTTCAAAAACCGCGACTTCAATATTCCAACCATGTCGTCGTCCTCTTCCAAAGCCCCCATGAACAAGCGATTGGACATGGACGGCCACAACCTCCCGCCCTCTCCAACCCCATCGAGCCCCAGCAATGGGCGAAACAAGTACTCGCTCGCTACTGAGCTCGTCTACACCGAGAGCAACGACCAGTACAACTCGAGCAGCATGCCCATCTACCAGTCGGCCACGTTCAAGGGCGAGGGCAACGAGTACGACTACACTCGCTCCGGCAACCCCACCCGCACCCATCTTGAGCGCCACTTGGCCAAGATCATGAATGCCCATCGCGCGCTGGTCGTGTCGTCGGGCATGGCTTCCCTTGATGTCATTACTCGTCTGCTCAAGCCTGGCGATGAGGTCGTCACTGGTGACGATCTCTACGGTGGCAGCAACCGCCTGCTCAAATACCTCTCCACCCACGGTGGCATCATCGTGCACCACGTCGACACCACCAACCCTGAAAAGGTCGCGCCCGTGCTGTCTGAAAAGACTGCCATGGTCCTTCTAGAGTCGCCCACCAACCCTCTCATGAAGATTGTCGACATCCCCACCCTCTCTTCGCTTTCTCACAAAGCCAACCCCAACGCCCTTGTCGTCGTCGACAACACCATGCTCTCTCCCTACCTGCAGAACCCCCTTGATCTGGGTGCAGACATCGTCTACGAGAGTGGCACCAAATACCTGTCTGGTCACCACGATGTCATGGCTGGCGTGATTGCCGTCAACAACTCTGAATTGGGCGACAGACTGTATTTCCCCATCAATGCCTCTGGCTGCGGTCTGAGTCCATTTGACTCTTGGCTGCTCTTGCGCGGTATCAAGACGCTGGCCGTCCGCATGGAGAAGCAGCAGGCAAACGCCCAGGCCATTGCCGTCTTCCTCGAAAGCCACGGCTTCAAGGTCCGCTACCCGGGCCTCAAGTCGCACCCCCAATACAGCCTGCACTGGTCGCAGGCACGCGGTGCAGGAGCCGTCCTCACTTTTGAGACTGGCTCGACGGCCATTTCGGAGAGAATTGTCGCAGCGGCCAAGATTTACGCCATTTCGGTTTCGTTTGGCTGCGTCAACAGCTTGATCAGCATGCCTTGCCGTATGAGCCATGCCAGCATTGATCCCGCTACCCGAAAGGAGCGTGCTTTGCCCGAAGACATTATCCGTCTTTGCATTGGTATTGAGGACGTGGGCGATTTGCTTGACGACTTGCAGCAGGCGTTGGTCGTGGCTGGCGCAGTCAACATCACCCCTGAGGGTATTGAGGCTCTCGAGCAACCCGAGGGTGAGACGAAGCAAACGAGAACCCTTACTGATGAGCCATGACTAGACTTTCCCTTGTTGTACACGTAAAAATGATACCATTTACTTTTTTTCCTTTCAAAAAGGGGAATTGGGACTATATTACATGGTTGATCCACCACCAAAAATATCACTTATTTCGAACATGACCATCATGAGCATCACAGATACCTCTTTTGGAAGGCGCGCAGGATTTCATGCCCCGCGGATGCATATTGTTTGTAACGGGCGACTATCTGCGGGGTAGAGAGACGTTGTAAGCCCTGTCGAGCACCTTGATAATCCATGCCCCCCTTGCCTCTTACTCCAGCTAGGCGCCGTCCCTTCCGTAGGTACCGTATCTCTAGGGTTTGCGTTTCTTGAATCATTTAAGTTTGGCATCAAAACCAGGGCTTTTTTTTCTCTATCTCTCTCTTCTGAGTCTTCTGGGACCTCGATGACTTTTGAGCATATTCGAGTTCGTATGAGAGCAGGCGACACATAAGTTGCGTTGCTCCCCGCCACAACTGGATACTTATTCTTTTTGAACTTTCTCATCACATCACACGACAAACATGCCTTTTTACCAGCAAGCGGTGGGAATGACCCGGCCATCTCGGGCTTGTTTTGCTCTCGGCAAGCTGGCGGCAGCGGCTGCTACTGTTCGATACGCAAGTCGCTCGAGCAAGAAGACTCGGATGACGGCTGCTCAGCAGATCGAGTTTGAGAAGCGTCTACATGCATCGAGTACAGCGATGATGCGTGGGGCTATGGCGGCAGCAGAAGCTGTTCGGCATGCGAGTTACTGCGACAAATTGCATGGCAAGAAGAAGTCGCCCTCTGAGCAGACTGAGTTTGAGAAACGGCAGCAGCGAGTCTGGAAGCATTTGACAGAAGATATAAAAGACTCGAAAGCGGAGGATTTGCGGAATGGGCGTTATTCTCAGGCAGAGCAATCCAAATTGCATGCATCGGAGCCTGTTGTTCAAGCCTCGTCCTCGGCATGGGATTCCAAGACCAACCAAGTCAGACGCTCAGTTTATGATCCCATTTCTGGACGAATGATTCCCGCAGGCCAGGCTTCCACACTGGTCAAGGACGATGCTTCCTCGAACGACGACTATGATAAGGTCTACGCAGCCGAACACGAGGCTGATCTCGCCCGCCGCAGACGTTTAGACAACTTTCGTGAGTGGATTCAACTCTTGAAACGTCAGATGCATTCAGAGATGATCAAACCCGAAATCGACATGCCACGACCAGAAGTTTACGAAGGCGGCTACGACAACAGCCCAAAGGGCCTCCAGACTGCTTTTGAGCAAGAAAAGCAAGACGGCAACAAGAGCCTCGAGCAGGAAATGGCAGCTCTCAACAAGCCTCCAGTTCAGACTATCACCGACGACTATCCTCCAAATCCTTGTGGCATGGAGACGCTGTTTGCTCATGAATCTTCCTCACTCGAGCATGAGTTGCAAGCTATGATAGACAAAGCTCCTACTGCTGTTGATGACGCGTATAAAGGCCTCGAGACGTCATTCGAGCAAGAACAGCAGCAGACTGAACACGGCCAACGCACATCTCTTGAACAAGAAGTCACCCAGACAGACTCGCCTATGCAAGATCCTCACGATGCATTTTCAACTGAGCCCAGCGGCATGCAGACTCTTTATCAAAGAGAAGAAGCAGAGTCCCACAGTGGGCAACGTCAAGATCTCGAGCAAGAACTCCAACACCGAAGTCGGTCTCAGCCTCTTGATGACGGCTTCTCAACCGAGCCCGAGGGATTACAGACGCTTTGGGATAGGGAACAAACGAAAGTCGAAGAGGGTGCCGCCAAATCTCTCGAGCAGGAGATGCAATCCCAACAGCTGCAAACTCCTTCTGAACATGATATTCTCGCCAAGCCACAATTTGGCATGGAGTCTCAATACCGCCACGAGACCAAAGATACTGAGGCCCAGACCCTCAAAGAGGACAGCCGCAGAGTACAAGACCTCACACCCGACGATGGCTACTCTCAATATCCATTCGGCCTGCAGACTGCGTTCGAAAAGGAAAAGAACGATGCTCTACTCGGTACGCGTCAGAGCTTGGAAGAGGATCTAACAGACAAGAACTCAGTTGCTTTCGAAGATGGATACTCGACCACGCCCATGGGACTGCAAATGGCATTTCTTCGCGAGAAATGGGAAGCCGGTGAACAGAGTGGCAGCGGGCGTTCTCTCGAAGAGCATCTCAAACAAGTCAGTCTAAACGACAGAATTACCAAACATCCCAAAAGCTCGCTGCTAACCCTGAACTCGTTGTTCTGAATTTAGATGGAACAAGCATCCTACCACGAAGACCCTTACTCGCTCGCCCCTATGAGCGGCAACATGGAAACCTCTTTTGAGAAGGAAAAACAGAACAACCCCGGTTTCCTCGAAGCAGCGTTGAAGCAGCCCGTTGCAGTGGCAACCGAGGAGGGAGCAGAACATGTTTCCTCTTACCCGGCAGCAGAACAAGTGGGTAAGTTTGATGGTAACGACAAGCGGTTCAGCGATTCCGAGCAACCGTCTGCCGCAAGCAAACTTGCTAAACATGGTCAAAAGACAGGCGTTAGAGAGCAGCTGTATGAGCGCCCAGCAACAGCTGTACTCGATGAAACCTGTTCAGAGTACATGGACGTCGAAAACAGGCTGTTGCAAGCAAACACGGGCACAAGAACGACACCATCACCGTCCACTGCAAGCACCAATAAAACACCGACTTTCTCCTCTTCCTTCTCTTCCTCATTATTAATCTCGAACGTCACATGGACAAGTCCACCTCTCTACAAGATCATCGCCTACGATGCCAGCACTGACAATATTACAACGACCACACTCCCCTCGTTTCATGCTCACGACACGGAATCGGCAATATCCATTTCCTCTGCCCTAGGCTGTGTAAACCACGTTGGCAGATTTCTTCCTCACCTTGCGGCGCTGCAGGAGATGGGTTTCCAAGTTGTTCAGGCCGAACGTGACTACCTGGTGCTGAGGAAGGTGGAGCGTGCTAGAGAGGTTGGAGGGGCAGTATCGCCATTGTCGTCGAAGCTTGGTGATGAGGGCAGTCAAAGTATTGCGACAGCGGGTGATTCTGTTGATGGAACTGCTTCTTCTTCTTCTTCTTCTTCTGCTGATGCTGAAGATACCACTGCGACTGCTCCTCAGGCTAAGGCGCAGGCAACTGGATATATTGCAACTCCTGAACCATCGACGACTCGCTACGCCAATCCCACCGGTTTTGCCCACTACTATGACTTCAACCCATCTTCCTTTTCCTCCTTCACCCCCACCTCTTCTGCTCTGGCTGACAAGAAAGATATGAATGACCAAGAGCCAAAGGAAACAGAAAACGAGCTGGCCGCGAAAGGAACCAACACCAACGCAATCGGTTCCAGGCATCAAGATTCCGTCACCTCCTCAAACGAGACGAGGGATCTACATTCTTCTTTGACCAAGAATGGTGCACCATCTGCCGTCGCTAGTACTACTACATCGGCAGACAATAAGAGTAAAAATGCCCACAAAAATCATAACAAACACCAACACCAGCCCAAGGATGAAACATCACGATTTATTTCCTCTTCGTCTTCTGCTTCTTCCTCTGGACGTGACAACGACACACCCCCACACGTGACAGAGACAGAAGTATTCGTCGCAATACTATTTGTTTTTTTGGGTCTCCTAGTGATGCTGCTGGGGCCCAGTCATGGCAGAGGGAAGCAATCGGGTGTGAAGGAGAATGAAAAGCACGAGAAAGAGAAGGAGGGAAAGAAGAGGATTCGGAATCCTTCCAAGGCTGCTGCTGATGCTGGTGGTGGCTTTGTTCTTGATTGGAAGACTTGTTTGACTGGTGTGTTGATTGTGGTGTGGGGAGGTCTTGTTTGTTTTTCGGGCGGTGGCTAACCTTGGGGTTTGAGAGTAGTTGGCTAAGTTAGAGTAAGGTAGATGATAGTTTTTCTTTTGAATGACTTTTTGAACATACCTTGGAGGGGCTGTTTTCTTTTTTTTTTTTTTTCTTTCTCTAAACACTTGAAGTGAATACAAAGGGTACCTACCTATTGAGACTTTGGTGCCCTTTTTTGATTTTTTTTTCTTCCCCTTAGCTCAGTCTTTCCTCTCGCTCTCTCTCTGTTTCTCTCTCTCTCCCTTTTTCAAGACTTACTCTTCTTTTCTCTTTTCTTCTTATATCTCCTCTGCTACCCACGACGAGTTGTTGACAGTAGTACTGCATGTGATGCTTTGCCATCATCTTCTACCCAACACATGACGACGAAGAAAAAAAATATTCAAAAACCAAAAGACAAAAAAAAAGACATGTATTTTCTTTCTCGAAGAAAAAAAAAAGGTGCGAGAAGAAAAAAAAAACAACACACATATGAGTAATACATACAATCTATCTACAAAAGCCCACTCTCCCTCAACCTCTTCTGAATCTCCCTCTGCTCTCTCTCCTGCACAGACAAGCCCCTCTTGGGCACATGGATCTGCGCAAACAAATTCTCCCAGAAGCGCACGCCGTCGACGCCTTGCTCGCGACACAGAGCCCCTCTCTCCTCCGCCATTTCCAGCTCTTCGGTTGCGACGCCGACGCTCCAGTGGAAGCGCTCGGCGACTTCTTGCGCCGTGACGCCGCGGCCGAAGAGTTGCACGTCCCATGTTATCTGCCGAGATAGTGGCGTCGTGATTGCTGCTGTTGTTGCTGTTGCTGATTGCGGATGGGGCGAATGCAACTCTTTCAGCCAAGCGAGTATACTAGCTACCGTTTTCTCATCTGTCCTGTCCCTGCCTTGCACGACCAAAACCCCGCTTTTGAACTTGCGTAATCGGATGGGCAGGTTTAGTTTCGCCCACAGCACGGCCGCTTGGTGGAAATCAGTGGGCGAGATCAGTTCGATGCCGTTGCGTGTGCGGTTGAAGAGGGCGTAAAGATCTACAAGGCTGATGATGCCGCCTTCCTTCTTGAGCAGAGATGTGCTGTCATCGGTGAGGTATTCGGCCAATGTGCGCGAGAGTTGAGTCTGATATGTTTGCGTCGAGGTGGACGAGGAAGTGAGCATGTCTTTTGTGGTGACCAGACCCATGTTTTGGAGCAAAGAGGTGGTTTCTTGATCATTGGCCGAGGAAGTCGAGTTGTTCCGAAAGGATTCGGCCATGGCGATGACTTCCTTTGCAGAGGTCATCAGGGCTTCTAGATCCTCAAAGGCAGAGCCGATTACGAACTCGTTGTTCTTGCGCAATTCGAGGCCGCGACGTTCGAGTCCTGCTATACCCACGACCTTTGGAGGCGGAGGCTGGGGTGTGTAACCGTCGACGGAAGAGTAAGTTGTGGTGATTTCAGCACTAGAGCCAGCAGCAGTGTTTGGTCTGGGAATGGGCGGCGCGTTCTGTAAGAGCCATTTCCGTTGCACCAAGGCGGATTTCAAGCGGTCGTAGAAGACTTTGTCGCCGCCGGCTCGGAAAGAGAGTTTGATGCTTTCTGGAGTTTCTGTTGTTGGTATTGAGGTAGGCAGCGAAGGCCCCGGAGATTCTGGCCGTTGTTGTGGTGATGCTGTGGATTCTGATTCGACGAGCTGGGAGCGCCGTCTGTCTGTTGGGGTGGTGAGCTTCGCGCCGCACATCTCGCAAGTGGTCAGAGATGGATGGTTCGAAAAGGTGCAGCGTGGGCATTCTTTGGCAGAAGATTGTGAAGGCTGTGGCGAAGATGAGAGTGGAGTGTTCGTTGTTGTTGTTGGTGCTGGAGTCCCGGCACTTGGTCGATTGGACAGAGCCGCAATGGCTGCTTTGACAACATGGACTAGTGGCGGCCTTATACCACAAGCTAGACATGGCGGGATTGGTGTCCGATCATTTGCAGTGCTTGGATCGAAATTGGATGGTACGGGGTTGGAGAAGGAGCAGATGGGACAGATCCAGGTGACATTTGCATCTCTGACCGGTGCTGGCGAAGAAGTGGCAGCTCTTCCCGGCGTCGGATATCGACTTGGAGGTGTTGTTCCGAGGAAGCCACCGTTAGATGGATAGCTGGGTTTGGGACTTCTGATGGGCATTCCATTGTCTTTCAAGGCCTTGGGGAACAGAGTGATCTTTGCCGAAGACTTGAGAAATCCAGCATAAAATTCCGACCTGTCGACATCCTTGAGATCGATTGCAACAGAATACTTGCGAGGGTCCTGGTTGTCCACATAACACACGCGATGAGAGGTCAGGTACGCGTGCCCATTTTGATAATTGGGGATTTTGTATTTGCCCTCGTATAGGCCAACTGCATCTTGAACGAACAAGAGTGTTTCGTCAGGGAGAAGCGAGGGACGAAGAGCTGTCGTCAGATCAACTTGGTGTAGAAACATCCAGATGGTATGCAGTTCCCCGGTCAAACGAGCCTCGTAGACTGATAAGAGGAAAACAGATCAGAACAAGGGGGGACAAAACCTATAACCCAAGAAAAAGCCCCTGTGCAGGACACGCTTCAGAAGGAATATGTCAAGTACTAGTATGCACGATGAATTGTTTGACACGTGAGACCATGGGAAACATACCTGCGGAAAGCGGAAAGCGTGAGGGAGGTTGACCATGGACGCCAAGCCGCGCGACTTCCTTGTTCATTTGATCATCTCTTCTCTCTTATCCTGACAACACTAACAACAAACGACAAGCAGAGCATCTCTTTGGCAAAATGTCGACAGGATCATGGCACGTCGGTAGGACACGCCCTTGTTGCTCCCGCCACTCATCCCTTGCTGACAAGCACACTCGCAGGCTCGCCGGCATTTACACCCGTCACCGCTCGTCGAACACTAACCCGTCCAACTGAAGCACAAGCACCACCGGTCCAACCTCAAAAAATCGAGTGGCCCCAGCCAGTGCGCGAATACGTCGCTCGCGCCTTTGCCGAAAAGTCGACAGGCGATATCGAACACGGCGCCATCGCCGCAAAACTAAAGTCCATCATTACCCTCGCCGCCGAGGCCAACCTCCTCCACTCCATCGACTGGCCCAACCATCCACTTCCACAGGAGATTCTACGCGCCGAGGCTGCTGCCGCTGCACTCCACATGAGTGCCTCCAAAAAGCGCAAGTCTATGGATGTAGACTCCACCGGCCCCGACACAGCCTCATCACCCATTCCCCCTTGGAGAGTCAAGAATCTCTCCCTCGCCGATCGCATCACCAACCCCGCCCCCGACAAACGTCAGAAGAAAGCCGACCAGTTCCGTGCCACTGCCCCACCCAGTAAGTTGAGCGACCTCGAGAAACGAAGGCAGCGTTTCGCGCTCGGCAACCAAGACTCTACTTCTCCTTTTGTTCCTTCTTCTCGTGACGACTCTCCTATACCTGATGCCAACGATGGTCCAATCGTCGGCACCTGTCAAGTGCTTGAGAAGAACTACTTTCGCCTCACCGCCCCTCCCAAGCCCGAAACTGTCCGTCCCCTGCACATTCTCAAGCAAACGCTTGATCTCCTCATCAAAAAGTGGAAAGACGACCACAATTATGGCTACATTTGCGATCAGTTCAAATCCATGCGCCAGGATCTGACCGTCCAGCATGTCAAGAATGATTTCACCGTCCGCGTTTACGAGGCTCACGCGCGCATAGCTCTGGAGAAGGGGGATCTAGGTGAGTATAATCAGTGTCAGACCCAACTGCGGACTCTCTACAAGAAGAAGCTGCGCGGCTCTCCAGGTGAATTCTTGGCCTATCGCATTCTTTACACTCTGTATACTTGTAACCGCCAAACTATGAACGATGTGTTGGCAGACTTAACTTCAACAGACAAGCAATACCCAGCCGTCAAGCATGCTTTGGCAGTGCGAGCAGCTTTGGCCACGGGCAACTACCACAAATTCTTTAGATTGTTCAACGAATCACCAAACATGGGCGCCTATTTGATGGACATGTTTGTCAATCGCGAGCGATTGGCTGCGTTGGCTGCGATATGCAAAGCGTGGGTTTTTTTCGTTGAAGTTTTGTTGAGATGCATCAACTGACAAGTTTACAGTTATCGACCTGACGTCAAGGTATCTTACCTGACCGAGGAGCTGGCCTTTGTAGACGAGGAGCAATGCGTGAGATTCATTTTGGAGAATGGCGCTCCGGATGATGTCTTTGATAGGAAGCCAGACGGAATACGCTTTCTTGGTCCGAAAGCTGGACATATTTTCGAAGCGGCCAAGACAGGTGCATATCGAGTCGACATCAAAGGGCAAATATGAGTGGGAGCGAGCGCTCTAACAGCATGGGAGTTTGTAGCTCCCTTGCTTGCTGCGAACCAAATCTTCAGTATAATGACGTTTTCTTTTTGCATGGGTGCTGAAGATCAAAGTCATGGACCGAAGAGATTGGGCTGGCATATATATGCAGCGGGATTTATCGGCATTATGGCCAGATCAAGTCTACATGTACCTACGGCCGTTGTCGGCACTTGCACAAGTCATATCGATTTACTTCGGCTATGATGATGGAGCAATCGGAATATGGCAACGGTATCTGACCGATCAACCGGCTGGGAGGAGTTCACGACAGCTTCCTGTCTCGCATGTATTAGCTGCATGCGGTTTCAGGTGATGCGCTAGAGTGTTTATTTTGCGTTTCAGCCTGCCTTGATTCTTTTCCCCTTACTCCCTGCTTTCACTAGCGGTAGCGTGGAATGTTTTTGAAGGCTGAAAGACAGATTTTCTTCTCGTACATGTCGCGTACCAAAGGCAATGGGAGAGGGAGAATGGATCAACAAGAGAATGATGATGCTGTGGAGGCGGGGCGTTTTCTTTCAGAAAGAGCGAACGCCTTCAACGTCTTTCAGTTTCCATCAAAAGAAGCATGCCCCCCCAATGCGGGCGTTCATTGTCGTCTGCCTATCACACGCACATGCAAATCTACGTAACAATCACATCGCCTCACTACCCGAGGAAGGTACCACGCACTGTTGACTCCCACATCGTAATAATAACAATCGGAGACGTGCAGTGCTAAGACACATCTGTACTCCTCTAACTAGCACTGTCGTGCCCCGCCCCCCCTGGCACGCGTTCGAGACGACAGTTGGCTAAGCAAAGCTAAAGCGAGTCGCACCCACCTACCGGACCGTACAGTATTCTTTTTCCTCACAAGACAACGACCTCGCACCTCGTCGCTGGCGTCTGTCGGTCGGATTCACTCTTTGCAGACCAAGCAACACGACTGCTGGCAGGGCAAAGGCAATCAGCGCACGCACCATCCGCCATGGTCAAGTTCAGCCGTGCCTCTGCGCACAAGCACAGTCTGTCCAACAAAAACAACAACCTCCATAAGGACCCCACCATCCCGCCGCGCAAGGTCATCCGAGCACTGTACTCGTGGGACGGGAACAGCACCAACAAGGCCGTGCGATTCCTGGCCTTTGCCGCCGGCGACTTTCTCCACGTCACGGGCCGCGAAAACGACAGCGAATGGTACGAGGCCGAAAACCCGCTGCTCCAAGATTCCCGCGGCCTGGTTCCCGTCTCATACTTTGAGGAAATCGGCAAGACTGCGCCGTCGGCCGCAGGACAGCAGCAGCAACACGACAGTGGTTATGCCGACAAGTCGGCCAGGATGAGCAAGTCTTCAATGGGCAAATCTGGCGGCGCGCCCGTCTACGGCGTTGTGGCATACGACTTCAAGGCCGAACGGCCCGACGAGCTGGAAGCGCACGAAGGCGAGGCCATCATTGTCATTGCACAATCCAACCCGGAATGGTTTGTGGCCAAGCCCATCACGCGACTGGGCGGGCCCGGGCTGATCCCGGTGTCGTTTGTCGAAATCAAAGACCTCAGCACAGGAAAGACGATTGACTCGGCAGAGGCCATTGCAAGAGCCGGGATCCCGCGGGTCGAAGAGTGGAAAAAGATGGCGGCCGAATACAAGAACACGAGCATCCCGCTGGGCCAGATTGGCGGCATGCAGGCGGCGTCGGCGGCATCTCTGGCGCAGAACATGGATCGCATGAGCCTCAACAACTCGACACACTCGCGCACCGCCTCGACCGTGTCGCGCCGCCCGTCGCAGGCGTATGCGCTTGCGCCTCTGCGCGCCAGCGTGCCGCGATACATGTACCTTGACGAAAAGTTCCATTTCGTTGTCGAGGTCACGCTGTCCGACGGCTCACACTGGGATCTCACTCGCATCTACGAAGACTTTTACGAGCTGCAGATCAACCTCATCAAGGCCTTCCCCGACGAAGCCGGAAACACCGGCCAACCGCGCACTCTGCCTCTGATGCCCGGCCCTGTGCAGTTTGTGACGGATCGCATTACCGAAGGCCGTCGCGAGAACCTCGACGAGTATCTGTACAAGCTGTTGCATCTCGGTCCGCATATCGCCAACAGCGCACTCGTCCGCGGCTTCTTTACTCCACACGCCGGCGACTACGAGGTCGACACGAATCTTGTCGATCTCAACGAGCACAGCCGTGCCGCCGCAGAGACAAGGAACGACCGCTATTCCACCGGCTCTCACGCCTCTGTCCAGTACGCTTCATCTTCGCATTCAGTCCGCCAGTCGACCAGCACCCAGTCATTTGCCGCCCACCAACGCCAGCAATCCAACAGCATCCCCATGCGACCACCCAATTCCCACTACCGTTCACCCTCCACATATGCCGACTCCGCTCCCAGTGGCACTCCCAACTTGTCCGCCCCTTCTTTACAACGTCAACCCACAGCCATGTCCACCACAACCGTATCCTCTACAAACACAAACCACAACAGCAACGGAGCCGCCCTGAAAGTAAAAGTCTGGTTCGATCGCGAGACGTGCGTAGTCTTGCGTCTGCCACCGCGCGGAACCTTCAACTTCGACGATCTGTACCGCAAGATCTTGGAGAGACGACGATTAGAGTATGGAGAGGCCGACCCGCGCTCCAGGGAGACGGAACTGAACATCGAGGTCCGAAATGAGAGGACAGGCGATTACACGCCTCTTGTCAACGATGACACCCTTGAGGATGCCATCCAACAGAATGACAAGATGATGCTGGTCGTGCAGAGTGCGTGATGATGATGGCGGGCATGAAACAGAAGAAAGGAAAGAAGACAAAAAAAAGTACTCGTGCCCTTTGTTGCGGGCGTTTTTGTTTCCCCTTTTCTCGTTTTCCAACAGAAGAAAAACAAGCATCTGGTCATGTTGTTGTATGAAGCGCTTTTTTTTCCTCTTCTTGAGATATTTCTCGACATGAAAAGGCTGTCGGGCGCGAGTGCTACATGAACAGACCCCATGATTTCGTCGTCCTTTGCTTTGCTTTTTTTCTCTCGACTCCATAACGACAAGATGGTGTTTTTTTATCTTCCTTTTTCTTTAGATGTTTTTTTACAAAAAACATTGAGATTACGGGAGAAAAATGATGGAAATACCCGGATTTTTTTCTTTTTATTTTTTTAGCGCTCCTTCCTGTTTCTGTGGGTTTTCTTTTTTCTTTCCGACCTTTTCTTTCTCTTCTGCTTTCCTTTTTTTTTTCTTTTTTTCCCTCTTGCTTCGTTTGTCGTCTTTTTCTTCTATGGATTCCCCCATTACTTGCACCCTTCCCTTTCCGCTTTTTTCCCCTCCTCTCTTGCCCTTTTTCTCTTTTTTCTCTTTTTTCCCTTTACCCCTTCCGTCTTTACTTTGTTCTTCGTTTTACCTTATCTAGGTAGCTTTTGTTTTCACCCCCCCTTTCCTAAAGCTATTGATTGTTTTACTAGAATTGAGAAACAAAGTCTTTTTTTCTTTTTTGTTAACAATGCTATTACTACGCCTATATGGAAACAATGCCATTACGCCTATATGGAAACAATGCTACTAGGCTCGCTACATGAAAATACGAGAGATACCTATCTTTTCATCTATCTATCTATTATTCTTGATGGAGAAGCTAATAAGGGAAAGTAATTTAGAAAGAATAGAAAAAAAGAAAAAAAGAATCACTTTGCTACCTACTACTAGTTAGTCCAATCTCAAATACATATATCCTTGAAGCCTTGATTCCCAGGAAAAAAAAAGAAAAAAAACCCCCGTGTTATGATTATTCCATAATAGCTTCCCGAGTCGTTAGGTAGGTACTTTACACGCTTAGGGGGGGTATATATGTTATCATCTATCGATTTAAACAGAGACGCGACCCTTTTACACCCGTCCGAGGTCCCGTCATAGTATGTAAAATGGTAACTAGAGACTGACTGCATCTTTATCCGATTGCGGGTTTTTCGTTCCGTTTTCGCAAATGTGTGGACTTGTTTGGCAAAAAGAAAGAAAACACCCCCAGAGATTTGTTGATGATAACTTGGATGGGTGATGATGAGCATTCGTATCTAATAACTTGTATGGTGAAGATGAGCGTTCATATCTTACTTGGATAGTAATAATGAGCCTTCATATCTAACTTGGATAGTGCTGATGAGCGTTCGTATCTAACTTGTATAATGATGAAGAGCCTTCATATCTAACTTGTATGGTAATAATAAGCCTTCACATCTAACTTGGAAGCACCTTCAATAGACCGCGTCCCCCAGATGGCCACAGCCGTTTCCATCGACAGAGCTCTTGAAGATTGAAAGCTTACACTTGCATTCCTATACACTGACTGGTCCTAGCATCATTGACCAGGACGTAAAATATATGCATATGTCATGTAGCTCCCGAGGCCAAGAGAACTGACCATGTAGAGATCATTTTGCACCCCTGAGGAGACAAGACCTAGACCGCAGCTGAGCATTTAAGAGACATGGACATGGGAATCTTGCTCCCTTTGTTGCGTTCCATTGATGCATTCAGGTAATAATGAGAACTAACCATCTCAAGCCGAAATGAAGTCAACCATGAGGGGCTCGAAGAAGAAGAAGAAGAACATGCATCATCGAAACTCTAAAAGTCAAGGATAACAGTGGTTTGTTGTGTGAAGAATTTGTCACAAGAGGAGTAAGAACTGATTATGTACAAAAGGAAGACTAATCAATCACATCCCAAGAAAAAAAGGAGAGTATTTGGTAGGTCATGTTCATCATCCAAAAAGATAGTTCTCCAAGCATATCAACCCGTGGTTCTCCAAAACACACGGTAGCTTTGTCCAAAAAAAAACATCCAAGCATTACCAACTTTACTTGGAGGTGTCCAAGACGTATCGTCCAGCGATAGCTCCTTGCTTCATCTTCTCGAACACCATGGGCAACTCGCTGAGTCCTACAGTCTTGAAGGGAGCCTTGATCTTGCCTTGACGGTAGAACTCAAGCGCCTCGGCAGTGTCGCGACGGTTGCCAACGTAAGAACCCTTGATGGTGACCATCTTAAGCACGCTCTCAAACACAGGAGCCTTGAGCGTAGCACCAGCAGGCAAGCCAATGGCAACAACAGTGCCACGGGGACGCACGTACTCAGCGGCCTGTTGGAAGGGCTTCTCAGAGACGGCGACAAGGATGACGGCGTGGGGGCCAAGACCGTCCTCGGTGGCAGCTTGGACATCCTTGACCAGGTTCTGGGATTTGGCGAAGTCAATGAAGGCGTAGGAGCCGAGCTCTTTGGACATTGCGGCCTTGTCATCGCCCGTGTCGATGGCAATGCTGCGGATGCCCATGGCTTTGCAGTATTGCTGGGCGAGGGATCCTAGACCACCTCCGGCACCCCTGAGTTGATAGCACCGTCAGCAACATGTCTGTGGAAGATCAGCGTGCCAACTTACACAATCGCGAGCGTCTGGCCAGGGCGAACGCCAGATTCCTTGATGCCCTTGTAGACGGTGATACCGGCACAGAGAACGGGGGAGACGCCGTCGAGAGGGACGTCCTTGGGGATGCGGGCGACGTGGTTGGCCTTGGCAATGCAGTATTGTTGGAAGGTGCCATCGACCGTGTAGCCTGACATGGAGGCCTTGGCGCACAGGGGCTCGTCTGACTGCTGGCAGAAGTCACAAGAGAGGCAAGAGCCATTGATCCACTAATATCCCATCAGTCTCCATTGCTCGGCTAGAGACAAGATCATGACATACCTTGACACCAACGTGGTCGCCAATCTGAACATCGTGAACTAGCTCACCACGAGCCACAACGACACCGGCACCCTCGTGGCCGCCAACAAGAGGCATCTTGGGAGGGATGGGCCAATCGCCCTGGATGGCGTGCAGATCGGTATGACAGACACCGCTGTACTTGATGTTGACGAGGACTTCATCGGCAGCGGGCTTGGCTACGGGGATCTGCTTGTACTCGAGCTGGGCGCCGACCTTTTCACAGACCTGAGCCCATTGCATCTCGGGGACCTGAGACATGGTTGTGTGTTGATGTGTTGTTAATCCGAGTTCTGTTTGATGTGTAAGGGATGACAAGTTATTCTTGACGGTGCTTTGAGAGATGAAAAGAAGAAGAGTATCCAGGGATTGAAGCTACTTATATATTCTGCTTTTGCACGAAGCTGAAGCCTCAAGATGAGAGCTCCGAGGGAAGCTCACACTCACCCCACCTTCCAGACATGGGCCTGGAGGGGTCCATCAGCAGCAATGCGTCGGCTGGAAGGGATGAATCCTCTGCATGGTCTGTTCTACAGCAGTCTTTGTGGTCTAACCACGCGTTCGCCCGAGACTAGCTCCAGCCATGCAGAGGTGGCAGAGGAGCTCACAAGCTCCTTTGGGCGAAGGATCGTCAGTCAAGACAGAGCAACAGGTGAGCCGTGGCGTGGTGTTAGTGAAAAGGCGGGGGTACAGCTGCTTGTAGCGGCGTAGACTAGGAAAACGGACGAATGGTTAGTTACCCATGCGGAGATCTCAAAATCCATTACTGGTCACGGGTATGGATTGCTGTGGGAACATTTAAATAATGCTGTGGTTATCGGAGAGCGATAGACTCGAGGAGTGTAGAGGCCTGACTGACATCTCGTGCTGCTGTATCCGTACGCACGTCTGCTGTCATGGCGTGACGACCGACCCAACCACGTCTCCCACTCCTAACACCGCAGATTTCGATAATCAAGCATGCCAACCCTACTTAGTAAGACAAGTGCGTAAGATAACAGGATTGGAAACAAGAGGTGGGGTCCGGATCCCGGCGCCGACCCCACAAAACACCGGACCTAGCGCCCGCGAAACCGGCAAAAGGCACGCACGGTCCAGCAGCGGGGTAAAAGTAAACGCTCTCTAGAAACCTACACGGGAACGTCTACTTACATGAGTACATCACTTCCCAGTGGCCCAGAAAACAGTTTGATGTGAGAAGTCCGAGGTGAAAATTCCGAGGGGCGAGTAAGTAAGGCGTTCAATGCGACCCCACGAGGGCACAAAAAGCACCCAACAAACACCTCTCATAGGCTCGTTCGAAAGGAAACATTTACACATCACCTCCTGTCCCCGGATCTCCTCTGATCTCCTCGATAAACTCTCGCCGATTGCGAATTCTCTCTTGAGATCTTTGGTCCTCGTCAGTGAGCTACCTGTGTAATTGCTCCTCTAGTGATTGTTCTCAGATCATCCATTGAGATTCGTGCAAGTGGAAAGAGGGGAATGCGTGTGGCTGCAACAGTGATTTGACTCGGACGGCCGCAGCTTTCATTTTCTCCACTTCTGCAAGCATCGATATATTGATGCACGGATGCACTGCTGACTCTGTTTGGCCGGTCTGTGGCAGGAGGGGTTTTCTCAGACATTGCTTGCAGTGTTCGTCTTCCTCCTCATCTCTCGAGAGTCGCCATAGCTTGCCTTGAGAGGTTCGAAGTGGAACGAGTCGCACCACGGGGTATACTGTAAGTATACGCTTCAAGGTTGCACTGTACCTGGACCTGGGTGGAGCTTGAGCTTTCCCCATATGACACGCGTGCAACACTTGTTCGGCATCCGTTTAGTCCGATGCAGATCACCTGACAACGTCAAGGAGCGGAGATGAGCCTGTTCGAAACCTACCTCACTCCGCTTTTAGAAGTCATCCGTACAGTATGAAAGAGACTTTATGAGGGTCGAGCCATGATCGAATCTACATGTCAAAGCCCGAGGTGAAAGCCTCTTTTTCACAGCTTGCCCACAAGTAAAAGGATTCCTCATTTCGTACATCATGCCGCAGGCCCGCTCTACTGCAGTGCAGAGCTCTCGCGAGCCAAAACAGGGACTCCACATCATATACGATACCGGTTCCACACTGACAGAGCGACTCTACAGCTGGGCAGGCCCCCATATTGCGCTCGCAAAAGCTCGACTTATTGACTGTTGCCACCAGAGTTCTTATTGATTCTCAATAAGGCACCGTCAGTTGTAGTGCTGCTACTGTTGGAGTAGCTCATCTGCGGTATCTGTACGGAGTAGACATCTAATTACAAAGAAACTTTGACGGTACAAATCCGCTCCGGAGCGCACAATCTACGGAGGAACAATCCAACAAGATCAAGATAAGGCTCCTAAGACCCCCAAGAATATGCAAGTCATCCTCGTGCTCTGCAGCAGATCTTTGTCGGCCTTGTACATCACTGAGGGCTGTCTGATCGGACTGATTGCCATCATCTTTGCTGATGCGGCTGAGCCCGAGGAAAGACGACTCTTGGACGCCCTACAAAGGCTCTGAAAACCAATCACTATGACTGCGACATCAGCATCGGCAGCAACAGGAGCAACAGGATATGGATGATATCGACGTGGCAATGGAACAAAATCTGACATCCCAGGTCCATATACCGTACAACACGCGCTGACTCTCCAGAGATGAATGCCGACTTACAACAGTCTCCCAGGGAACGAAGCAAGAAGGAGACATATAGTAGGAATGTATTATATAATAGTAGCAATCATCAGTCCCAAAGGCCTTCCTCCGCATTGATTACATGAACATCTCAACCTCTCGCAAAGGAAGTGAGGGAGGAAACCATTAGTAGTAAACAGGACGCTCCCAAATCGGCGGCCGGCCGCCCTCGGCATCCCAAACAATCTTGTTCTTCTCATCCAGACTAGCACCCTCGTCGGTGATTGGAATAACTCTGCTGGTTTCTCTGACTTCCTGTCCGGATACGCCCATTGGATCGCGAGGAATCCACAAGAGTGGCGGTGCAGATGCAATAGCCGGGTTGTAGTAGGCGTGTGACTCTTCCTCGTCCTCGTACCTGATATCAATCATCTTGGGCACCAGGCGACGCATGTTGGCGTAGTTCGTGTAGATGTCAGGACGCAGGAACTTCTTTAAGAAGGAAGGGTTTCTGGTTTGAGGGGCAGCGACGAGTTCCGCACTTGGGTCGTGAGCGGCGTCCTTCTCTCCTTTTCCTCTTGCGGCTTCAGCGTCCTCTTCGAGCAGACGACGTTCTTCGGCTTCTAGACTCTTGGGGAGATAGTTGATCAGGGGCTCCAGAGCTGCGTTGAGGGAGAGATGATAAAGAGCTGTAAAGGCCAGGAAGATGATCATCAGAATCAGGGGACCCAGAGCTCCGACGTTTGACCCAGTATTGATGGCAAACAGTCCGATCAGACAGCCCTCGGCGATGTACAGGCCGACAAAGATCTGCTGCAGAGCACGAGGATAGACCCGGCCTTTGGTGTCAATATCGGCATTGGTCGTGTAGAGAAGCTGATACTTGTATGCCTGGTAAAATAGGAACAAACCAGCAGCTGCGAAAAGCAGAACCAAGGGGGCGATGATAGAATAACATATGGCAATCGTAAAAAGATTGGTATAGGGCGGGAAGATTGTTCCCCAACTCATGCTCGACAAAGATACCCATCGCTTATACATCTTGCGAGGCGTCTTGTCTAGGAATTTTCCTAGAAGCATGAAGAGAACAAGTCCAGTCAGATTGAGCAAAGTTCCGGCGACGACACCCAGTCCTTGGAGAACAAAGTAACTCAGATAAAAGTTGGAAGCCTTGGGGATAGAAGAAGCCAACAGCATTGGGATCTGATCAAGATGATTTGGCAGGATTTCCCCGAGAGCCGAGGATGCAGCTGATCCCAAAGTCGCGACCAGGAAGACTTGAACGACCTGGAATCCGAAGTAGGTGTTTTGAACTGTCAGTTCGACGGCAGAGAGCGAGGGGTCACCTCCGATCCTGGCCATCAGACGCAAGATGATGGGGAGTAGAGCCATGAGTACAGCAAGAGCGACGGTGGGCAGAAGGCCAGAGACGACTCCAAAGATCGAGGGAGGCAGACTTTGATGCTGTTAGCGCACTGACATTGAGCGTTGTAATTCAACTTACGCAAGCAAGAAATTTAGCCAGGTGAAACCTTGTTTGAACGTCTTTGGGGGGTTTTGGCTGTAATCCTTCAGATTGTCCAAATTGGAGATGAAACCAACAGCGGCAACAGGGAATGACCAGAAGACAACCAAAGCAACAACAAACGACGTGGTTGCCGTGACTCGGATGACACGCTCCCACCATTTGATGCGCAGGTTACTCCATATAATCTCACCAGGCGTCATTCCAGTGTAACGCGGGGCCATGTGGAGGACCTGGTGGTGGGTTAAACTCTGGTAAGCAGCTTGAGCCTCCTGTAGGGATGTAAAGGCCACGAAGACAGAGTTGACTTTTTTGACGCCGTCTAGAGACTTGTGGGCATGCTGCATTTTTTGGACTGCCGGGATGCGCTTTCCAAGCTCTGCACGGCACCAGTCGATGGTGTCGACCTTCTTTCCGATCAAGAATTTCAAACGATGCGTAGGTCTGTCCTTGGGTGAGAGGTATTGCGCAAAGGCCGATCCGCTCTCGGTGTCGGGATTGAGTTCTTGCAGGGCAATGTCCTGGTCGCCCTTCTTCGTTTTCTCTTGGGTGACCTTCAGGCGTGCGGCATTGGCGGCTTTGACGAGTTTGGTCTCGGCAGCTTCGAGCTTGAATGCGATCTTGTCTCTCTCCTTGACCTCATCCTCGAGCTTTCCAGTATCGGTCGGGACCCAGACGCGTTCGACCGACTCTCCAAGCATGCGGCGCAATGCTTCCTCACAGAGGTATTCTTCGGGGACAGATGTGAAAAGGACTGTACGAGATGACAGGCGGGTAGCGTAATACGGCGAGAGCAGGTAGGCTTGGCGCAGGTTGATGTAGTAGATGCTCTCTCGCGTGATCATGTATATGACGAAGCCTGAAAGTGCGTGTCAGTTTGAATTCAGCCAGAGGGTTGGAAAGAGGCAAACAAGAGTGGCAAGATGCGGAAGGTACCAGGGAGAGCCTAAGCGGAAGGTACGAGGGAGAGCCCAAGCAGAAGGTACGAGGGAGAGCCCAAGCGGAAGGTACGAGGGAGAGCCCAAGCACTTTCCTATCTCCTTGACATATCTCATCCATGCTAGCGTCGAGGAAATCTCACTTACCAAAGAAGATATATGCACAGCCGACATGGGCGAACAGCTTATAGTAATTGTCCGTCACGTTGCCCATGGTGAGGATGTCCAGTTGAGTTTTACCGCCGCCGCCAGTGATATTGATCGGGAACAGGATAGGAAAGGTGATGGCGCAACCAACCAAACAGGTCACGACGGACATCTTCAGCAATCGCAGGAAGAGGAAGCCATCGAGAGAGTGGTGGTTGAGAACGTAGTTATCGGGCATGGCAGAGAACTCTCTCATCCATGCGAACAAGCCATCTGAGAGCTTGGGCGATCGTTCGCGCTCCGGTATACTGCCCAAGAACGTTCTTGGGCGATAGTTTCTAGGGAACCATTTGCGGAAGACAAGGAACAGGCAGAACCATAGCAATGCTACCAGAGCGACCGGTGCCAGGGTGGACAGGAGACCAGTGGCCGAAGACGACTGGCCCTTCTGTGCGCTGCCTACGTTGGGGTCATTGTTCGCGTCCTGGTCCATCGCTAATATTCAGTAACAATGTCGAGTATGCTTAGGGGTAAGTAGGCAGGTGTATAGCTTACAGTGGCAGACGACATGTTGTTGCACCAACGGCTGCTGAAACTCAGGACGCAAGGGATCGGGAATCAGGGAAGAATATAGCTTTGTATGGACCTCTTTTTCTTCACAGGGGGATACGCGAAACAACGCTAACAAGTGGCTGCCATTATTTTTACCTTCTGGTACAATAACCGCTTTCCTTGAATTGACATGCCCATCACTGCGGGATGATGACACTTGACACGTCTTGAATATACAGTCACGAGAGGTCAAAACAGGGAAGAAGGCACCTACTATACTCCCAGGCACATGCTATTGATGCCTTCTGCCAATGAGCGACAAGACACAGACTCTTGTGCGACACGGCGCGACCACATTTCTCTACTCGCGCGCGCATACAGTAGTTTTGCTGTCTCAGGAGATTGCGGTCTGGGAAATCGACCAGCCACCGCCAGACCCACAGCGGACCGCCCAAACTCAAATGCCGAACAGCAAAGGGTCTTCGCAGCCGAGAGCCTGGCCCTGCGACTGTTTGATGACATCTTCATCCAAGGTTAATATTGTTGTTCAAGCGTAGGTACCTATGTAAAAGTACAAAATGTTCTGGTTGCTTGAGGCCAGGCTTTAGCTGCGCGATGCATTTGCGTCTTCAATCCGAAGCTTCTACAATACGACATTATTAATATGGATAGAAGCCACTCTGGATCAAGCTTCACAGTCGAGACAAGTCTCATGAATCGTGCAACGGTACAGAAAAAAAAGTCGGGAAAAAGCAAAAATACATAGTCGAGCAAATGCACAAAGATGCTTGAAAATTATGCATGTATAAAAAGTGCATATTTACATGTAGTTTTACACATGAAGCGCCCTCCAGCTCCTTCCTAGAAATTTTACTCAAGAGAAAACATGAAGGATAGGTAGATATGTTTTACAGGAACAGTAGGCTCGTTATCTTTAGGCCGAAGCAGTGGCCTTTACAGGCTCAGCAGCAGGAGCAGAAGGAATGACAGGCCACGGCTTTTTCAGCGCATCTTGGATCTTGACAAGCGCTCCCTTGGGTCCAGCGACACATCCTGCAGGTAAATGTTAGACAAATGCATCAAGCGTAGTAGCCAAAAGGAAAAGGAAAACTTGCCATTCACCACGACAATGCCATTGGCAGCGTCGACCTTGAGAACACGCAGATTCTGCACAGTAACCTGCTGGCCACCCATGTTTCCGGGCATCTTCTTGCCAGGCAGTACTCTGCTACCACTTCCCTGCGAGGCACCCGACGAACCCATGACTCTGTGTGCCAAAGAGTTACCGTGACTGGCTGGCTGACCTGAGAAGCCCCATCTCTTCATGCCACCCTCAAATCCCATACCCCTGCAATTGGCCCTTGTGTCCACAAATTGGCCTTCTTGGAACCAGTCTGCGTTGATGACAGAGCCCACCGCAGGCAATCCGGCCTCGTCCTTGACGCGAAACTCGTGCAAGTGGCGGCTGAGACCGACCTTGTTGGCGGCAAAATGTCCTCGCTCGGGGCGCGTAACATTGCGCGGCTCCTTGATACCAGCACCGATTTGAACAGCCCAGTAGCCGTGCTTGGGGCGTGTCTTGTGCGAAACCACTTGCACACGATCGAGCTGCAGCACGGTGCAGGGTGTGCGTTTGGCAGTTTCCGGATCGTACATGGCCGTCATACCCTTCTTGATGGCGAGGGCACCAGGGCGCGGCGGTAGCGTATAGGATTTGCGTTCGAAGGCCGCCGTCTTGGAGGCGCCGAGGACCGGCAGGTCGAAGCCAGCATTGAACCGGTTGGGCTTGATTTTCGGGTTGAGCGTCTTCATGGAACGTGCGAATGTGCGCGGAAGTAGTGATGGCGCCAGCGGCGCGACCAGAGTTGTTGGCGGCATTGTGTGTTGGTGTACGCGGGCTGCATCGTCGTTGCCTTTAACGTGCTACTGCTTCTTCTCTATCAATGCTTGGCGTTGTCTCCTGCTCGGTGCAGGGTGTCCCCTTTTACAATTCTTTTTTTCTTTTTTTCTTTTTCCTCATCTTTACTCCTTGCTTGTACTGCAGGTAGATGTAGTGGAATTCTTTACATGTAGGTAGCACGGGTCGTAATAAGCAACTCGTAGGAACTTGGGCACAAGAAATAAACCAGCCAAAGCGCTTGGATTTCACAGCTGATATAAAGCGTCCAGCTCTGTCTGCGATCGATAAATCCCTGATCATCCCCCAAGACCTGCATGTCTCTTCGCCTGCTCGTAGAGGCAATCCACATAAGTCTTAGGTTCTTTACTTTGCGCAGTATTTGCCGTAGCTCCCGACGTCACCCGGGGTGTCAAGTTGCTCATTGCGATGCCCGAGTTTGATACACCCTCGATGACTGTGTCGGTCGTCGCAAGGATACCACCCCATAACGGAGTGTGCCCGGGCATAATTGTCTCCACCGACCCTCTTCTCACTTCTCCGTGGCCATCTTGCGGCCAAGATCCTCCCTCCTCCTCCTCCAGCTTCCCGCCGTCACACGAACATATCCATCGAGGCCAGCCTATCTTGTGAGACCTGGCGCGTCGCTCTCCAGCGTTCAGAGTCTCTTCGTGTCGGCTGAGTAGCGGTCCGAATTCTGCATGCACTTCACGTCGAATACGTCCTTGATCATTGCAGCCTGGATAGTAGTGTTGTCTCATCTTCACAAGGTCCCAATTAGCAAGCGCAAGACCGGCTGGGAGCCGTCGAGCCGCCTGGTGAATGTCCATGAGCTTCGTGAAACCAAATACCACCGTCATTCCATCTCTCTGTGCTTTTGAAGCACCGTAGCGTAGATTTATAGGTTCGGCGCAAAATATGAGATCCATGAGCCATCGTTCTCCGACTTTGGTAGCAAGCGAGGCCAATCCAGCTCTCAACATGGTAATGAACGCTCGGTATTCATCAAATGCTATCACATCCAGATCTTGGTCAGCCTGTCTGACGTGTGCAATCATCTTTTCGGCAGTCCAGTTGTTGTAACGTTTCAGATAGTTCAGTTGCTGCGAATTAAGATTGTTGGGAGATATTTGAACTTCTGGGAGTTCGTCCTGCCTGTCCATTGGCACAAGTACCTGGAAGCTATCACGGACTCGCGCGAGGGCAGCAAGACAGACGAAAAAAGTGCCTTGTTTTGGCGGGGAGGGCACACTCGTTTTGTATGCAAAGTCCTGCACGCGACGCATCTGTATTTCAAGGAGACCTATCGGAAGTTGCATTGTATTTGCGATCAAGCTCTCAACACGGTTGAATGGCGCAAATCTGAAGCCGATTGCTGTGTAATGATCCAACTCCGAGGCCGTAAGTCGCCGGGTGTAGAACAAGAGCTGACCTTTCTCGAAGATAGTGCACTGCTGGGCAAGGCCGTTGTCAAACGGCTTGATTTCGCTATCGCATGCTGTCAAAAGACCTGTGCCCAAGACCTGATCGTATAGGGGACCAAGTTGTTGGAGGGGCTGTTGTAATTGGGCAGCAAGATCCGCAGCCGCCACACAATATCCTTCACGAAACAAGAATGTCGAGTCCTCGTAACTTTTCTCGTCGCAAACGCTACTCTTGCTTGACACCTCGGTGATGCGTTCGCTACAGTAATCCGATCTTTCTAAATGAGCCCGCATTCTGGGCACCAAATCGACCACGCTAGTCCAGTCGTTGGAGACTTTCCAGATCCAGGAGAACACGGGGTGATGTATGCCAAAGTGATCGTCGAATTTCTGCAGTACGAATCGCTTGGCAATCATCTGCGAAGGTAGCGTGCCCTCATTAGTGACCATGATGTTGCCGTATTCGTCGAAGTAGGCACACGCTAGCATCATATGCTGTGCTCTATCGGCAAGGATGGATTTTCGATAGCGAGCATAGAAGAGAAAGAGTAAACACGACGCCGCAGCCACAGAGCATAAGGTGGCAGCCACTATGACTGGAAGATTTCGCAACATGTCCGGATCTGGTCCCGCTTGAAGGTGCTTGAGCTTGTACCGGCAGCCGTAAGACGCCATGTAGTGCATACCGCACACACCAACTGCAAGTAGGACAGCGCAGAGACAACGCTTCCACCAGACGCTGATCCATTTTTCTTTGCAGTGGAAAAACAAGGCAAGAGCGACGGTCGTGTCCACCACTGCAATGACACAGGCAGCAACAATATACCGCACAGGATAGATGAGTGTGTAGTTGGATATCCCGAGATTTCCCACGTAATGCATGGCCACGATGGAAAGTCCAGCCATAAGTCCGCTGGCAGCATCGAAGAAACGTCGTACGAATGACGACCCGATGTTCAGCTCGGCTATCTGGAAAGCCACTGACAAGCCGATGACGGGAAGTACGCAGGATAGACCCGTGTATCCAGAACTGTAGACAAGCTGCAGTCGGAAATCCCCATCGCCTAAAGTGATGGAACGATTTCCAATATAGTGCATACACCAGATACCGATCAGGCCCATACTGACTGCGCAGGCGACAAGGTGTACTCTGCTCAAATGTTAGCGATGTGGCAGGCAAGAGAGACACGATATAGGTAGGTACCCGCTCATGAGCGACTTGCCCAAACGCTTTCTCTGCAGCAGTTCGGCTGTCAACAGAGCGCCGCAGAGACTGGCAAAGAAAGACGCAACCATAATTGAAGGAACGAAGTGCCAAGGGACAATGTCACCTGGTGCATAGCGAATGGAACCATCGTTCAGATGGTCCTTCGCCATGTGCGAGTGCTGGTGTACCGTAGTTAACCGCGGTAACGACATGAATCACGAAGCACTGGAAACAAGATGCGCCCCCCAAGCACATGTGTATAGGTTATCGATCAAGGGAGTGACCACCGGGTGATTTTCAGAGATTCGCTTGCTCAGAGTCGGTCTCGCTGCTGAGAAAATCTACGACCAAACCAGATTGGCGAGCTGTGAGAGGCGATCTCAAGTCGAGACGTCCGAGAGATGATGTCTTTTGTCAATCTAGAACCGATGCGCCAGAGGTTCTTGCTATCTCGGATAGATCTTTTCGTATTGCGTGATCCAAATGAGTGACGGTGTATTGGGAGGTGTGTTCTTGACAATTTTGTGACTGGGAATTAGAAATGCAAAGGGCACAGAGGTTCGAGATATGCCGAGGATATTCAAGTCGCACGAGAACTGTATGCACAGTAGGGATGTAGGGATAAGTGATAGCCGCTGTAAGAAACCGGTTACTCCAAAAAAGTCTCGATCTTATTGGTAGAGAGGGCGCATAATGCGTTCGGTGAAGCCAATAGTGTCAAGTACACGATCATGGAAGGTGCAGCCGCCACAGCGACTTCTCAACGCGAGGAGACAAGCAGATGCTGTGCAACCTGGAAAAGTGCACCCAATTTCTGCAAGCGCTCGAATTCATTAGAGGTAGTGTTGCATGTGAAGAGAGAACCCCGGTACATGCAGGCGGAAGCCATACATGCATAAGATTGATAAATGCGGCACGTCGCAAGCACCCCACCTCATGCATTTGCTGCATGAACCACAGCTTTGGCTTTGCCGGCTGGATAGATGCCTATATCAGTCGTTCTCGGGGATTGCTCTTGGCCGTGCCATAAAACGCGATCTAGAGTGATCAGTCGTGCTACTGTGCAAATTCAGCAATGAAGCTCTTGAAAAGCGGATTTATTTGAACTGACTGAATCATACATTACAAACGCATACAACACCAGGCGTCCGCATCAAGAAGACTCGTTATCGTACCATTCAAGGTAGTGTGCAAGATATTCTCCCGTTAGACCTAGCGTGATGGCACCACCGGTCATCCAGCATCCTCTTCTGAACCACCACCAGCAGTTTTTCACGCTGCTCAATCTCACCCTCCAAATCATATTTGCCGTGGTGAACAAGGCACCTCCGCAAGTTCCGATGTAGAAGATGGGACCAGCTCCGATAGCAGCCCCAGCGGCAGCGAGCAGTGTGGCTTGAACAACAGCAAGGCCACTCAATACTGCCTTGGTGTTCTTCTCGTGACGAAGCGCAATTGATTTGATACCAGCTTTTGCATCATCCTTGATGTCTTGGTGGGCATATATCATGTCGTAAAGAATAGTCCAGGCAATGTTGGAGGCATATAAGCAAGCAGCAGCAGTGAGAGCGTTGTGGTTGGACAACAGGTCTACCCCTAAGGCAGGAAAGCCCATTATGGCACCCCAAGAGAACGTGAGACCAAGGACAGCTTGTGGATAATTGGTCACCCGTTTGGCCAGGGGATATGTCGACACCAACAATAGGGATGGCGTCGCATAGAAGAAGCACTCAAAAGGAAATTGCAACAGTACAGCCAGACCAGTAAACAGCTGACAGCCAGTGTAGACAACGGCGGCGAATGGAGAGATGGCACCACGTGCAATGGGCCGGAGACGGGTGCGGGCGACTTTTGGATCTAAGTTCCTGTCCCAGAGATCGTTGATGGTACATCCGGCGCCACGCATAACCAGAGCGCCGGTTGCAAACAAAGCAGTAGTTGCCAGAACCGTGGATGGTGGAGTGATTGGGGATGCCAGAGGAGCAGCAAGAAGTGTGCTGAAGATGCAGGGAAACAGCAAGTAGTAAGTCCCTACAGGCTTGTCGATGCGGATTAACTCGGCGTAAGGCACGACCGAAGCAGGCAAATAAGCGAGCAGACCTGATGTTGGCGGCTCATACTTTACTGGAGACGATGCAATGCCATGCCCAGCTTCATGCTGCAGTATAGATGCATCATGGCGGCCAGCTTGCTGTTGCACTGTCGAATGTCGAGCTGAGAGATCCGAATAAGACGTGACTTGATGTGTCTTGTATTTGACGAATGTTTGCCCCGGCACATTGAGACGCGGACTACAGATGTAGAATGAGGACCTGGTGTTTTGTAGATGAGATGATCTAGCAAGACCCCTACAGGCTGTAGAGGCAGACAGGCGAGAAAAAAACATGACGCTGATAAGTAATGGAAGACTAAGTACCTAGCTTAACATGGAGAGCCCAGGAACTTGAACGGACAGACACAGTAGCACCTACTGAGAAATGAACAAGAGAAGATATCAGATTGGGTAGTACATGTCGATGTTGTTGGTCAAGAATGAAGAGCAATTCCGATGGAAAGAGCAGCACTTTCGCAGGCTTGGCGCGAGGTCGGCTCGAATTGCTCCGCTTCACGACGCGTCTACTCATCAAGTCGCAGCTTCCGTCTTGCGACAGTTAATTAGGTAGGTAGCTACTCTCTGGCTCCTTCCCCAGAGTCTTTTTCTCACTGGCGGTTTCACATCCTTCCAACCTTGGGCGCTGTCCCCCACACATATCACACTCGCGTGTGCGCAAGAGGTGACGCGAGACAAGAGAAGAAGATGCCGGCGCAGCGTCCGCGGGCAGCCTTTGAGCCCATTGCGCCCGACTTCGACATTGCAGCTCTGATCGAAAGCACGCCAAACTTCTCCTACGTTGATCGCATATCCGTGGATCAGATTGACGAGCAAGGTGTTCAGGCATTCGAGAAACTCGTGCTTCTCCATGTCCTCATCGGAGGCAAGCCTCTAGTCGTGGACGGCTTCGAGAATCGCCTTGACCCGTGGACCTTCTCGTCCAAATGGCTCAACGACAATGTGGGAACGAAAGGTGAATGATGCAATTGCCCTCATCGCCTTCTCCCTCTAGCTAATGTCTGCTTCAGTTGAACAATCCAAGAACCTCTCCACCAAAGAGTCGCTTCCCCTCACCATCGGCCACTATCTCCGAAACATGAACAAGCTCAGCAACCAGTTCTTCGAAAACACACGCAACTACAAGGACAAGAGTCGTCAGCGCATCTATTTGAAAGACATTGATTGTCCTCAGGTCTGGCACGACAAGCTACAGGACCACATTCCGCCCTTCCTCTTCTACCTCAATGAGAGCACTGGAGATATTGGTGGCCCCGGCGCTGCGTCTCACTCGATCGGTCCTGCCAGACGTCCTGCACGCGGTATTGCAAGAGCCGGTGATTTGATGAGCTCTCTCCCAACAGAAATGCGTGCCGAAAACCTCATGTGCTACATCGGTCATGAAGGCACGTACACGCCTGCGCATAGAGAAATGTGCGCTACTATGGGCCACAACATCATGGTCGAGGCATCCAAGGATGTCGGTGAGGATGGCAAACCCGAAAGACCTGGTTCATCCGTCTGGTTCATGACCGAGTCCAAAGACCGCACCCTCGTTTCAGAATATTGGCTCTCAACCCTTGGACATGACATCGAGGTCGAAAATCACTTTGCCCAAGTTTCGGCCTGGAAGCGAGCTCCGTTCAGCGTCTACGTCGTGGAACAACGACCTGGTGATTTCATCCTGATCCCTCCGCTAGCCCCTCATCAGGTATGGAACAGGGGCACTCGAACGATGAAGGTCGCGTGGAACAGGACTACTGTCGAAACGCTGGAAATGGCTGTTCAAGAGGCTCTCCCAAATGCCAGGATGGTTTGCCGAGACGAACAATACAAGACAAAAGCCATTATCTACTACACGCTCATGCTATATTCTAACAGGCTCGCCGTGGCTACATCTCAAGTCGAAAAGCTTCCCGCCGACGCCGCCCGCCAGTTGATGGGAAGCTATAAAATCAAGCAACTTGTCAAAGACTTTAGACGCCTATTGTCCCTGTTCATGCAAGTTCTTATTTCTGAAATGTTCGATGGTCCTCAGGAAAAATGCGAACTGCTACCCTTCGACAGCAATGTCACGTGTGCTTATTGTAGATGCAACATCTTCAACCGCTTCTTGACATGCTCCAAGTGCAAGGATGCACTCGGACACGAAGAAGACGAGCCCTACGATGTGTGTTTAGACTGCTATGCCATGGGAAGATCCTGTGGTTGCGTTTCAGGTCTGCAATGGACTGAGCAGTTCAAGTGGAAAGAACTGACCCAGAAATATGCATCGTGGCGGATGCAGCTTATCAACTTGGACGGCAATACCACAAAAGTCCCGCCTCCCTTGACCGAAGCCCGAGCAAACCTTCCTTATAAAACCCTGGCCGAGGTGTGCAGAGAACAACTTAAGCGTCGTCCGTTTACCGATATTGTCAAGCCCAAACCCGATGATGAGCAAAGTGAGGAGGATATCATCGTCGACGACGAAGGCCGGGTGAAGAAGACCGTCAAGAAGAAGCCGAAATCGTGGCTAAAGACGCACAGTCCTTGCCACGTCTGCTGCCATAGGCATCCCAACTGGAAGTCGGCAAAGTGTACTACTTGCGACAAATGGTGGTGCTACGGCTCTTTGTTCAGAGGTGCTGATGTCATGCCACTTACAGTCATGCAGGATCCAAACTGGTCGTGTCCGCACTGCAAGAATATGTGTTTCGCAGGTGCTTGTCGCAAAGATCCAAAGCAACATCCATACGAGCCTAAAGGCACTTTGTTGGGTCATGATACCAGAAGAGTGGCCGATGCTCGAAGCGTAGAGTGCCTTGTAGACTTTTCGGTCTCAAATCTCAATTGGTTGAGAGATGATGACGAAGATGTTCAGGAAAGCGTTCGAATCAGACGAGCTCGTGAAGAAGCTCGAAGAGCCAAGGAGGCGGACCCTCTGGTAGATGACGATGAAGAAGACACTCACGACGTTGATCAGAGTCATGTTCGTTTTGATTCTTCCCCTGACGACTCTATGATTGATCCACGACTCATGGGTGGTTCTGGTTCTGCCCAAACAACCTATCCAAAAGGGAAGACGGCGCCCGCACTTGAGAACATCTTGACTCTGTCCGATACATCCAAACCCGGCCACGTTGATACAGACGCGCCGGAAGGATATGTATCTGCAAGCACGAGAGGATTTGTCGCGCCTCAAGCATCCATGTACCCGAATGTCGAGGATAGCTGCTACACCTATCCAGCTGCTCAGGACGATGAGGAAGACGACGAAGAAGGATACCAGCCCATCTCGGGCTTGCTCTCAGGGGGTGCACGTCGCAAGAAGCGGCCTCAGGAGACGAATGACGATGACGACGAGATCATCAACATGGAAGGCACAGGTCGTACAAAGAGGCGTCGCGTCTCTGAAGATGGCAACAAGCCCAGGAATGAGGCTACGAAGCAATTCGAGAAAGAGAAGGTGCGCAAGGCACTGGACGAAGCAAAAAAGGCAGGACGATTCATTGCAGCACAAGCTGCGCTACGCGGCAAGAAACGCATTGTTCGACTTCGAATGTCTGGACCACGTCTTGCGCAACTACTGGCACAACAAGCCGCAAAGGCGTTCAATCCAGTATCGCAAACACCAGAGCTGAATCAAGACCAAGACCAAGAGGCGCCTGTCGAGAACGTCTTGCTCACTTCGGACATTGCTCCAAAGGAGAAGGTTAAGAAAAAGGCACCTCAAAACCCCAACAAAATGAAGATCAGGATTGAGCGAGATGATGACTTTAGCATGCGAAGCGATCGACTACAGCGTGCCGAGAAGCGCAAGCGCAAGCTTCCAAATAAGTTGGAATATGAGGAGGTCGACGTCGAATCAGACTTTGATTCGGGAGAAAGTGATGGCGACGAAGGAATGCGCAATGGCAGAAGAAAGGGAAAGCGAACGATATCATCGTACATCAAGAACAAACACATTGACGACCCGGAGCTTCCTGACGCACTGCCCGATAACTACAAAGATTCGAGAAGCAGGATGCAGGGCAAGGTCCCAGCGAGTCGACGAGAAGCGCCTGCTCGTGGACAAATGCTTCCACCTGCACGACCGAGGAACAAGCCTCACGATGATTACAATGGCAATACTGCTTCCGACACTGAGGATGACGAGGAAACGACAGTCGAGGAGCAGAATCGACTTGCGAAACTCGAAGCGCTCAAAATGGTCGAAGAAGAGTCAGATCGTCGCCCAACTCCTGTGCATCGATCAATCCTTGACAACCGCAACGGAAAGAAGATTCGAATTGTCTCGAAGACCGCTGTCTCAAACTCGCACGAACATCGCTAGTCCGTTAATAAGGGCTGAAAACTGTAGTAACTAGTCAGTCAGATAGACTCGGCTTGGCCAATAATGTATTTATATACTCCATACTCGGTATACAGGGGACTGAGGGGAGAAGAGAAGAAGCACTATTATTTCATGCATCAAAATCCTTATTCTGACCAAATCTGTGATTGATCGTCATGGATTATTAGTCTTTATTAGGTAATCCTGACTGGCGGAGGATTCTTATATCCGACCCTACGGAGTAATAGCTGTCATCGTCCGTATCTTACGAGGCAGCCAAGGCACTCCCGTCGTATACCAAGATACCAAGACGCAGTAGAGTTTGTGCCAAGCGAGCCTCCTACAAGATTATGTGCAAACCTATTTCACATTCAACCTACTTGATCCTGACATAACATCGCTCGTGTCAGAACGCGCCGACGGGTGCGAGTGTTCTGGTTGCTTTTTTGTTTCTACTGGACAAAGCGAAGCATATTCTGTTCACCGGTAGGTTTGATGACTGCTAAGTAGGCTGAGAGGTTAGCAGACGAACGGTAAAGTCTTGTCTTGCCCTTTCTGGTCGGCTATAGCCTTTTGCTTGCAGGAAGTGGCGTGTTGTGGCTTGGGGATGTTTTCTGTTTTTTGAAGATTTAATGATTCGGAAAGCCACAGCTCCTTCGAATGACATACTGTCATGTAGTAGTGATCTAGGCAAACGCCACTGCATGTAAGGGTCCACATGAAGGAGTAGAAGAACTTGTTGTTACAGCTGCTCTTGAGTGTTGCTGTAGTCTGTAGGAAGACAAGATGAGCGATGATGATGATCCCGAGTCAAACCCCGAGACGCCGAGAAATATCCCTGCTCGTTCTTCCTTCTCCCATCGTCATCAACAGCATCATCCGTCCCAGGGTTGTATCAATGTAGAGTTCTCGGCGATATAGATATTTTAAGGTTATGCTTTCCTGCCCTCTTATAACGACATACGACCGTACGACGAGCGGCTCATCGCCACGTCAAGGGAAACTAGACATGTCACTCCGTAGATGTAGGTTATCTAGCTGGTTTCAGCAATCCTGACATACTTTTTCTGGCTTCAGAATCGCTTCTTCCCCTTGACCGCTTGACGTGAAGGGAGGTGAGGACTCGTAATGCAAAGAATCGATCAGTAGCCGCTGCCATGCAGCTCTGATGCCAAGTTGGCTGTTTGGAAAAGAAGGCTTCTGTGCCTTCTCCTTCGACTTGCTTAAGCATAACGACAACGCATATGTGATGGGTTTCACCACAAGAAGGATAGGAGAAAAGATGCAAAACAAGGGAAGTCGAAATATACTTTCTCATCGACTCGCCAAAGGACCAGACGGACCAAACTTCCGTCGTGGTGCACATGTCATGCCAAAACGTTCCTTTCTTTTAGCTTGCTTGGGTGTTTTCTCGATCGATCAGCGCAGCCGCGTGGTGCCTGTCAGACTGACTGTCAAGATCTTCGGAGGTTGGTTTCCTTCGTGCCCTGATCATGTGACTTTTGATCTCGGCCTTCCGTCCATATCCGGTGTCCGTCCGAGTCAGACAGAGTTCGCTGACGGATCGCTTTTAAGGTTTTTATCAAACTTGACGCCGTCGGCGAGAAGTGACCGGTCAGGGTTGTCCTTTTCGGGGCAGTGTGCTACGAACGAAGATTTTGAGGCTATTCCGGACACAGAAAATGGTCGGGCTGGACAACGGATTTGGCTTGGTGTACAGTGTAGAAGGACTGTTGGACTCATGTTGATGTCGAGCCCTCTAGCATCATCTTGTTGTGGTTGTTGGCTGGTAGCCATGGGGTATCTTGCATGTTGGTCTTGGGTGCAAAAGCTGTTGAAGCTGACAGGTATGAATTGATCTCTTCAAGGATGACGAAAAACCTCTTGGTCTTTGCCCGGAGAGGAAGGCAAATACCGAAGATGATGATGAAGCTTCGGTGTGATGTGTCTAAAGGAGAGAAGTCCGCATTGTCTCTGTTGATGAAGACGTGATGGCAATCTACATCCTGGAAAGCCCATCCTGCAATTCTTTACTCCGTACCTGGTTGATTGACGAACTATCTGTGGGTCAAATCAATAATAAATTTGTACGTATCGTACCCTTTTTCTCAGCCCTATGATCCGCATCGCAATTCATTCATGATTCATCCCTGCGCATTCTGGAGATTAAAAATCACAAACCTCATCGGCAAAAAGAAGTGATCTCCCTTTTTGGAAGTTTATGACATTGCGAACACCACCATGCAATGCAACGTAAATCGGCAACTCGGACAACTGCGAGGTGGCGCAGGTGGGACGACCTACTGATTTCTCTGACAGTTCTCATTCAGCTTGATACTCTCATTGAACCTTGTCCTTTGGTGATTTTGCGTTCCATGAGATGAAGTCGTCTTTTGCGAATGCATTTGTATACGGATACGCGCAGTATCGAGATGCTTGATCAAATCTTACTCAGTCAAGGGGGCCCCACCTGCGCTACTGACTCTCTTCGCCGCATAATAAGGTTCAATGTAGAGTTCTGCGGGACTGCACGTGTGGGGCTACAAGACAAGAGAAAGAAGACCCACGACATGCGACAAACAACGACCAACGACGACAACGACGACGACGATTGTGAGATACCCGACCGCAAAAATTCCACCGGGCAAAAAAGGCACACGCCCCCCCCCCGCTACTACTAAACAGGGCGTGCTTGCAAATCAGCAGCCCCAAGACATCTTTCGACGCCTCCAGAGACCCAGCGCCTTGGTCACGGTCAATAAGCCGGCTGGGGAAGAACGGTTTTTCCTTTTGATTGTTATTGCGGGTTCGAGGCACTATGGCGTGCGTGTGCGTGTGTTCAGTGGCGCGCGGGTTGTAAAGGTGAGTACTTGGTGGCTTTTTTTGGTATCAGACATCCTTGCCCTACCTGGGTGCCGCTGTTGTTGGGTCAAAACGAGTGAGACGAAATGATCCTTCCACCGCCGCCTATTGGGCACTGATCACAAATATCAAAAAAAAAGTCAAGAGCCAGGTACGGGATAATTGCAACCAAATAAAACCAAACCAAAAAAGAAAAAAGGCTTTTCTTTCGGAGTAAGTAAGATCTAAATCATTTCGCTTACTTCTTTTCACCCCGTCGTCGTCGTCTATCTTTTCTCCCTTTCCGGATTATCATAATGCTTTTTTTTTTATCTCCCCACCAAACCCTTTGGGGGGGAGTTTCATGACTGGAGCCTATAAGTGCTTGTTAGAGTACGGGTTAACATGATGACCCTATTATTCATTGTCTTTTTTTTTGGCTTGGCAGGATTCGCGTATAAGCTGGGCAAGCTATCGTATTCCTTCCCGTCTTTCTTGTCTTTCTACGGATAAACCGGCGTAGAACAAAAATCCTACAAGGCTGTCACAGAGAGGAACAAGGGCGCCATTTATTTATTTTACATCCCTCTCTTCTTTGTTTCCCGAGTCAAGAAAGACCGCAGAGATGGCGGGGAGGTTGGGGGGAAGGGGGGGGTCGCGCTGGTCTCTCTCTCCCACATACAGAAAGCAAAGACGGAATGGCTCCCGTCTTGTGCGCGTTGCATCACGCCCTTTCACTCGCCCTTCAATTCCCTGATGATGCCTACCTCACGCTACGCCAAGAAGAGGGGGGCAAATAAATGGCTTTTTTTGTGCAAGGAAGGAAAAAAAACGTATGTAAGAGAGTGGATAATAAATTATAATGGGCTTGTCGGAGGGGGTTTTTACGGCGAGTGGGATGGGAGCAAATGATCTACAACTAACCAACCACAAAAACGACGACCTAACGTCTGTTCGTTGGATTTTGCGTGAAAGAGAGATAGATCCTAAACAAGGCACGAGACACGTGGACTCGAGACATTTTCAGAAGGATTCAGTATCAAGAATTGAGAGTGAAGGAAGGGCAAGATACTTGGTAAGCCTAATCTTTATTTTTCGCCAAAAGATTATTTATATACATATATGACGATATATAATAATCATTAACCAATTTTTTTTGGAATAGCGAAGAAAACAAGAAAGAGCCAAAGGCGAAGAAAAAAAAAGCAAAGGGATCGTTTCATTAAACATGCGTTGATTTCTCAGATGCTTGCTGCTGCTGCTACTGCCTGCTGCCCCGTTGTTGGTTTCCCAGTCCGCTGGTTCATTATGCGGTTACGTAGGTACGTGTCTGTTTAGTAGTGATCCATTGCCCGGAGGACCAGTCCGAAAAAAAAGAACCCCCCCATGACACGACATGGCATGTCGTTTTTGCAAAAAAAATCTTCTCTCCCTGTCTTTTTTTGCCCCAATGGAAATAAGAGATCATCCAAGTTGCAGTATGACATAAGCTAAGCGTGTGGCAAACACGCGCTCCAGACCACCGGGTTTCTCGCAGAATTGTACTGTCAATTGGTGCATCGGATAGCTGTGCGGTATCCGTATTCTCCGCTTTTTGGAAAAGCCCCATTGGGATCGCGGCATCCAGTTACCGCCACTCTGGAATGTCCGAAGATGAGCTTGTAATAGGACTGTAGACGACATGATGATGATTCAATCGGTGCTGTCGTCCAAACCCATGCCATGTCGCGCACCTCGTATACCAGATACGAAAGGTTCTCGACCATGAGCATGTCTCGGGGGGGCAATGGTGGTCCGCCACGAAGCATCGATCTACAGGCCAGAAACCCTCTGTCTCGATGCTGTGGGGTGTAGAAAAAAGGGCGCCGCAAGGAGCACCAAGAATCCTCTTCCACCGAAAAAAAAACATGCTGTTCCTGTTGCAAGCAAAAGAGGAAGCATGACGCGGCGCCGTGTATGTGATCATCTCCATGGACATTGCAGCAATCTTCTGCCATCCGTCCTCTGTCTCGCGTTAGTCGCTTGCGTTGACATCTGTTGGACCAGGGACGAAGCTTACAGAAACGATCGAATGCTGGACAAGAAATCTACTGGACAGGCGACTGGCCGCGAGAAGAAGCATCCGAGTAGCTCGACCAGAAGCGAGCAATCGCCTTCTCAGCAACCTCCAGCCCCTGATAGCGACCAACAAAGAAGTTGAAGATGGCAAACTCGTCCTTGGAAAGTACGTAGCTGTCTGGCTGCGAGTCGAGACGGGTCCAGACTTGGGCGAGTTGTTGCTCGAGGTACTTGGCAACGCAGTCGTCGAGGTCGCCTTCAGTGTTGCGAGCTATGTCGAGGGCGCGCTGGATGTCCAGGACGCCGAGGTCACTGATGTCCATCGAGTCGCGGTGTGACATTGTCGAGGATGAGACAGAGTGTTGGCGAGTTCGGGGTGAAGAACAGGTGTTGGAAGCGAACATGATAGGAGAAGGAAGGGAAGTAACGTGGATAGCCATTTGTGAGAAGAGTGAAAGAGAGGAAGGGGAGAGGAGCAAGGAGTGGAGATAAAAGTAATAAAGTAGTGATAGGTCCTTGGCGAGGTGAAGTTGGATGATGCGAGCAAGGGAGTCAAAAGACCTTTATATTTGGATAGTCAAAAGTTGGAAGAAAAAGGACTTACGATAGATACGAATCAGGCCCGTGGCATATCCTTCTATATACGTAGGACCCATATCCCGTGCGAACGAAGAAAAAAGCCCAGCCCAATTTTTCTTTGTTTAGGCTAAGGGGGAGGGAAGCCTTGTGACGCCCCTGTCATAGGAAAGTTGATCTTTGGAGAACAAGCTTCGAATGGCCGCTGTTTGGTGAGTACCATAACGTGTTTTGAACTGGGGGGCGCGTGCTTTCTGCGGAAGGGGCGGCGAGCCCGAGAAGTGTATACTCCACCACCATGTTTTGGGGACCAAGCAGGTGCCAAAAGCCCGCTGATCAGGAATCGTAAACGGTTTTGACGGGCGAGTCTAGAGAGAAAGAAAGGTAGAGTGAGGAGTAGATCGCGGACCAAAGCATGACCACAGCACAGCACTATGCAGGCCGAAAACCTACTACGCTTCATCTTTGACTTGATTAACCTTTACTGGCACATATTTTACAGTCCAGAAGGCCTTTACATCATGATTCGCACTGTGGCAAACAAGAGAAGGGGCATGACAAGCAGAATTAAATGATCCTCGCAAGCACATGTCATGAGCAATCAGTTTGGAATTGGGCGACTTGGAAGTCTAATAGAGTATGGATTGTAATAGCCAAAGTGGGGCCCCTGTTGATGAAACCCGGCTCTTGCAAGAAGAGAACAGCAACTTTCAACAAGCGAGAGTCATAGCTAAACCGTCTGCCTGATGCGATGTAACGGGCATATGTGAAAAGTAATCGAGTCAAAAGAGACCGCGCAAAACCTACACAAGCGAACAGAGATCGGTCATGGTCGGACATTGTTATTAGTAGTATTACTATTATTATTATTATTATTATTATTATTGGCATGGGTGCATTGTATCTGTCGAACCATGTGGCTGCAGCAGTTCTCGCGCGAAAGAGTGTTCGATGGGAAGAGCCAAAGGTCCACAAGCCCATCGATCGCAACTCGCACATGGCTTTGACATGGCATGCCTGTGAGTGTACCATACCAAGGCGAACGAACCCTGAAGATTGGATGGCTCGACCCTGGTGTAGGTCGGAATAATGTACAATAGTAGTAGTATTTTCGATGGAGAAAGTGAAAACGACCTTCAAAGCAAATCGATCAGCCCGTGGCGTCTCACATGTACCGAAGTATCGACTCGGCAAGGAATGGCGTTAGGCTCGACTCCGAAAGTTGCCAACCATTGGTGGAGAATCAGCTAGGGCTCACCGGCGTGCTCTAATCCGACTACTTTGGCTCGGAAGCTTGAATTCATGAGGATTCTCTGTGGTGGCAGAGAAGGCTCGGCCTCGGGGTTGGACATGATGCCGACCGACCTTGCAAGGTATCATTAACATTTTTCATCAGCAGGTGTCATGATCAACTGCATGATGAAATGGAAGCAAGACGATTCATTACTGTAAGAATCAAGAGTGAGGCTGGGCCTGATTAGTGATTACTCGAAATAAGTGGACCTCGCCCTTGATATTGTATGACATGTCACTACTTGCAGACAGTCGAAGCTTTTACCTACCACGGCGTCAAGTCGGCCGTCTGACATGGGGCCGACGGCAAGACTACCTATCTCAAATCCAACAGGCATAAGGCGTGATGTGGTGGAGATGGTCTCTGGTGTGGATCTCACCTGCCCAAGATGATAAAAAGGGTTACGGGCGTAAAAGCGAAGCAAAGGATTGAAATTGCCATGTCGCAGTCTCTAGCAGCTGGACGAAGCAGATCTGGCCTTTCGGCTAGTCTTACGATCTGGATATCATGACTCGGGTAGAGTTGGAATGACAGTAGCTAGGACGAAGCAAAAAGAAATGGACATTATTGAGTGGAAAAAAGGGACAGGAAGGGATGAGTACGGCGGTTCTGCCTTTGCAAATGCGCCCATGAGTAGTGGAGAATACAGCGCGTTACACAGCGTTAAGTAGATGTAGTCGTTATAGCTGGAAAGGGGAGCAGAGCCTCCTCCTGCCCTGCGGGGTCTAGCGGGCTGACTCGGGTTTGCGAAATTTGAGCAGCAGGCAGCAGCAAGCTACAGCTCTCGTACAAGCACCTCATAAATCAACCGAATAGACACTCATGCTGCAGCGCCAAGTCGCCACCACCAAGCTTCCCTTCAGAAGCGCCGCCCAGCAGCTCTCTCGAAGGCTACCGCAACAGCGAGCGGCGCATTCCTCCCGCAGCACCACAAAATCACCACCACCACCATGGCGACAACACCTTCTCTTCCGCTTTCGCTCCTCCTTCTCCCGCCAACAACAACAAACCCGCAACAACAGTACCAATAAGAGACCAACCCCCGATCCGACGCCCCATCTCGGTAGCCCCGCCCCTCAACTCACCTTCTACCAACGCTTCAAGCAGCTGGGCAAAGAATACGGCTGGGTCGTCACAGGTGTCTATTTCGGTCTCTCTGCGCTAGACCTGCCGCTGTGTTTCTTGGCCGTCAGGAGTTTGGGAACCGAAAGAGTGGCCAGGTGGGAGCATGCTATTGTGGGCACCGTCAAGGATGCCATCAAGAGTGTCATGCCCGACATGGGCAGCAAGGCTGAGCAGGTGGCAGGACAGGTTGAAACTGCTGCTGCCGGCGACTCGGCGGCAAGAGATGGCAATGTTTGGGGTGTTGAGGAGGCCGAGGCCCGTAACAACGAGGAAGCATGTGAGTTTTTGATTCGTTCCAACAGACATCACCTATACTAATCTCCCCTCAAAGCTCTGTGGACACAGTTCGTGCTCGCCTATGCCATCCACAAATCCTTCATCTTCATCAGAGTGCCCCTGGCCGTGGCTGTCACCCCAAAAGTCGTCAAGCTCCTACGGTCCTGGGGCTACCAGATTGGGAAAAAGAAGATCAAGATGCCAAAAAACAAGCTGTAATATATACGATAGAGAACATGTTTGCTTGTAACAGAAAAGGAAATCTGTATTCTATATGTAAAAATGCTATTCAACTTCTCCGCTTTCATCTCCATTTCCACATCTGTTCACCCGCAAGGTCGAAACAAGCATTACCAAAAGCTGACGAACTGACACAAGCATTCCTGAGTAAGCAAGAACTTACCAGATGAAACCAGAAAAAAAAATAAAATAAAAAAATAAAAAAAGAGTCGAATCGTGGTAAGCCGCAGATGCCCAGACTCGAAACACAGTGTGACAGCTAGCCAAACCATCTCCGTGTTTCATCAGCTTAAGATGGCAGTGCAATGCTGACAGCAACCTGACAAGTGACTTTCTTCCAAAACTCAAATCTTTCCTTCTCTTTTCTCTTCCCGAAAGCCAAACGAACGAGTCACTGACACAATCCATGTTTCGATACATTGCTTAGAATAGACGGGCGCTCGACTCACCTGCGTTGTTACATGTGGTGGGGCCTAGTCAGGTCAGGCCAAAAACATCGTTCCTTCGATGAGACCTCATCCAGTCAGTGCCTTCTCGGGAGATTGGTAAATCTTGAGTCAAAGACCATTTCCAATGCCATGTCAACGTTGTCGTGTCCAGGGTTCATGTCTTTCAACCTTCGTTTCACACCCTTTGTTAGCCGTCACAATCACTCTGGCCTTGGCTCGCTTTCTGCTCTTGATCCTCCTCAGTCGCAGACTTTTGCATCGTGGCCTGTTGCTCACTTCGTCGTGGAAGGAACGACTCCTCTCTCTTGCTCCATCCTCCCTTGCTTCTTCTAAATCATGCTTCATTTATCTTTCATGCGTATCATTCTTTCTCTCTTTCTATGATCATGAATTGTTGGAATGACCACATCTCTCGAGGGCAATTTTTCTTTTCTTTTTCTTTTGTAACTTTTTTTCAGTCTTTCTCCCTCCCGAGCATGTTTCCTTCAACTCCTCTGCTTTTGCAGGGCCCCTCTTTCGTATAGTCACTATAAGAAAAGAATCGCAACGTAAAGATATAAAAATAGCAAAAGCATCGCAACCCACGCACTTCGTCCTCAATTCTCTTCTCTTGTCTTTTTCCCTCCATTCCCATGCCATCTGGGAATTCATCAATTCTCCAGATCTTGGTCAATGGTGCTCGCATGACTGAATGTGTCGAAGCTCATGCCACAGTGCCGGCGGAATATTGGTACCGCATGTGTTGTTCTCGCAAATGGTAGCTGGATGTCAGTTCGCTTTGTGGTTGCTGCTTCATTAGTAAGGGGAATAGCCTCTACCGCGACCGCGGTAACCTCCGCGGTAACTGTTACATCACTGTCAGCAATTTCGTCTAGGAGAGAAGTGGAATGAGCGAACTCACCCTCCTCGAGGGGGGTAGGCGGGTGCACCACCAAAGCCTCCGCGTCCGCCAAAAGGAGGAGCGCCAAAGGGGCCACCGCGCCCACGTCCACGACCGCGGCCAGCCATAGCTGCAGCACCTCTCGCGAGACCGGGCAGGTTAGTGCGCTTAGGAACAACCTAATCACCGATTTAGCCGAGAAAATTTCGATGGCGGAATCATGACACACCTTCAAGTTGCGCCCTCTGAAGACACTATCATTGAGCACAATGGCGTTGGCAACCAGGCTGGGCTCGGTGAACTCGACATAGGCGTATCCCTTGGGGTGACCAGTGAACTTGTCGAGCAAAATAGTGACACGGTTGATGGGTCCACAGCTGCCAAAGTGTGCCTGGATCTCCTCGGGCGAGGCGCCATAGTCGACGTTGCCGACAAACACGGAGCGCGTGTCGATGTCTTCTTTGCTCTCGCGCAGACCGTCCTGTTGTTGGTCCAGGCTGGCTTGCATCTCGCGCAGCTTTTGTGCCTCGGCTTCCATCTCTTGCACGCGCTTCTTCATGGCGGCGATTTCTTCCTCGTCGTTGGTCTCGTCGTCGTTAACGGGCTGCTCCTCTTCGGGCCTCGGCGGCGCTTCGGTGTCGGACATTGTTGTGATGGTGTTGAAGGGGTTGAAGGGGACTGCGAGTGGGTTCAGCATGGTCACTTGTTACCAGAGTGGATAGCTAGTCGGTGGTGATAGCCGTAGTAGTGCAACTCACGTTGGATGAGAAGGTAGGTGGGCGCTAAGTAGGAAGAGAATCGTCGGAAAGCCTCTGATTTCACAATGAAGGAAAAGGCGCAAGTGACACTCGGACAAATGCGGGCAAGTCGCAACGCGGACGTCGATGGATGGTGAAAGTTGATGGTCGAGTCTGGAAGTGAATGTGAGTGAACGTCAATCGTCCAACTCGCATGCCAAGTCCTGGAGAAACGCGACTTCCACTTTCCACCTCAGTGTTTGTTCCTTCCTCATTCGTCACTAAATCCAGCAAGCTCTACACATCTTTTGATGCCTAGGAAAATACTAGGTATTCTATAAAGATATCATCATATCATTCCTTACTTTCAGTGCCTTTTGCTCTGTATGCGAAACGCGAACTAGGCGCACAGATACAACCATGCAACTGCAAGAGTCTAGAAGACCACTCTTACCAAGATCACAATCTCCCGATCACGCAACTTCTACATTCGACACGGCTCGCAGCAACACACGCCGCTACCTGAACTCAAAACTTGGGCACTATGCCATTCTCCTCCTCGTATCACTCGACTGCTCCAGCATCTTTGCCGAATTCGTCATCCAAATCTTCACATGCGAAGGCAGGATCTCAAAGTCTAGAGGCCATGTTGCTCAGGAAACCGTGGGCATTGTTGGTCTGATCTTCTCTTGCCTTTTCATGCTAGAATTGCTCGCGAGTATATGGGCTTTTGGATTCAGGTGAGTTATGATTTGTAGAATGCACATTGCTGTTCGTCACCACTGCCTCGAAGACGGGAGTGACTGATGTGGGATGCACAGATACTTTCGATCAAAGTTTCACTGCTTTGATTCTACTGTCATAGTGGCTAGCTTTGTGATTGACGTCTTACTAAGGGGCATGCTCGAGGAGGTTGCCTCTCTGGTCATCATTCTCCGACTCTGGCGTGTCATCAAGATCATAGAAGAATTGAGTGTCGGCGCTCAAGAACAGACCGAGGCCCTGCGCGAACGTATCGAGCAGCTCGAGGAGGAGAAGTCACAAATGTGCACTGAGTTAGACCAGCTCAAAGCCCGCGTACAAGACTCCCATGTCTGACGTACATGTATGTAGAATTCTCGAAATAAATACGCGATGAACTAAAACCTGAGCTCTCTGATCGAGGACCTTGTAAGAGGCAGAATCCAGCTCCAAGAACTCCTCGCTAAAAGCTGGTATATGTGTCGTGTTATTCACTTGCTTTTGCATGTTCTCAAACGATGCCCTTCCCCCGGTAACTAATTTTTCATCGTCTGTCGTAAGCATCGATGTGACGTGACGAGGGCCATGCATTTCCGGCAATCATGGGTTCACCGCGACCGTACTGGTCCACTGGCGCTTCAAGATCACGTATTACTCTCATTGGATTCCCGGCAACAACCTTGTACGGATCGACATTCTATCGAGATTTGTCAGTGAAAAATGTACCGGGTCCATTTATTGTGACAACAACTTACAGCGCTGACGACCGTTCCCGGCTCGATGATGCAGCCACGGCAGATTCTTACGTCTGCAAGGACGATAACATCGCCGCCGATAAAGCAGTCTTCTTCGATCAGAATCCGGCCTCCACGTACTTTGCCTTGACTACCGTTGCGCACTCTCGCATCAAGTCCGGCGTCGGGTCCCATGCCGTAGAGCTTGACGTTTGGACCAATGATTGTGCCTTTGCCGATGGTGACCGGGCAGGGGTCGGAGATGACACATCCAGCTTGTATGACAACATCATCGGCTATGTGAACGTTGTAGCCATAGTCGCACTTGAAGGGAGTGTCGATGAGGATTCTAGAGCCGATGGTGCCAAAGGGATGGTTGTTTGCCTCTGCTATGTGTTTGAGGCGGTCGGGCTGCAGGATTTGTTGGAACAGTCTTATTCGGCCGTCCATGTCGATGTCAAAGGCGGCAGAGGTTGCCGTGTTGTAGCGTTCGACGGCTTGCCTGCACCACCTGCGGTCTTCTAGGAGTTCGGGGTCGCTCCAATGGCGGTAGTCTCTGCCGGCAAGCATGTTTTCCTTTTCACTAGGCGCGGAATTGCGGCCGTACGCCGACATGGCAAAGCGGTGCAGATGCATTGCTCTGGATGCGTCGAAGGCGCTGCCCAAGCTTGTGGTAGTACCGCTGAGGGTACTGCGACCATAGCTGGTGCGACCGAAAGTGCCACGACTGCTGCTGTTGGTATCGGTGGCGACGCTGGGTGCCGTCATGCCGAACTTGTTGGAAGGATATATGGGTTGGCCGCGAGCCACTTCAGGGGGTGGCCGAGCATAACGATCCGGCAGGTATCGCGCCTCGTGCTCGGATGGTCCAGCAGGGATTGGTTCGTTGGCTCGTGTCGGCGGTTGTGTACGGCTTTCTTGAGAGACTCGTCGTTGGCTCTCGATCCAGTGTTCGGTCGGAGCTCCAGCCGCCCTGCTATACGTCTAAGTTGATGGTCTACCACTGCTTGTAAAAAAAACACTTACGATTGACGCGGGTCAGGCGCAGGTCGTCCTTCTGAAGCTTTTGCTTGAAGTGGAACGGCCGTCTTGGGCGCCAGCTTGACATTGAATTCGCTCTTGGGGCCGTAGCCCTCACAAGTAAAGCCTCCCCGAGTGCAGTTCTGACAGTTGGGCTTCGCTTCATCGCACTTCTTCTTCCGCCTGCGGCATGTACTGGGTAACATCATGTAAGCGCGCGTTTCACCAACACTGTCGCTTGACTCACTGGCATCCTGTCTTTGTTCTCTGTGAGAAGCGACGACGTTGAGCGGGGCCTTTTCTCCCGCCCAACGACTCATTCTGCATCTCTGATTCTTGATCGCTTTGGAAGTCGTTTTCGGCAGGCGGACTCGCGCTCTCCTCATCGCCGTCGATGTTTTCGTTTGCTTCATTGCTCTCATTATGATGCATGTGCGAATCTCGGCGCATGCTATCGTCGTCATGCACATCCGCTCCAACCTGATCATCCCGCCAGCCTGGTATGTTGACCCTGCTGCTTGGAAATAAATGTCAGTGTGTGTTCTGGCTGTTCTCTACAAGACCAAATCCTTACATTACATTTCGTCTCTCGTCTTCTCGAGCCTGAGCCGTGCGTGAGACACTTCGACCGGGGGACCCGGGTTCGACTGCGCCCTCGTATCCTTCCTCACGGCGGGATGGTGGCGAGACAAACTCGGGCGAATTCTTGAAGAACGACGCGTCAGTGGATCTTTTGCGCTTTCCCGCCGCACGACTGGTCTCTCGATCAGGAGAGCCCCAACCAAGAGGGCCACGAGGCCTGGTCTTGCCTTCCTTGCGGGATGCAGGAGGTGGCTTGATTTCAGGTTGGGGTGTAGCTACATGCTGAGAAGGAGCATCTTGAAGACGCTGCAGCTCGGGCAGAGCTGAGGGGTCCGGTCGAAAAGATGTGTTTTGCGCCGGACTCGCAATGCTCCTGCTGCCATTGACTGTCGTAAAGGCGGTTGCCGGACTCGCCCGGACCTCTCTGTCCAGCCGAGATTCGTCGGCCTCGGAGGATGGCTTGATTGCAGCCATATACGCTCAGTAAACAAGCCTTGGAGATGTTTTGCACACAAACACTCCCCAACGTCCCTCTGCCGAGTCCTGATCCGGATCCCGAGTCAAAAGTAAACCGGAGGTCGAGGACACTTGTAGTCAGTTTCCAGCAGAGCGGTGGCCCATGCAGTTCGCCAGAGGAGTGGGGCAGAAGTAACAATGCGTTTCAGGCAGGTCCGTCTCCAGAGTGTTTGCCGGGTCGGGAACAGGCCAACAAACAAAAACGTACAAGCAAGAGCGCTGGGAAATCAGGAAACGTGTGCTGCGTCTTTTTGGCGGCTTGCGGCTAAGGGAAGCGAGAAGATGCGCATGCGATCCTAAGAGAAGAGCGAAAAGAGAGGGTAGGGAGACAAGAAGGAGCAGCAAGCATTTCACAACGAGTGTTGCAAGCAAAGAAGAAAAAAGGACTAGGCACTCGGACGGCCACGCGAGCAGTATTGGCCAGACCGAGCAGAGCGCGACAGCAACGAAATACCCGCAACTTTTCTGTCGTGGAGCTGGCGGCGTTGCCGCGTTCTGTAAATAAAGCCCCCCCCCCCATCGCAAGGATCCCGCTGCACGATGTGATAGGCCGCCTTGCGCGTCCACTCAACTTGATTCACCCCTTCACGCTTACCGCAGCGAACAGGTTCGGTCAAAGTATGATGGCTGATTGGAGCGCTTGTAAGATCCTGCCTAAGTCCTGGCCGGTGGCCGCTTTTTTCATATGTCTGTTGATTGGTGTGAGTACTGGTCGCATGAACTTTGTTTTTTTCACTCTGCCCAGGCCGAAGCAGTCTGTGCAGCCATCGTATTCATTTCCTTCGGCTCCCTGGGAGTTCACTGCTCTCCCACCAGCTCGTGAGGGGTTGACATGGAAGCGTGTGTACGAACGACATGGACTCGGGTCGACAAGCGTGTGCACTATTGACGCATGGAGGAAACCGATGAGCCGCTTGAGACGCTGCGTGTTACAGGTCTTATTATTGGAGCCTTCTAAAAGAGTAGCGACTTGTGCAAGACAACCAGCGCGGGGATCATCGTGCTGAGAAGGGGCGCCATTTGGGCTGTGATGGTATGCATGGCCGGCACATGGTCGTGACGAGAGCGGCAATTGCGTTGTGGCCGTCGTGACCTTTTTCCAACGTGGCATTCACGGAGTGATGTTATATACTGAAACTGATATCCCAAGCCCAATCTTCAAGGAAACCCGACGATGGTTCGTCGTGCGGGAGCTTATGCGGACCGTTGGACAGTGTACCAGAGTTGAGAATGGGGGGAGCATTTCTGCATGGGTCTATAAAAAATATGGAGAGCTGGACCTTTCACAGTGCTCCTGCCCTTTCGCAAACCACCACGTTCCTTCCTCTGACGCGACCTGGTTCTCAGAATGTAACGTCTGAGAAAAGTCTCGTCTGAGCATTGGATATTGTGATTTAATTGGCGAAAAACTGTTGAGTGCCAGGTCGCTCGTTTTTGGCGATTGAGGCATGGACGACCCGACCGACTGGGTTTTCAATATCATTGATCAGGCGGTCCGGAAGCACTGACCTCGTGCCTTGTGATGTGGGCACAAGGTCTCAGAAAGTCTCAACATGCTAGAATGATTCGAGAGAATGTCATCGCGAATTGATGAGCCATGTATTGAGTAAGCGCGCGCGTTGGAACAAGGCGTTTGCATCAACTCTTAGTCGTAGGACAGAGGATACTACGTGTACGAGAGCCAGTACATGGTCATGCGGCATGGTCTGACACCAGCTATGCACCTCTCTATCCGTAGGCGAGATGCTTAGGGAAATCTCGCACGACTAATATATTGACAGGGTGCCTAACCCGTCAAGGATCTAAGCCAGCTGGCGACCCTGACCTAACGTGGCAGTCGCATTATGAGCGTCCAAAATCGACAAAAACATATCATAAGGCACCTCAAGTCCTTGAATGTTCTAAATAGTCCGGTCTGTGTCCAGCTGCGCCGTAGCCTTTGCTTATTTCTGCTGCATATCCAAGTCGACTTTTGTCACACCGGATTTCCCGGCTCTAGACTGCTCTGCAGATGCGCTCTGCCATGTGTGAGAAGATCGCAGGTTACACGCGCGGTCATGCTTGTACTGGGCGCAAGGGAGTGCGTGGACACGCTCTTCTCAGCAGCGCTTATGGCGCTCTCTATGTCCAGCGTCCAGCGCGCTGCAATCCTCTGCCACCTGTACAGAAACCCGTCATGACTCCATTTTCTGTTGGAGCATCCCAGGACTCTTTATGGAGACGTGCTGCCCGCGACGCTCCTTCACGCGGGACGCGAAGTACACATATCCCATTATCAGCACCCTGCTGTCGAGCGTGCCTGCTCCTCAACTACATTTCCGTCAAATACGTGACGCATATATAAAGGAGATCAATAGTGGGTAGAATGTGCCTGTACAGTAACGATATCACATTGGAACAATGTGTGCACAAATCTTCGCTCACGGGTGGGTGATTCTCTTCTTCAACAACCAGCAGGCAGCCAGCATATCAATGAAAAGGGATGCACAAAAGTGCAAAAAAGGATGAAAACAAAAATTCCCCGGATGGAGGCCCCGTAGGACATCCATAAAGAGTCTCCTGCGCGCTGTGCAATGCACGGAGTCCCCTTAAAGAGCAAGCCTTCTTGATCGCCGCTCTTTCCAGAAGGTAAGTATGACAGGAGAAGAGGATGGCAAGGGAGAGGCGGCTTTTATAGTTGAGAATGTTTGCTGCTCAGCTGACTAAGAGAAGCCGGCGGAAGACGCCGGTGTCACTAGCAGGCTCCAGTGATGATGGGGGGCTGTGATTGGCTCCCTGGGATTCCATCGGCTTCTGGCGCCAAGTGAATTATCCGACGCTCGCTCTCCATGTGTCTCCACCCTCTAGTTAGAAACCGACAGTGAAGTTGTCAAAAGCGGATGGGCAGCTTCAAAATGGTGACCACAGAAGCGGAAACGGAGTATCAACAGGCAGTCCCTTCAGCATCTCCGAGCAGAATTTCCCTTGCCGTCATCTCCATGTTGGCTCGACGAGCGGATTGTCCTCGATGCCCTTTGTAACGGTAGGCAGTGCCATATGAAAAACACAGAATTTATGCTATCAAGTGCCCAATGGCAAGTCATTTGTATGTGACCCCTATTGTAGCCTCTGGAATAGGAGTGACCTTTCAGTTGGTCTCTCATGACCCTACTCGTAGATATCTTTCAGTGCATCCAAGCCAAGCACCTGCGAACGCATGTTATAGAGACGCGATGAGCTCTCTTGATTTGCTACCACTCGCAGAGAGAGAGAGAGACTCATGATCGGCTACTCTCCTTGGCTCTCAAGCAAGGCTGAGGAAAGGATGATGAAAACAAAGGCAAGTGCGACTCAACTGATCTGGGCTTAGTGCTCTTCCCAACTTTGCATCATGCCTCTTTCGAACTTGAACAACTTCTTCTCAACATCACATCTCCAACACCACCGGATTCATCATCACCATCAATATCTTCAACATTGCCCTCATACCTTCAGTATTACCGCTTCCATGAGGGACCGCCAATTCAAGTAAGCGCGCCCTCGACGTTCTCGCACGTCTTTGCAACATAAAAGCCCGAGGCAGTGTAACGAACCAAAACGTTGACAGTTCATCAGCTTTCGTCCCGTGGACGTATGGGATGCACTACAAACACATTGGATTACCATCACCAATCAACGATTTGAGATCGTGGCAGCCAAAATGGACGTTCTGTGAGTACCAACCGCGAAACAAAGCGATAGAGTTCCCCACCTCTCAGATGTTTTTCTGACCGATGTTCAAAAACAGAACCACAATGGGGCGGCGCATAACGTATCTTGAGGGGTTGCTACAAGGTCGCCACCTCGTTACATCCAAGTCGCAGCAGGAAATCCAGGCAGACAGAATACGGTTGGAGCTGCGGTTGCACCATGCTCGAGAACAGCAGCAACAACTACTGGATATGGCAAACCAGTTGAGTCGTATGCAGGAGAGGATGATCCGGCTGCAGCAGCAAATGCGACAACTTCAGATGGAGATCATGTCACAGTCACAGCAGCAACAATGAGCAGCAAGTAAGAACCATGCGTCTGATATCATGCAAGCGACTTACAAGAGCACAGAGACAGGCGTGATGATTGAGATGATGCGTCTTCTACGAACGCCCGTTCTTTTCTTCCATTTCTCCCTCTGCCCGACCGTCTTTCCTTTAGGTAGCAAAAAGAACAGTATTAATCGTCATTTCTCTTTTCTATCACTCGCGTTGTAAAAGCAAACTCATGGGATAGCAAAGTCCACAAAAGCAGAGACCCAAGAACAACAAAAACAAGGAACGCAATACGGGGGGTATAATGCAATGAATGCCCAAGAAGCCAAAAATCAAAGCCTCAGGTGCCAAAACTGTAGGAAACAAGAGAAAGCAAAACTAAAAAAGCATCGTCCAAAGCCCAGAAAGCACAAAGCAACGAAGGCCCCAAGAGAAAACAAGGACAGAAGCAAGGGCCCAAGAAAGCAAAGAAGTGAAGCCAAACGAGAAAAAAAAGCATCAAAGGCCTCTCTCTCTGATAGCAAAAGCAGAATCAAAGGAACAAAGTAAAAAGAGGAGAAGGATATCAGGGAGGGCGCCGATCCAAAGATGTTTCAAGGACCACCACCACGACCACGACGACGAGCGAATCTCCAGATGAGATCGTCAGTCTGCTTGTCGTCGTAGTAAGCCTCCTGCTCCCGCTCATTGCGAGGATCCTCGGAAGCGGCCTGGTTGATAGAGGGGCCGAGAGGTGTGACGGGCTAGACAGCAGAAGCGGCAGAACGAACGGTAGCAGTGATAAGAGTGGCGGGATGATGAGTTGGAGTGACGGCGGCTGACGTGGAAGCGACAGGCGTAGTGGCCTGTACGGAGTTGTCGGATGTGATGGGCTGGATGATGGCCTGCGCAACGGGAGTGTAGACAACGCCGGTGGGCGTGATGGTCATGTCCTCGAGCGTCATGGCGAATGGAAGGGAAGCTCGTGACTTCTGGGGACGTGGAGGAGTGACGTTGTACAAGTCGTCCTCCTCTTGTTTGTCGTCAACAGGGGCTGTGTCAACGGGAGCTGTGCTGGCAACGACACCCGGAGTAGCAGGCTCAACACCAGCCATTTGCTCGTCCTGTCCCGCAATATTCTGCTTGTCCTTTCCAAGCGACTCCATAACAATCTTCACATGCTCATCGCTCTGCTTCAGGAACACCTTCAGCTTCTCTGCATTCTCCCGGTTGAGTTCCTGGAGTCTGCGCTTACGCTGCGCGTCGGCTTCTTGCTTTTCGAGCATTTGTTGCCGTGCTCGCTCGCGGACTTCCTTTTCGCGGAATTCGGCCAGCTTCTTCTCGCGGGACTCGGCCGCTTGACGTTCCTCTGCCACACGCTGGGCGAGGTGGACCTTGTTGACCTTGTCCCGACGAAGGATGCGGTCGTAGGAGGGAGGTGCATTTTTCTTGACGCTCTCCCTGAGGCTGTTTGGTGTCAGAGGGCTAGGAGTGAACGGCTCGTTGTCGGTATTGTTGTTCTTGATGACGGGAGACGTCTTGCTTAAGGGGCTGGATCTGTTTGAGGACTTCTCCGTGGTACCTTGTCCGCTTGTGGGTTGATCGGTAGCGCTGTACTCGGGACTAGCAATCACAGCACTCGCATCATCCCCCGAGTTTCCAAAAAGGTGGCGGTTAACAAAGTCGCGGACGCTGACTGTACTCCTGGAAGAGCGGAGGGCGGGCTCCTTGGAGCGAGGCAAATTTGGCTGCTCGGCGGAGTAAGCTGAACCTCCTGCGTCATTGAATTTGACAGTCTTGACCTCCAGACGCTCCTTGCGGTTGCGGTATGCCAGCACGCTGGCGGGAGAACCTTGACCGGGGGGACTGCGAACAAAGGGTGAGATGGGCGAGTGAGCGGAGTTACCGGCCGGAAGCGAGGTAGTTGATGGTGCTCCGCTCTTGTACGCGGCATGCATGTCTCCGTGGCTGATACTGTGAACCACTCTGGTGGACTCGCGCTGGAAAGCGGAGCGGCCACCGTAGTAGTTGTGACCAGACACAGGCTCAGGAGTAGTAGTATTAGTAGCGTTGGATCCAGCTGTAGGGGTAGTAGAGAGAGCAGGGGAGGAGGGGACATCGAAGGCGGGCGCAGTGGCGCGAGAGGGCGAGGTCACCGACGGAATAGGGGGCGACAATACCTCCCCTCTACCTGATGCCAATGGACTTCCAGAGGAGAAGGTGGTTGCCGAGCGAGACGGACGGAGAGGACGCACGGGACGGTGCGTTGTCGCCCAGTGGCCGGCGTAAGCCGGTGAGTTGCCGGTCAGGCGCGCTTCTTTCTGTAGTTTACTGGGGGATACGTCAGACACTTTTGCATTGCGATGGCGAGAGCAAAGACGAGACTCACGGCTGGATAGGCCGTTGTTGAACCGTCTGCGAATGCGGGTCCACTTCGAAGTTGACGATGTATAAGAGGGAGCATCGCTGACGGTCGCGGGTACGCTCACGGCAAGGCCGGCAAGGGCACTCTTGGGTACGGCGGGACCATTGACGGACTGAAGGGGTACAGGGAGAGGCGGAAGGAAAGGGTGAGGTTGGTGAGTTGTGGGAGGCGGAATGGTGCTGCATGATGAGTTGCGCGCGAAGGCCTTTTCAAATTTCTCCTTTGTCGACAAGGAAAACTCGGCAATGTTGATGCTGCTTCTGCTTGCTAGGCGAGATAGGCCTCTGTAGATTCTGTGATACCTCTTGCCTTTGCTTTCGGGAATGTTCTGATTTTGGGTAGGCTGGAGGTGGTCAGTGAAAGTCAAGAATTTTGGTGTTCAGGAGGTGACTCACGTAAGAGTCTCCGTCGCGCGCAGGGCCGGCAATCTCGACAGTGCGAGGACGGACGACAAAAGCTTCCTCGCAGTACTCGATGATAGCAGAGTATGCGTCCTCGTCGACAGATTCTCTGATGGGCTGTTTATCGAGTCAACCGACAGCGCAAACATATATCAAACAGGATACTTACAGCAAGGCTGCTTTGCTTGGGTGGACTACTGCTCACGGTCCTCTGGTAGTGGGCAGGCACGCGTCCAATGCGCAGAGGAGAGGAAGCGTCTTGTTCAGCGATGCAGAAGACTGTCTTGATGCTGGAGGGAGAGTCCATCTTGGACTATCAAGGACGCTAGCGCAACGCACGGACCACTTGAGGTGAAGATTTGGGATGGTTGCTCAAGAAGTGACAATGGATTGATGCGTGATTGAGGAGAAGATTTTGGGAGGGTGCTTGAAACGACTTGAGGAAAAAATCGACCTCCTACATGAAACGCCGTGGCCCTAACCAAGTTCAAATCCGACATCTCTTCTGGGTATCAGGGGAAACAATGGGATGGAAAGGAAAATTAAGCAAACAAATAAATAAAAGCAATAGCCCCCACATTCAACAACATCCTTACATGACAGTACAGCAGTTCTTTTTGAGAAAGCGAATAACCTTGGGCAGGTTCTTCTTGATCTCTTGCTCATAGTCCATCTGCTGTGTTCCTTGGTTACCATTTTGTTGCTGGCCCTGGTGGTTGTTGTTGTTGTTGTCGTTGGCACCATAGTTGGCCTGGCCGCTGAGAGGGTAGGCAGTCTGGTACTGGGGCTTTCCGTGATGCGACTGATCGTACTGTTGAGGAGGACCTTGGCCATATCCAGCAGGGGGAATGGCAGCTCCACCAGTGAGGTTGATGTAGATTCTACCCTCGTTCTGCTCCGTGTGGTATTGGAGGCCCTGCTCCTGGCAGATTTGCTCCACACGAGGCTTGATCTTTTGGACGTGGTTGACAGAGTGATTGCCCTTGCCAACAATGCTGCAGTTTGCCATCAGAAGACGGCCGGGCTTGGCAAAGGGGAGGCTTGTACTCACACATGCAGGTGGTTCTGGCCGGTGCTCTTTGCGTATTTTATCCTCTGCTCCAGAATCTCTTCGGCCTCTTCGACAAATTGGCCGTGCAGATCAATCGTGTCGCCATCGACTCGTCCAATGGCGTTGTTCTCGCGGAAGATGTATTCCGAGGCCTGCCTGTTGTAGTCGTCTGCCTTTTGTCCGTGGGCTTTTGCTTCCTGCGACAAGTCGTGAGCGGCAGCGCCATCTCCGCGCGCGTAGGCCTTTTGTGACTCTGCGGAACAGTGTTGACGTTGGCCGTGTTCCTTGCGCGCGAGGTCCCTCAATCTGTCGTACTCGGCCTCTGCGTCGCCGGACTGCTGGTGGTTGAAGGCTGAGGCTTGATGTTAGGCAGTTGCTCGCCTGGAGTCTGAAGTTGGACGGTAAACAAACCGCTGCCTCCAATGTGCTTGGATGATTCGTAAGTCATGATTGGATTGGATATCAATGCGGATGGGAAAGCGATCAAGAAAACAAAGTCATGCAGGATGGGAGATGAAGGAAACGAGCAGGCCTAGATCAGTGAAACTGTAGTTGCCTTGTACCTTGATTTTTGTTCCTTCCTTGGCGGCAGGTCGTCACTTCCTCCACAACAACTTGCTTGGCAATCTCTATACCGCGCCTGCGTAGAGTACCGCGAGACCAGTCACCTCATTTCAAAACTCATCAGAAAATTATTGCTGCAAGGGGAACGTTATTCTAGACATTGCAGTCCACATCGGTACTGGCCAATTCGCCATCTCTACCTGGCCATCACTCCAACAAGACGCTGTTCAGCCATCGCCATGAGTGTCATTCTCTGTACAGGTATGCACTGACTGGAATATCACAAGAATCAGACTGACTGACGATTCACAGCGGGCTACGATCATACCATCCGGTAAGTGCGTGAAATACGTCTGTCTGTCTCATGTTTTTGTCACATGGCGCAACCACCACAGCCTTGTCTGGCTTTTCGCAGAGAGACAGTGGTGAACGCCACGGACTGACGCCAAACCTCGGACATGCAGGTTTTGGGAAGCGCTATCGGGAATCTGTAGCCGCACCATCCCTCATCCAGACTCACAGGTAAATCGACTATGCATATCGCCCGACAAGCGTTTCCTCGCTGCCGCTGGACATCACACCGTCAAGCTCTATGACATCAAATCAACAAATCCCGCCGCCGTCTTGACATTCGAGGGCCACACAAACAACATCACTGGACTCGCTTTCCACTGTGAGGGCAAATGGATGGTCACCAGCTCCGAAGACGGCACCGTCAAGATCTGGGACACGCGGACGGGACACATTCAACGAAACTACAGCCACGGAATCGCCGTCAACGATGTAGTCATCCACCCTAACCAAGGCGAACTCATCAGCTGTGACCGCGGCGGCAATGTGCGCATCTGGGACCTCGCCGAGAACAAGTGCTCACATCAGTTGATCCCGGAAGAGGACAAGAGCGTGGCTTCCGTCACGGTCGCATCGGATGGCTCTCTGCTTTGTGCAGCCGTCAGCAACAGCCAAGTCGGCTCCGTCTACGTCTGGCGCATCATCACAGCCAAAGACGTGACTACCCTCGTGCCCGTCACCAAATTCACCGCCCACAACACGTACATCAACCGCGTCTTGCTGTCCCCAGATGTACGCCACCTCGCCACCTGCTCAGCCGATCACACCGCCCGCATCTGGTCTGTGGACCTTTCCCACAACAATGCGTCCAATACCAACGGCACCCTTGGCGCTTCCTCGGGCTCAGCTGCAGACGCCTCATCCTTCGAACTCGAGCAAGAACTCGACGGCCACCAGCGCTGGGTCTGGGATTGTGCTTTCAGCGCCGACAGCGCCTACCTAGTCACGGCATGCAGCGACCACTATGCGCGGTTGTGGGAACTGAGTTCCAAGCAGGTCATCAGACAGTACAATGGCCACCATCGCGGTGCCGTTTGCGTGGCCTTGAACGATTACTCCGAGACCAGGTAGAGTCTAACGGACGAGGTTGAGCATCAGAGGTTGGACGAGGCCGAGTATCAGAGAATGACCGAGGCCGAGCGTGAGAAAATGGCGAATGACATGCGCCATGACTTGGAGGCGAGGCTCCGTGCGCTCGCCGAGGATTGGGAGTATGAACAATGGCTCATCAAACAGCAGTCGGAAGAGATGATATTCTGGCATCGCGTCGCTTGTGCCACCGGATTCTCCCATCCCATATTACCCATTGGATATTGTTTCCAGCTTCGCGAGGATTTGCCCATCGGATATTGTTTCCAGCCTGCTGCCAGGGGCTCTAGTCAGGCGCCAGAGGCGGAAACCCCGGCAAATGGGATCGGCAGGCGTGAAGAAGGGTTCATCATTCGGATTCGTGGCTTTGGCGCCTTTTGCATTGTCGCGTTGTGCAGGTTGGTTGTTTACTTTGCTGGGAGAGTTGCATTGGTAGTGGAGGGGGGCGGAGAGTGAGGGCAGACGGCATTCATGAACTACACAAACTTATCGAACTAATTAATTTCTTGTCCGAATGCCACCATATCTCACAGTCTCTCGTTTGTCTCAAAACCAGGAATGAATAAAAGATGAAAGAAAAAAGAAAGAAAGAAAAAAAGAAAAAAAGAAAAAAAGAAAGAAAGAAAGAAACAAACTCATTCAGTCACTCTATCCTGAGCGCCCGAATCGATACGATGGTGCTCGACGCTGTCCCTGATCCTCATGGCCCTCCTCCTGGCATCAACGTACATCATAAACTCGGAATAACTCTTGGGCATGACCTTGATGTCCCTCTCGACCATAAACGTGTAGTTGAACTGTCCCGTCGGCTTGGCGGATCCGTGTTCCACATCGCGGACCTTGGTGTCGACGCGGACTTGGATGCGAGTGTACTTTTTGTCTTTGGCTCCGGGGGTGGGAGAGTCCGAGTCGGCCGACACGAGAGGGGGATCGGTGTAGACGATTGTGGCCGTCTGGTACAAGACGCTGCCGACGGGGACGGGATTCTGAAAAGTGCTGGGATCCAGACTCAAAAAGGTGGGTCTGCAGTGCGAAAAACTGGCGGCGGCACAAAAGGCCAGCTCGAAAGTCTGTTTGAGCAAAAAGCCGCCGAAAATCATGAACTGATGTCGGTTTCGGTATTGCGGTTGCATTATGGCGGCCGTGGAGAGCTGGGAAGCCGACATTTCAAAGACGTTGTCGGGTTTGCGGAGGGGATGGTTGGGGTCGTGGTATTGGAGCTGTTTCTGCCACATGGCGTGGATGAGGTCTGATTCTTCGTCGTTTGGGGTTTGCTTGATCAGAGACGTGTTCTTCAGCTGTTTGCGGTGTGCGCTGTTCTTCTCTCCTTGCTCGTAGGCAGCCTTTTCTTCATCCGTCTCTGGAGTGATTGCAGGGATGTTGACGGGCTTTTTGGTGGCCGGGTCGAGCGAGACCATTGTGAATTGGCACGTCAAGAGCACGTCTTCGGGCTTGACCTGGTGGCCGGGCTGCGGGGCTTTTGCGACTTGGAGCGAGATTTCCATGCTACTGCGGCCGGTGGCGTAGGTGACTCTGCCGCTGTACTCGAGATCGGAGATTTCGGTCAGGGGGTGCTTGATGTCGATGCGATCGCAGGCGGCCGTGACGGTGGTGACTCCATCGCCTGTGTGCTTGTATGCGATTACACCACCTGTATGCATGTTAGCACGAGACTTGGCGCCTGCGAGGACGATACGCACTCAACGCATCGAGATCCATGAACAGCGTTCCAAGACGAATGTGACCGCTGGAGTTTGCATAGGTATCGAGCAGCCACGGTTCTCTGGCCAGCGGAAGCACAACACTGTGGTAGCTGTCACTCATGCGCTTGGGGCTCAGATCACGCTTGGTCAAGCCAGACGGCTCCGTGGCATCGTGGGCTCCATTCTCCTTGTTCCGTAGAGCTTCAATCCACGGGGTTTGGATTCTGTTCTCTGTCAAGGCTCGAAACACGCCGTCGGTTTGGAGACGTGAGATGCTTGTGAAGCAGCGTCGAGCTTGTTGCAGCCAGCATGTGCTCAGTCGTTTGGCCATTCTGTCGCGGTGAATTGAGGAAGCTGCATTGCAGCTCTTGCTCTCTGCTGCATGTTTTGTTGTAGCATTTGCAAGAGGTCGTATCTCGCAGGCAGGTGCTTCCGACTTTCCCCGCTGACATCACCGACATGTCCCAATTTCCCCCGGTCTCTGGTCCTTAGCCGCCCGGGCACTCTTCTCTCTTGCCGACATAAATCGTCGTCATCATGCCGGTCCACAAGATCCATCTCGGCACTTTGGGCTTGAATTGCCCTTCTACCGGCCTCAATCTTGCTGTGACGAGCGATGCCTCCTGTTCAACCATGGACGCCTGCTCCTCCCTACGAGTAGATATTCCATCACCTGCGAATATCGAATCCGGTCGTGTCTGGCTCTCTCCTGCCGCACATGTGCATCTGTCTCTAAACGTGACATGGTCGACCTTTATGTCTACTGAAGCCGTCGACGCCGTGAAAGAATATCTCATCGCTACTCTTCCTCGAGCTGCGGTCAGTGCCTGGTAGGGAGTTATGCATCTCACCAACTGACACGTGCATCTGCCAGCTATGGACTCAATTACATCTCCAGCCATCATTGACCATCAAGTCCTCCCTGTTTCCTCACACTTGCTTTGCCATTGTCATATCGCTTCGCTCATTACCTTTTACATCGACAAGGCAATCTACCCATCGTCTGTCTGACCATGTTCCGCTTACCCATCTGATGCCCCCATCAAACTTGTCGCATTGGAAGCTTGATCAAGTCCATCTTAATCTTGATATCAGTGCACCTCTGTCTTCTACTTCATCTGATTGCGATGCCATGCTGTTCGATACTTCAACACGACCCGAGAACGCGGACGATGCCTCTTCTCCAAACAAGCCGAAGCGTAAAAGGCCTAACGCCCAAGATCTTGTCCCTAGCAAACGAGATCAGATTAAACCAGACTCCATCGCTGCCCTCATGGACGCGGCTCTCCGTCTTTCCATTGCAGATCTACCTCCCAGATCTTACCCTGGTATCAAAATCACGGAGAAATTAGCCTTCAAGCACCTCGAAAACATTTGTCCCATAATGTGGAAGCTTAACCATCTCGAAGTACTACTCGCAATAATCAACAAATCTGCTTTCCATCCACTGACGACGCTTATTTGTAGGCAATGGCCTCGCGAGCAGTCTTCTTACCAACAATCAGCCATGCGCTATCTCACTCCATCGCGCAACGAGCTCAGTCATTGTCCCTGAGAGAAAAAGTACGTGAGATTGCGAGCCAAGAACAAGTCACCGCAGCGTCTGGAGAAAGTCCGCAAGATGACGCCGACATGGCCCAACAAGCAGTTACTACTAGACTGTGGCGTCTCATGCAACGTCGTTTACTTGCGACTTCTACAGGAAAGGATCTTGTCTCTTTTTCGATCACAGATGGTTCAACACCGTCTGCTGATGAGCCGCACCATGGGGGGGACCTCTTGGATATGGACATCTCTGGCTTTGTCCAGGGCCATGGACACGATTTGTACGTCTCAGCGCAGAATGAAGCAGATCTGCTCGACACGCATGAGAATGAGTTCCAAATCGTCACCACCGAAATACTGCTTGATGATATAGAATACGACAGCGATTGGGAAGATCTGTTCTCGGATCTGAGAATCGCGGATGATACTTCTGACGACGAGATGCTGAGCTTCTCGTCTGAGAATGAGATGCTGCTTCGTGAGACATCGGGAGATGAGATGTTGGATGAGCACCAGAACGAATCTCTGGTGGATGAGATGTGCTTTCGGTAATCATTAAATCGGAAAAAGGAAATGAGGAAGAGATGATGCTGCTGATGATGATGAGGATGAGGATAATGGAATTGATAAGATGCATTAGTACCATGACTCCCGTTATAAACAAGTTCCTTCCTTGATTTATAACAATCTCCTGGTTGTCAATCCTTCCTCCTTCTCTTTTTCTTCCTTCACTTGGCCAAGATCAAAACATGGCAAGCCCCTTCTTTTCCTGGGTTTCTTGCAAGATGTAGCTTATTCAAGTTTGACTGAGCTCTTCAGGCTCAAGGATTGGGGAGGGGGCAAATCAGAACTTCAATCTCCGACCGAAATTTCCAACTCGCAAAAAAAGAAAGAACAAAAGAAAGAACAAAAAAAAAGAAAAACGGGACAATGGAAAAGGTACCATCCAGCTGTTCCCTTTACTGTACTTTGCTTCTTCTACTACTTCTGCAGCAGCTTACCGCTACTACTCCCAGGATCCCCCAATCACTTTGCGTAATGGTGCTGCCCCAGCTTATATACAACCTTGGGCCTGCCGACCCTTCCCGCAGCATTGGGCGCAAAATCCCTAAACGCCAGCTGCGAATCATACAGAAACGGCACGACTCTCTCGGGCAAATCAAACAGCTCCTCCAAAGTGTCGTAGTACGTCACTTTGCGTCGTTTTCCGTCTTCTGCTGTTGCTGTTGCTGCCGTTGCCGTTGCCGTCGCTTTTGCCTGTTTGCTTCCTCCTTTGTCCACCACCACGTTTTGCGAGCCCAGTTTCAGCTTGCCCAGTCTTGCTGCAGCGTCGTTCCTTTCCAACCGCGAAAGGCCGACTTTACCGAAATTCTGTTTGCGGGTTGGGCGTGCGAGAATGGTTTCCAGCGGCACCGATTCGTTTTCCGTGACGGTGATGGCTTTTCCGTTGATCCTGTTGTTCAGAGGGAAGGCTTTGATTGACAGGGCTGGCGAGGATGGGGTCGTGGAGTTTGTCGAGCGTGTCATGTCCGTGTCGTTGTCGTTCTTGTATTCGTGGCTGGCGGGCGTCGTCTTGGGGAACATTGTTTCGTCGAGAGCGGCTAGGGCGCCTGCTTCTAGTTCTGCGTTCATGTCTCCGTAGATGCTCCAGTCAGGATTGTTCTCGGAGGTTCGTGCTGCTGGTATGACGGCAGGTGTGTTGACTGCAGCTGCGATGAAAGGGGCTTGAGGTAGCTGTAATTGAGGAGGCGAACCTCGTTGCTGCTGCTGCTGCTGCTCGCTGGCGTTGTCTGTTTGTGTGGCTGAATCTTTGACAGTTGGTGCAGTTGCTGGTTTGACCGCTGATTGAGGCTCGAAGCTCACATGGTTGGTCTTTTGGATGGCGAATGCGATGGTTTTGGGAGGGGTAGTCTGGACACCCGTGTCGATATATGGTCTTGAAAGCGATTCTGGTCTGTTAAACTCGTGTGAGGTTTCAACATCCTGGTGCTGAGGAGGTGCTGGTGATATCGTCTCTCCCTCAGCCGCTTCTTCCGGTGGATCAACGTCCATGTGCTCAATGTCTTCACTCGACTCCACGAGCTGGGATATGTGTCTTGCCGGCTCGGGAGGAGATTCTGCAGCATTCGACTCCAATTGTGGTGTGAATGTGGCGGCAGGTGATTGGACATGGAGATTGAGCCACTTGGGCTTGTGAGCCATGGCTTCAGGGGTCGAGGTAGCCTGTGGATCATCCTGAATCGACGCAGTGCGTGTAAGCACGCGTGGGTTTGGTGTCGCATTCAACAACTTAATGACGTGTTCGGTAGCGGCCTTCCACTTCTCCGTATCACGTAGAGTAGAGAGTGCATTGCCCGAAGTACTCGCGAGGATCTGGTTTGTGAAAGGAGTAGCAGATTTGGGGCCGAGTGGAGACTGAGCATTTGTCTTCTGGACAGGCTGACCAAATTTGGCGAACAACGATTGCCTTCCCGAAAGTCTTTGGCAACCTTCATTCGATAGACTGTCATCGGCACGAAGTCTTTTTAGTGGACGAACCTCCTGACCAGATACATCTTGGTCATCGCTGTCCATGGTAAAATCGATAGTCTCCATTGTCTCTCTGGTTGACGATGGCAGGGATGTGGAGACAGCGCCGGCTCGAGCGATCGCACTTTCATCCAAGATGGTGTTCAGGGGGTCTTGGGTGTTAATGTCAAGCTTTTGATCAGATGCAAGGGTCTCCCTGGGTATAGAAGGTGAAAATACCACTTGCTTAGGCTCGACACGATTCCACTGCCTGTACTTGGTGCCGGCTCCTTCACGGAATGTCCATGTTCCATCCCTGAAGCTGTTTCCTGAGTGATGGCTATGATGAACAAAGTCATCGTTGACCGTCAGAACGACTGACACACCATTCTTCCAGCTCTCAGCGCTCGAATCATAGCCAGGAATATTGTTGATGACCCATTGATGGATATCCTTCACTTCAAGGTGATGATTGGGCGCATCGTGCAAAGCCATCCCGATGAGCTCCTCATAGGAATACGGTCTAAGTCGTTTCTTGGGCCTCGATCTTCTGGATTTCCTCTTTTTCAGCAGTTGAGCAAGGTCCACTGACTCTTTGGAGGTCGATAACGAGCGTGAACCATCTTGAGCACCGTCCTTTGACTTGGTGGCACTAGCTGGTTGTTCATTGTCGTCATCGTGATTAAGAACATACACGGGGATGTTTGGATGAGCTATCGGAGGAGCTGGCTTTGTGGAAGGTTTGATCATGAAGTTTTCTTGCGGTGTTTCTGGAATCTCTTCTTCGAGAACCATATTCGAAGAATATGCTTCATCACTGTCCAATTTGCGTTTCTTTGTAAGTGAGGGTGTGGATCCCGACGCGCAGCGATAGCATTTCCAATCGAGTGAAGAAAAGGAAGAAGCCGATACTGCAGGCCGGTGACAGCCTCTGTGGTATTTCCGCTTGCAATTGGAACACGTGATCAGACTTGATAAGTCGTAGGGCGAGACTGAGCTGCAAATAAAACACACGTCCCTTCGACTTCTCGAGCTTGTTGAGGAAAGCTCAGACGGAGCTCTGCCACGGAAGGGAGAGCTTTTGACCTTTCTCAAGTCCAGTGACCTGGGAGGCGGCGGTCGCATGGTATCAGTTCGAGTCGAATCTGCAGGACTGCCCTGATCCGCTGGCTGCCGCATGATGGTTCAGTATATTGCAGGAATGTAGTCAATGAAAAGTGAGAGGGAGAACATCATGTTATATCAGGTCTTTTTTTTGAATTTTGTTGCGACATCATTTCGCCCGTATGCGCCGAGTTGTATCGACGGCCCGTGAATGCCCCGAGTTACATAGAATTGCAATTCCACATGGCCAAGCCGGTTGAAGTTTCAGTTGTTGTTGTTGTTGTTCTTGTATGCCAGCGCCGTTGGCTGTGTGCTAAGTGTGAAAGCTTGACAACTCCAAAGCCGGCATTGTTTGTATGTACTCTTTGCTCTCAACCGCAGGCTAAAGAGCAAGTGTTGTTGGAGCTTGAGTCTTCCTGTAACTTGGGAGCTTGGAGATGCGAGCATGGATAGACAACAAGGCATTCGTTCCATACGAGTCGGCTCGACGCTTGACAATATGTCCTTTTACCATAATGATCATCATTTTTCTTTTGAATAATTGTGCTTGTGAATTATAGAAAAATGGTCAAACTCACCGCTTCTGACCCAGCCATGACGAATGGTTCCTGGGCCACTCTAGTGCCGAGTGAAAACCAGCTGCTCATTACATTTCGTGAAATTGCATCGCTCAATGAAAAGAGATGGTGCGCGGGAGGGGTTGTGTGTTTGTGAAGGAAGAAGCGGCAGTCACAGTGCAACTTGGAAATGCGGAAGGTGGGCCGAAGCTTGCATCATAGCTGGCAACTCAGACAACCCAAGACGCGACACAGGGAAGGAGGTTGTTCAGACTCAGCCATGGACTTTCTCAAGTCTGCAGTCGCATCGGCCATCTCCAAGGGTCCTGCCTTCCCCTATGCGTTTGGGGAAAGAGTCGACATTGACCAGTCCATCTGGACTCTTCACAATGGCACCAAGCGGGTAATTATTGCCCGACTCGAGATGCTCAACACTGCGCTTCTCTGACAGCATCACAGGAAGATTCATCTCGATGCAGCATCTTCTCGTTCGACGTAAACGCAAACAAGTCCCGCCTGCCCCTCGCAAAGAACGCCCTACGCAAGTTCCGTACCCTTCGACACCCTGGCATCATCAAGGTTCTGGATACCGTTGAGGTAGTCGCATCCGACCCCTCTGCTCATGCTGAACCACGCTTATCAGACGCCAAGGCAGACAGACACATACATCTACATCGCTACTGAGCACGTCACTCCCCTGGGCTGGAAGACAAAGAGAAAGGCCATCTCAGAGGAGAGCATAAAATGGGGCCTGCACAACGTTGCAGTAAGTCTAGTCTGCTCGGTCGTTGGGGAATAAATGCTTACACGGTCATCAGAAAACGCTCGCTTTCATCAACGAAGAAGCCACTTCTGTCCATGGATGCATTCGTACTTCGTCTGTCTTTACTACCGACAGCGGAGAATGGAAGCTCGGCGGTCTTGACGTCTTGAGCTCTATGAAGGAGGATGACGCTATTATATACGTGAGTCCGGGCGATGTTTTCCTTCAATCCCCCAGTCTAACCATCACATGCAGACTTACGGCAGTCTTGCCCCTGACTCGGGTCGCTATGCCCCGCCCGAAGTGGCCAAAGGAAGCTGGGACAGCATCAAGAAGAACCCCGTGCCCGCCCTTGATGCTTATAGCTTTGCCATTCTGATGGTCGAGGTCTTCAACGGAGGCTTCTCAGGCAATGAGGTTGGGCAGACCAAGGGCATCCCGCCTACCATGCACAACGCCTACAAGCGTTTAGCGCATGCAAACCCAAAGACGCGATTGAGTCTTGGTCATTTCCTCGAGCAAGGGAGGAAGTCTGGCTCATTCTTCGATACGCCCCTTATTCAACTGACGGATGGCGTTGACAATCTGGGCTTGAAGAGCGAGCCAGAGCGGGAAGAGTTCCTTCGCGAGCTTGAAGCCGTGGCCGAATCAGACGACTTCCCTGAAGACTTCTTCAGAGTCAAGGTGCTGCCGGAACTGCTCAAGTCTCTCGAGTTTGGTGGTGGAGGGCCCAAGGTCTTCTCACTGGTCATGCGCATTGGCAAGAAGCTTTCGGATGAGGAATACGAGTCGACCATTACACCTGTGGTAGTTCGGCTCTTTAGCAGCCCGGATCGTGCCTTGCGTGTTTGCCTTCTCGACAATTTGCCACACATGATTGATCACCTTCCCCAGAAAATCGTCAACAACAGTATTTGGCCACAGATGGTCCGTACCCACTCATTCCAGCTACGGTAGTCTGCCTCGCTAACTTGATCATAGATCACAGGATTCACAGATCTTGCGCCTCTTGTCAGAGAACAGAGCGTCAAAGCCGTGCTGGTGGTGGTTCCAAAACTGTCGGACCGCATCATCAACGGCGAGCTATTGAGATATCTGGCCAAGACTGCGAATGATGAGCAGCCTGGCATTCGCACCAACACAACTATCTGTCTTGGAAAAATTGCAAAGAGTCTGGGCGCTGCTTCACGCACGAAAGTGCTTGTTGCGGCCTTCTCGCGATCCCTTCGAGATCCTTTTGTCCACGCTCGCAATGCTTCGCTTCTTGCATTGGCTGCAACATCCGACCTGTTTTCTGAAGATGAATGCGCCACTAAATTGCTTCCAGCCATCTGTCCTTCGCTGGTGGACAAGGAGAAGATTGTGCGAGACCAAGCCAACAAGACACTGGACCAGTATCTCCAACGCATACGCAAATATGGCCAGACACTTCCTGAAAGCCTTCTGCCACCACCAGAGGCCGCTGGCTCAAACGCGCCACGCATGAGTACTCCTCAGCCCGAGAGTTCAGGATCAGGCTGGGCCGGCTGGGCGATATCGTCCTTTACCAACAAGCTTGCCAGTGCGAGCGGAGAAATCCAGCCCAACACTAGTGCAGCTGGCTCGGAGCGCTCGTCGTCCACTCCTCCTGCCACCAATCAAAGTCAGGCAGCTCCCGTCCAGTCTGTCATGGCTGGTAGTCGTGCTCGTCCCTTGCCATTGACTTCTCCCTCGGCGCCTTCTGTGCCACGAGTATCGTCGGGCTTGCGGAACGCTACTCCCACAATGTCTGATGCTGGTCAGGAAGACTTTGGTGATGGTTGGGGCGAGATGGACGATGATGGTGCTGCAGATGCGTGGGGTGCACTGGACGACGAGCCACCTGCTGCCGCCACTCCCGCCAAAGCATCCACTGTAGCTTTCGATGATGGCGGCGAACCCGACTTTGAAGGGTGGTTGAATGCACAGGCTCAGGCCAAAACAGCAATGAAAAAACCTCTTCCAAAGGGGTTGACCAAGAGCAAGCCTGTGGTCGCTGCTGCTGCTGCTGCGCCCAAGCCCAACGTCTCGAGGAGTACTGCGGTGCCGTTGGTGGCCAAAGCAAAGCCAGCAACGAAGGCGGCACCCAGCAAGACGGTAAAACCTGTAGCAAAGGAGGACGATGGAGACGACTGGGGTGAAGAGTGGGGTTGATGGGATAGACAAGAAATGAACTTGTTAGCAGTCAAATGGAGATGGATAGTGTGATTGCCGCTAGAAATGAAGACCTGACATAACGTGAAATGAAAATTTCCACTCCAGTCCGTCCGCGCATGGTATAGGTTCCCTTCCGTCGAACCCTTTATATACTGCCAGAATTTGGTATTGTCATCGTCAGCCGGTTTATCGACAGCCGGGGCGATGTGGCCCAGTTGGCCAGCTCGTGACTTGCCAACTGTGTTCAATTTAGCTGCCGTGGCGCTTAACGCTGCATTAAATCAAGATGAAAACTCCTCTGAGGGTTTTCTTCCTCTCCTGCAACATGGGTTCTGTGATCAGTCGGGGTAGCAACTTCCAAGTGGTAGAGACAGCGACGTCGGCTTGTGGTCTCGGGCATCTCGGGTCAAACTATGCCGGTCTTCGGCGCGTTTTTATTGTTATTGTTTCGAGATTCGTCATACAAAAACTAGTGGTACTGCCAACACACTCGATGATACAAGCACAGTTTAATCCCCTCGTCTGTTCCAAGGTAGAGGAGGAAGACGGACGGAATACGCTGCCATTTTTCTTGCATTCCGCGAGACCCATGCGCAGAGGATCCTCTTGGACGAAGAAGCTATAATGATGCCCGGTGGGTCAAACAGTCCTACCACGGCCGGCGTATCAGCGCCGATACCAACAACGACAACGCCCGTCATGTCGACAAAAGACACACTCAAGGCCCCGGCGGCAGCGTGGAACACACACAACCTGTCGCTACGCCTTGGCGCCGACGTGACTTCGGCAGGCACAGCAGGCGCCCTCGTCGCACCCGTCATCACGGCCATCGACAAGGCGATTATCGAGAACGCCAGCGGTCGCAACACCCTCGGCCGCTCTTTGCGCGCGTCGCTGTCGACGCTCTGCCTGCGGCCCCACCATTTCGTCTTTTCCAAACCTTTTGCTCTCATCTTCGCCCTGTACTCGGGCACCTACGTCACTGCCAACCTGCTGGACACGGCCACCAGCACCGTCCGCGCCGCCAACGCCTCCACCACCACCTCGGGCACTGCCAAATTCGTCGCCACCAGTTCCGCAAACCTGAGTCTGTGTCTGTACAAGGACAGCAGGTTCGCCAAACTCTTTGGTGCTGCTACCGCAACCCCGCGCGCCATCCCTGCGTCCAGCTATGCGCTCTTCGCCGTCCGCGATTGCTTGACCGTGTTTGCGAGTTTCAACCTGCCGCCGCTGCTGGCGCCCGTCCTGCCGCTCGGCGCTGAGGTGCAGAAACACGTGAGCGCGGCCTCGGCGGCGCAGTTTGTTGCGCCCGCGGCCGTGCAGCTGGTTTCTACGCCCCTGCATCTGCTCGGCTTGGATCTGTATAATCGGGATGCGAGGTTGGGTGTGCGCGACCGCATGGCCAGGGTGGGCAGGGATTGGCTGAAGAGTTCGGCGGCCAGGATGTGTAGGATTGTGCCTGCTTTTGGCGTTGGAGGGGTTGTCAACACGAGGGTTAGGAAGGGGTTGATGGAGCGGCTGGAGTAAAGAGACGGACGGTGTTTTTCCTTCTCTTTCCTGTCGCCTTGGTTTGTTGTGGTTTCCATCTCTCTCTTATCTCTCTCTCTCGGGGGGATTTTTCTGTTCTTTTCCCCTTCTTTTTTTTCCCTTCTCGACTTTTCGAGTGTGCTTTTGGCTCCATTTCTCTGTTTTCTTTCCATTTCTTTTCTTTTCTGTCTGGCATTTCTGATAGACTTGATAGCGGGAGTTTTTTTTTCCTATGGGGAGTCCACCATGTGCATGGCGTTCAGAAGGAGGGCGTGTTTCTTAATACATTTACATAAAGCAGAACCAGTACTCAGGTAAAGAGCACCAGTACACAGGTATAGAGAGGCAACTAATTAGATGATCTTACATTTCCTCTTCTCCCGTCGATACAGTACAAACGATCAATCCTGCTTAGCCTTGGCCGGTCTTTGAATAAAGGCAGCTTTCGATTTTCAACACTTGATTCCTAACATAAGGGGCTCTTTCCCCAACCCCTCGTTTTGTCATTCGAAAACACATACGCCGGCCTACCTACTCTCCCACATAGCCTCAGACTCATAACAAGGCGGACTCACGCAATCAAAGAACCCGGGCGGCGCATCGCCATCCCCCTCCTCGTCTTGCACCACGGGCCCAGGCGAAATAACAAACGGCACCTCGCATCTGCGTTCGCAAACGTCCTTTTCAGCGCCTGCAGCAGCAACAAAAGTGCCTTCCCCTTGCACAACAACAGACACCTCCATCAAATAGCCCAGCTTGAAGTACGAGACGCCGAAATCTGGTACCAGGATGCTGGCGTCCCCTCTGACCATGTCGGTCAATTGCATGTCCCGCTTGATCGTCACCTGCCGCCCATCGACCGGAATGGTCAAGCCGCGACCGAGGAGTTTGAATTTGGCGATGGGAGAGGTTAGGGTGGTGGGGGCGGTGGGCGAGGTCGGGGTGGAGAGGTATGTTGCGTGGGCTTTGAGGGTGAGTTCGAGGTGGAGGAGCGTGAGGAGTTTTGGGGGTGATGATGATGATGGTGTGCTAGGGGAGGTAGACGACAAAGGAGTGGCGAAAAGCTGGATGGAGAACTTTTGCCAGGCGCCTGCTGAGTGGGGCATTGAGAGGCTGAGAGTCATGTCTGGCGCAGTGCTGGCGGTTGAGGATGAAGCAGCGGTCGCCGTCGTTGGAGAAGTTGGTGATGCTTCGGTGGTGGTGGTGGTGGTGGTAAGTCGAGAATCTCGTACAGAAGCAGCGCTATTCGCCGTCGATGTCCGTCGCAGGCCGAGTGCATCTTGCACAAGCGCGCTAGAAGACCGTCTCCGGCCAGTTCCAGAATCCTGCACCTCCGTCGCAGTACTCGGTCTCCTCCTTGCAAGGGCATCTTCCTGCATCTGCGCCGGGTCCTGCAATTCAACCACAACAGCATTCGGTTGAGCCAAGTCTGTCGCTGCAAACGGCCACACCTTGATCAACCGCTCAATGTCCATGCACCGCCTTATACTCGCCGGGTTGACGATGAGTCGCAACGAATACACCACCCTGGCCACCTTCAACACATCCCACGTCGGCGGCACCTGCTGCCTCTCGGCCACAAAAGGCACCTTGATGCTCTCTGGCACCTCAAACGCAAACGGCCACTCGTGAGTTTTGGGCAAAAGCTTGTGTTTACCTTCAAAGATCAACTGTTCGTGCCTAAACAGGTTCTGGTTCAGCGTGCGCACGCAGCAGTTGTATTGGCCCGACTCTTTGGCCAGGTCGGTGTAGAGGGTGCATTTGAAGACGACTTTCATGCCGTCTACCTTGACTTGGGCGGGCGGACTGTAGATTGCTTTGCCGCTGACCTTTTGGCCGGGTCGGAAATGCGCTGTCTCGCCTTCGGTGCTGCAGTTTTCATCGCCGTCCAGTAGGATCCGGAGGTTGTTGCTCATATTGGGCGGTATACTATATACAATGCAGTCTTATTGTGAGTTCTTCAGTCTGTCTTCTGAGCCAACCCTCCAAGATACGCTTGATGGCAGATGCGCTCGGAATATAAGAAAAGCGGCACCTGCGGAATGTCAAGAACTCTGGACATGGTGGTGGTGTTGGCGGCAAGGATATCAGCCAGGCACATGACGATGTTGGAAGTTTCACTTTGTAATGGTCAACGGCCGATTTGACCCGATCTAGTGGGGGAATGCCGAGTGCCGAGAAAGGTTCACAGCAAAGGTCTCGTTGGTCTAACCAACATTTGCATGGTGTGTGACTGGAGACAGAATCCAGATCAGCGCTCCTTTTTTTTTTTCTTTTTTTTTGGTGACAGGATTCAGTCTTGACTTTGAGAAAACGGCAGTCGAGGCTGGGGAACGCACTCGACGGATTTGCAGCAACGCATCGTCGCATGTGATTGCAGATCAATCTATTGGTCTACAGGGGCACAAATCAATCAACATCTGTTGGCTTCAACGACACACGCGAGAAGTCATGAAGATGCAAATACTGGATGGTTTTGATGATCCAAAACAATGTGGCTCAAGAGCTGAAGAGATGTTGCAGGAACGTCGTCGATGTAAGACGCAGATATTGATACACGAGATGGATTCTAACTCATCATTTCCATAGCTCTTTTGATTCGAGTCGCGAGTGTAAGGTAACGGGAAGAAGGATATTTTGGGAGCTGAATCTAGTGCTTGGCCTCGTCCTTCTCGTTCTGCTTGAGGAATTGCCTGTGTAGGTGGAACACCGTCAGCATAAGCTCCAGCGACTTGGTTTGGCATTTCTTTTCTGATGCGCCGTGTATCTCGTTCCTTGCTCTTGCTGTGCCAGAAAAGAAGGCCGACGTACTGGATAAAGTCGGCTTCGTCCTTGGAAGAGGCGTTGATCGGAGGGGTGGCGCCAGCGACCTTCTTTGCGCCGCCGCTTGAGGCATAGGTGATTCCACCGAGGACACTAGTGAGGATGCCGAGAGCGAGCTGTATGCATCTTTTTGTCAATGGCTTTTGAACCCTTTTTGCACATGGCGCACGGGGTCGTTGCTTACGTGGTGCGAGCCCACCTGGCGTCCGAGGATGTTGTACATGACGACCATCTTGGCGATTGAGAGAAGGGTGGATGTGAGGCAGGGAGGATGTGGTATAGACGCTGCTGGCGCTACTCGTCCTGCTCAACAACGACGACCTTGAGCGGAAGCTGCGAATGCGGCTGAACCTCGGAAGTCTGCGGCCAAAGTCGGACTTGCACCTTCCGTATGTCGATGACTGTGTGACGTATGTAAAAGTTGGAGTCGTCGGATCCAGGCAGTCGCATGTCTCCGAGATCCATCTGTTCGAACCCTCTCTATATCGCACGCAGCAACGATACGCACCACATGGCTGACGACAAGAGCAACACCAGGGGTAGTACCAGACCCTTCGAAGCCGCCGACACGGCCCTTGAGCGCAAAGACACTCGGCCAGACTTTTCCAAGCCCGTGCCCCGCAAACGACTGCCTTCGGCCCTGCAAGACACACTCGACAATGAAGAGAAGCTATGGGAGACCTTGTACGAGGGGCACGCCACCGAATCCACCGAGAGCAACGTCCGTTATGCTGCCTACGCCTCGCGAGTCCGAACCATCATGATGTCGGCCTCACGATATGTTGCCTACACCAGCGACATTGGCGAGAGTTTCCGTCCCGTCGCTCACCCGTATCTGATCAAGGGTGCTTATGGTGTGTCCTGGGCCTACCTGATCGGTGATGTCTCCAACGAGGGCTACAAGGCATACCTCCGCAACCAGCGTGTCCTCAACGGCGAGCCCTTAGACGCCGACCCCAAGCAGCTCGCGTCCAAGCCTGAAAGCATGCCGCTCGGCCCTGGCGCTACAAGTGCCACGGTGGTCCCCATGACGCCTGGCAAGGTCCCTGCCATTGAGGACTACAGAACCGTCATGGCGCAAAGGGCCCTGTTCCAGGGAGTGGCCAGTATGGGTCTGCCGGCTTTGACCATCCACTCGATTGTCAAGTACTCGGGCAGAGCGCTCAAGAACAATAAAAATATCAAACTCCGAACATGGGGTCCCATTGGTGTAAGTATTTCGAGACCCTTTATCAATACAAAAACTGACTTGCACACAGTTGGGACTCGCCGCTGTCCCTGCCCTTCCTTACATGTTCGATGAGCCGGTTGAGCATGCAGTCGAGTGGATCTTCCACAAGGCCTTCTCGACGGTCGGTGGTGAGGCGGCTGTTCACGGACGGCCAGAGACGGGCAGGAATGCCCTCGAGCAGATAGAGTCCAAGGCCGGAGCTGCCAAAGAGAAAGAGTTGTAGAGAAGCGCCTAGACCTGTTGTACATAACACCCCTCTAGTCTCCTGTTTGTAACATAGTCGATGCTATCAGTGCACTAAGCAATATGACTAAAGTGAGAAGCTGGGAAATGCTCTTTGCAATGGCTCCCGGGCAGTTTCCCAAGCAAGCCAGTCGGACCGCGTGGTTCTGAGATGGAGTCAGTAACAGAAAGACGTGCACAGTTCTTGGAACGTACGGTAAGAGACCCATGCCGTTGACCTTCCAGATGCCCAAAGCCAGAGCGAGACAGTTGCAGCCAATGTATGCGAGCTTGACCATAACGAGGCGATGGCGGGTTCCTTCCGTCTCGAAACGAGCAAAGACATTCTGAATGTTGGCCATGGCCTGTATGGGGCCCTTGAACAGCATGGCCACCATCATGATGCTGAAGATTTGAAGACTGTTTCCCGACATGTACATGCCAAAGGCATTCATTGGGAGCTGCTTGGCCGGCGCAATAGCGATTTCCCAAGCTTTCTTGAGCTTCAGTGTGTCCATCTCGTCGGTGGTGGGTGCCTTGCGAGCGACCGTAGTCTTGGATGACTTGGACTGGGATACATGTCAGGATCGAGGTAGCAGGAGATGAAGTAATCGGACCTTGCTCGTCGTCACGCTGGTCGGCGCAGTGTAGCCTGGAGGGTCGGGGACGGCTGATGATTTTGGCTTTGATGCAGGAGCGGACGACAGGTCAACGACCCATTGCGGCGGAAGAGGAACGGCCATGTTTGGTGACAGCTGTGTTGTGGGATTGCCGGATGGATTGCTGGATTGCTATTGCTGGACGGATGGAAGGTGGGACAAAGATGATGGACCAAGAAAGGCAAGTGCGGCGTGCACTTCCTTCCCCAGACTCTCTCCCGTCCTTGACTCCTTCCTGGAAACATCCCTAAACACGTACTTGCCATTTCAACTCTCTCTCACCGTCTCTCGTTTTCCTCCTGCTGCCCACCACCCCGATCGCCACCGCTTGTCTGTTACGAGACCCGAACATCCGCATTGGAAACAGTAAGAGAGGGACGCTTGGATTGGGACAGGTCAGCCCGACTTTCGACCACCACCACCACCACGCCGCCGCCATGAGTGCAGGCAATCAGGATGCAAAACTCTTTGCTAGAGTAAGCTGCCACCGTGTCCGTCACCAGGCTCAGACACTCACACAAGCAACAGGGCAAGGTCGCCGAACTGCGACAGGAACTGCAAACCACTGGTGGAAAGAAGGACAAGGGCCACCTCGGAAAGAAGATTGCGCTCAAGAAGATTGTCGCAAACATGACCATGAGCAACAACGACATGATCGCCCTCTTTCCCGACGTCATCCAAGTCATGGGTCTTGCCAGTCTGGAGATCAAAAAGATGTGCTTCCTATACCTCGTCCACTACGCTCGCATAAAGCCCGACATTGCCCTCAAGGCCCTGCCGCATCTTGGCCAGGACATGGAAGATTCCAACCCGCTGGTGCGAGCACTTGCTTTGCGCACCATGGCCTACATCCACGTGCGCGAGTTTGTCGAGGCTTCCGTCAACCCCACCAAGCACCTGCTACGAGACTCGGATCCATACGTTCGCAAGACGGCTTGTTTCTGTGTCGCCAAACTCTACGACCACGATAAGACTTTGGTCGAGAATTCGGACCTGATTACCGGCTTGAACAACATGCTGAGAGACGAGAATCCCACTGTTGTCTCCAGCGCCCTGGCTTCCTTGACGGACATCTGGGAGAGGAGCGAGTCCATCAAACTCACCATCGACTACAACAGCGCCTCCAAAATTGCTTCCATCTTGGCCGAAACTTCCGAGTGGAATCAAACCTATGTCCTCGAGGCCCTCATGAACTTTGTGCCTCAGGATTCTGGTCAGGCCTCAATGTTGGCCGAACGCATTACCCCTCGCCTCTCTCATAACAATTCCGCTGTAGTCTTGGGCTGCGTCCGCCTCATCCTCTATCTCATCAACTACATCGCCGACGCAAAGATCATCACCGCCTTGATGAACAAGCTCTCTCCACCTCTTGTCACTTTACTCTCCAAAGGTCCTGAAATTCAATATCTCGCCCTACGAAACGCCCTCCTCATTCTACAAAGAAGGCCCGACATTCTCAAGAATGACATCCGAGTCTTCTTTTGCAAATACAACGACCCCATCTACGTCAAGGTCACCAAGCTCGAGCTTATCTTCATGCTCGCAACAGAGGATAACATCAAAGAAGTCTTGGCCGAACTGCGAGAATATGCCACTGAAATCGATATTCACTTTGTCCGTAAGTCGGTCAGGGCCATCGGAAAGCTCGCAATCAAGATCGAGCCTGCTGCAAGACTTTGCATCAACACCCTTCTCGAACTCGTCGCCACAAAGGTTTCCTACATTGTACAGGAAGCCACCGTCGTCATTCGCAACATTTTCCGCAAGTACCCGAATCAGTACGAATCAATCATCAGCACGCTGTGCGAGAATCTCGACTCTTTGGATGAACCCGAGGCCAAAGCAGCCATGATCTGGATCATCGGACAGTACGCCGACCGAATTGACAACAGCGATGTTCTACTTGATGATTTCCTGTATACCTTCGCAGACGAGCCGCATGAAGTCCAGTTGGCACTCTTGACAGCAACAGTCAAGCTCTTCATTCAACGGCCCAAGAAAGGACAAGAGCTTGTACCGAAAGTTCTCAAATGGGCCACCGAAGAGACTGACAACCCCGACCTTCGCGACCGGGGCTATATGTACTGGCGTCTACTCTCTTCTGATCCAGTGGCCGCCAAGCAAGTCGTGATGGGAGAGAAGCCTCCCATCACCGCAGAAACAGAAAAACTCGATCCTTTTACCCTGCAAGAAATGTGCTTGGTGATAGGCTCACTCGCAACTATCTACCTGAAGCCAATCAAGTCCGTTTTCCGCTCCGCCCGTCCGCGTGTTATTCCAGACAGTCCCGCACTGCAAAAACACCGACTTCCCAGCCATCAAGCCACGCTAGAAGCACAGAAACACTACAATGAGATGACATCCATGGGTGGTGCACAACAGATGCGCAATGGCAGCGCTTCTAGCGGTGATCTTGCGTCCGCTGTCGACGCAGCAGACTTGTACTTTTCCAGCATTGGTCCCGAGCAAATGGCAAGCATGCGTTTGCATGACGATGGAGTTTACTCGCCTGCCGCGGGTGATGGGCACCAGACCATGTTTGTGGTGAATCAGAACCAGCCGCAGCAAATTTACCAGCCTGCTGTTGGTAGTGGTAACGGTGACTTGTTGAGTTTTTAATTCGTCTGTAGATGAAAAAAATATTATCTTTTTGATCATTTTGTCATACAATGATTTTCAAATCGGCCATTGTCGTGTTCGTGTATATCTCTATTTCTCTTTGGGGGCTCATTTTTTGTACTCCATTCATTGTAATACCTCATAATTTTCAGTTCCTTGCGCTGGAATAGTTCGGATATCAGAAGTGATCAATCTCCACTCTAAAACTGCTTCTTTTGCGGTAGACTATTCCATTGCGCCTAGAAAGATAAAGAATCTTTGAGGATACATGTAGAAACAACATCGGGCTTTCATCTTCGGCGCTATAATAATAATACAATTTAATGTTCGTCTTGGCTGGAAGGGAAAGCGAGAGAAAAAAGAAACTCACCCACAAAGCAGCACAATATAATAACAACAACAACATCTTCAAGATTCTATTCTCATAAGAGGACAAAGGTAAAAGACCCTCAAAAACCAAAAACCAAAAAAAAAAACCAATAAAACACAAACAAAAAATAAACAGTCGATACATACGGTCTGTCAAGCATACTACCCAAAGAAACTCTCCGATCACCGCGGGAAAAGAAAAGGAATCCCATCAGAAAAAGAGAAATTGAGATTCGAGAATATCTCATCTATCGACGGGAGAGAGGAGCAGCAGCCACAACTGGGGGAATACAAAGAGCAGCAACCACAACAACCAGGAGAAGAGCGGGAAAAAAAACCCACCCCAAAAAAGGAGCAAACAGAAATCTTTCCCCCAAAAACAACAGGATTTTGACCAGAAAATTCCCAAAAGACATACATCTCAAAGAAAGAAGAGTAGAAGGGAAAAAAAAGAGGGAGAGAAAGAAAATGCCACCAAAACCCTTCCCCCTCGCCATATCCATAGGCACGGATATATGCCACCACCCACGCTTCCAAAAACATTTCCACACACCCTCGAAACTTTTCCGCCTGTTGGACAAATACCTGCTGCCCTCGGAACAACGCAGCTTCTGGTCGAGATTCCCCCCTTGGCCTGCTGCTGCTGCTGCTGCTGCCACCCTCTACGCACCCGAAACCGCAATCTCACCACCACCACCACCACCACCACACCAACAGCAACAAGATAACCTCTCAAATAAAGCTCTCAATCCACGTCAAAACACATGTGGCGACGACGTCTACAAGGATAGACAAACAGCGGCTGCATGGCGGGAACAATGGAGCAAGGCAAAGCTTCAAACAGCCGCAAAGTTTCTAGGCGGCAGGTGGGCGGCCAAAGAAGCCGTCATCAAGGCGTGGAAGAGCGGGGGAGGCAGAAGCTTGATGTTGAAGGAGGTGGAAATCAGAAATGGTGGTGGTGGCAGTTACGACGGGAAAGGAGTGCAGAAATCGGGTGGTGGTGGTAGTACTGGGGCGCCATTTGCTATTGTGCTTGATGAGCGGGAGGTGTCTGTTGGTGAGGGTGATGGCGACGAAAGGGGTGGAGTGGTGGAGAGCGCGAAGGATGTTTACGAGTGTGTGGTAACGAAGTTGTTGCGAAGGCAGCAGCAAGAACATGCGGCAAAGGAGGTGGCTGGCAGGGGTTTCGAGGAGAGTCTATTGGGTGGTCATGGTACCGGCGGCGACGATAAACTCCCTGATTCTCCTGCCTTTACCACTTCTGCTTCTGTTTCTGCTTCAGCGTGGACCGCGGCACCAGCGACTACCACTACCACTACCTCACTTCCTCAAGCACCAGGAAATTCCGTCTCACTCAAACAGCAAGGCAGTGGGTACCAACAACACGAGCAAAAAATTGATACTAGCAAAGCCAACAAAGACGACGTCAAAGAAGATGACGAGGGCGAGGAGCTCGATTCCCTGGAACGCGTAAACGGGCAGATCGTGCGTGTGTCCATTTCACATGACGGAGAGTATTGTATTGCTACTGCGCTGGCTGTTGTATAGAAAATGTGTCTAGACATATGAAGAAGACTCTTTTTTTTTTTCCTGCGAGACATAAATATGAGGGCGTGAGGAATTGTGAGCGATATCCAGGGGAAAAAGTGGCACTCTGCTTGAATGATCCTCTTACACCCTGCATTCTCTCTCTTTCACCTTGTATATTTCGCGATATACGGAAAGAAACATGGTGTGGACCTGGTGAAACCGATGAATCATCCGATGTCATCGCTAGGGTAAAACTTATGAGGGCACAGTTGGAGTCAAGAACATGATCGGGGCGTGGCATGTTCAGAGCTATAGTAGAGACCAGTGGATTACAACCGAGACTGCTCTTCATCCAGAGAGACACTTTTTCGTTGACTTCATGTTGTATGACTCTCATGTGCAGTCTATGCTGGCATATGCGAAGGATTGAAGTCATGAACGGGGATTGTATAATACGTAGTGACGACCACAGTCCTTCCAGAAGCACATTCGAAATACCCAGACGTTGAGACCGGGAATATAATCAACCCTGAATGTACTAACCTTGTCATCGTACATGGAATTTGTTATTCCCTTCATCCATCTGAATGGAGAAATCCTCTTCCGACGCACATGTGTCGTCGTTGCAGGGAAGAGAATCCTGGGGCGAAATCGCCCTCCACACGTTCTGGCAAAATTAGAGCCGCCTACGTGCGTACAAGTACTCTATCAAAATTTCCGAAAGGAGAAGCCTCGGAGGTCAAGACATGACGACCATTTTTTTTTTGTTCAATTGCCGTGAAATACCGGAGGATGGTTTTTCTTTTAGATGAAAATCTGCATTACTTGTATGGCATGCTTGCCAAACCTTACAATCACCTGACTCAGTAGGATCATCAATATGTGACAGAGAAAATGATATCCATACAGTGAGAGCACGAGGGGCAATGACGACGGATGTTTTTTGGTTTTTCTCGTGAGTCGTGCCGGCCAGAACTCTAGACGTGGCTGTATGCTGTTGCGGAGTGCGAGAACCCTGTTGATCGCGACACGAGATGGTGTTTTCAGATCAGCAAAATGTCAGTGAACCGCTGTCATGTTCGTGTTCGGCGTTTTCTCCGACCTGCACGGAAGCCTTTGAGAAAGATTAGAAGGGCCCTCTCTCTACACAAGGCAGAGCAAGAACCCGACAGCAAACACTTCAGAGGCTCGGCCCTGTGAATATTGTAAGCTGCACAGAATGGCCGATGCCGTGGGAAGTTTCCATATGTAGCAAAGCCGGAGATTCTGTTGAAACGGCTCGCATCCAATATCAGATGCCGTCGTAAGGCTTATAGATAACGCACGGCGGCGGTGCGAGATACTGAAATGAGATTGATGTCTAGTCAGGGACAATGTGGCATGGCGGCGAGTGTCGGACCTGTTAGGCTGTTACAGGCTACTACTGCCTGGTGTAATGAGGAGTGATAAAGAATTGTCGGTCTTCTCAGCGGTGTTATTAGCACTACGTCTGCCGAGTCCCGAGTCAGCAACCGCACCTTCCCCGGCCTTTTTTTTCTCGGCCGGACTCGAAGTTTGCCCCCTTCGGTAAAAACGCGTGCTCACGCAAACGCCAGGTGGTTGTCGGTCCGGCATATGGAATGCGGGACTCAGCGGGTGAGATCTCGTGGTTGTGTGGGGGAGAGGCATCATTTTTCGAAGATGAGCATTCCGACAATTCTCGTCCGCTCTTTCTTCCTCCTTTCTCTCTTTTCATCTCTTCCAATCTGCTGCTGCCAGCTATCTCTAAATTATCACACACCCCCTGAATCGAATCGGCAGATATTGTTCTTGCGCGCTTGACATATCAGCCTTTTTTTGGTTTTTGCAGCCATCAAGATCCCTAGATTCCTTCAGGGATCCCGATCTGTCAACGATTTGCGTGTCTGCAGTCTTCTGCCAATAAACGCCCCTTTAGCCGGCCTTTCACACTCCCTTGGGCGCTGAAAATCCCCCCTCGGCTCAGTGGTCTTTCTCAAAACACGACTCGCCGTTTCCCACATCGACCGAAACAGCCCTGCCCCCCATAAGGCGATCTCTCCCTGCTGCAGGCGTCATCGAAGTCTCTTTCAGCTCTTTAAAACCTGCCCTCCCCTGGTTGCACTCTTCTCCACATTCCTCCACAAACCTTCTCCAGCTTATCAGTCTCTACTTAAGAAATGGACTCCCACTCGAACCAACATTTCTATTCTCAGCAAAGACCTGCCTACCCTCAAGCATCATCCTCTTCCAACAATAACACATCTACCTTCAACAGTTCATCAAGCCTCTCATCACTGGCTTCCATCAACACAAGTCCTGATCGGACCAACATGAACTCTCGTCAATCTCCAACCCTGGTGTCGGCTGCCCCCTTCTCGTCGCCTTCAAACCAGTCTCCCTTTTCATTACCACCTTCGATGGGCCAGGAGAACCAACAGTATCAACAATCATCTCAGTACCAGATGCCGCAGATGCCGCAGTACCCTCAACAGCACCGTGGAAGCTTCTGCGAGGACGAAAGACCCAGGCCTGGCTTGAACGACGCCTCTCCCTTTCTGCAAGACTTCAGCCTTCTCGCCGAGGCAGCCAAGCGTGCGCAGATGGCATGCATGATGAGAGATTTCGACGATCTTGACATGTAATGCAAGCGTTTTGCAGGGTTTGTTGGCTGAACATGTGTTGGCCATGTGTAACGGGTTTATGATTCAATGAGAAGGGATGGGGTCTGAAGGTTCAAAGGCGTTTCAAGTCGGAGGCATCATTTGCAAGGAGTTTTCTATGTGTCTCTGCGATGAGTCCAGGGACTTGGTTAAGATGAACCATATGTTTGATTGCTCCATGTACGATAATCAATAGCTTTTAGATAGGTTCTCGTGAGAGACAGAATACAAGGCATTACTTGATTCTCAAATGCGTGTGACTTGCCTTTTCGCCGGGAGGTGGGCACCAGATGCCGAGGCTGTCAACAAAGGCCGATAGAGTTTTCTTACCGCGGTCGTCCGTTGCTTCGCATCGGCGCTCGTCATTATTGTGTATAGATATCGACGATATTATTTCAAATATAAGCAACGACGACGAGTAAGGCACGGCAAATCTAAGCATTTTGATGACGGGATTGCTGTGGTAGCGAGCAGGGCGACAGCAAAAAAGAGAGAATGCACAGGCGCACTGTTCGCTCGGGACGTTAAGGTGGCCGTTTCATGATGGGCCGCGTAGGAGGAAAGTCATGTGTCGTGTGTCGGACTTGACATGGCACATGGGGAAGCGCAAGGTAGGTAGGTACATGGAAATGATTTCTATCTCAGCGAGAAGCACAGCAAGGGTGGCTCCGAAGAAGGACAGTCCGTTGAAGCAGAAAAATGGATCGTTTGTTGTGAATTGAATAATTACGGGAAATGAGGCATGGCGTTGATCGCTGCAGCCTGGGGAAGTGGTGGCCACTGGCCAACCACATCGAACCTGCGTGTGCGGCTGTGCCTGTGTTCACAGTCCAGTTTTCTGCCTCTCGACGTCCTCGTTGCCTGTCGTCGTCGTCGTCGCGCCTTCTGCCGAGGACTTTTTCTCAACTCTCGTCGCGTGCTTGCCTTTGTCATCCGGTCGCCGTCGCTCCTGCCTAGCCTAATATACGCCGCTTCGCACGTGTAAAGTAGCCAAGTCTCACTCCTTCGACGTCAGCCGCTCGCTCTCTACCTCTCTTTGGCCGATTCTACAAAAACGCATCTTAGTAATTAATTACTTGCGCATCCATTGCGCCCACGCCTCAGTATCATGGCTTACAACAACACCAACAATAACCAATACGCGGGCTATGGCGGAAACCCGTACGGCGATGGCGACAACCCGTACGGCAACGAGGGTTACGGGCAAGCAGGACAGGCGTACGGTGATGTAGGTGCATGTCTTCTGCCGCATCAACTCATTCACTGACTCGGCGCAGCAGCAGCCTCTCCAGCCGCCGGCACCCGCGCGCCAGGGCGAGTCCAACTTCTCTGCCGCAACTCAGGACTCCCAGTACGGCACATCGGCTCCTGCAACTACTGGCCAGCAGGCTCCAATGCAGCAGACAGCGCCGACTGTTCTCAGCAACCAGGATTTCCTATCGCGCGTCGAGGCAGCAAAGGCCGACATTCGCCAATTGACTCAGCACATTTCCGAAATCGCCTCAGCACACCAGCGCACGCTGAACAGCCCTGACGCCTCGTCCAACTCAGCCCTCGAGTCCCTCATCACCCAGACTCAGGTACTCAACACATCCATCAAGGACCAAATAAAGTTCCTCGAGACGGATGCCGTCAGGAGTGGCCGCAACAACAACATCAAGAACAGCCAGGTCGGCCAGCTCAAGACCAGCTTCAAGAAACAACTCGAGGAGTACCGCAACGAGGAGGCCAGCTACGAGCGCCGATACCGTGAACAAATTGCTCGTCAGTACCGCATTGTCAACCCAGAGGCTACCGATGCCGAGGTTCAGGAGGCTTCCAACGCCGATTGGGGGAATGAAGGCGTCTTCCAGACTGCTGTAAGTCTCGATTATCCTTGGACTGGCCATTTCAAATGCTGACTCTGTCATAGTTGAAGACCAACCGCTCTGCAACCGCCAGCACTGTTCTTGGTGCTGTGCGCGCTCGCCATAATGACATTCAGCAGATTGAGCGCACCCTTGTTGAGCTGAACAAACTTTTCGAGGATCTTGCCGAAGCTGTCGTAATCCAGGAGCCCATGATTCAGCAAGCCGAACAGCACACCGAGAACGTCAAGAAGGACACCGAGGCGGGCAACGTGCAGCTCGACAAGGGCATCACTTCAGCTCGTCGTGCCCGCCGTCTGAAATGGTGGTGCTTGTTCATCTGCGTGCTCATTGTCATCATCGTCGGTCTGGCTGTTGGTCTCACCCTTGGTTTGAACCAGAAGAAAAACAATGCATAAGGATTTGATTATCTTTGTTTTTCCGACTCGACGAGGCCCGGATGGAAAGAACAGCCAAGGACGTGCTCCTGTTGCGATGGAATTGGTTGGACAAAGTCTATTTACGACGAAGAGGCTGCTGCATTTGACGTTGGACACAAGAATCTCGCATCTGTAATTTTTCTTGTCATGCTCTGACGATTGGTCCTTTGTCTTGTTTTTTTTCTCTTCTCCTTGTCAACTTATTAATAAAAGAGCACGGTGATTGTAGTGCATCAATTCTGATCTTGTTTCGCATGTACTTTGCTAGGCTTGTACTACCAATCAGGGCTTGATTCTCAGATGTTTGTGGAAGAAGGAATGTCCCTTTCCTCACTCAGCATATGCAGCTCTGACAAAAGGGGCAAGAAGCTGTCGCCCCGCGATGGCCGCAGCTTCCAGGATGGTGACGCACCCCTTTTCAACTTTGCTATATACGGCTCGACAGAGGACACACGTCTGGTCCGTTTTTCTTTCCGCATCAGATTTTGACAGACGGCAACAATGCAGGTTCCGTTGATTCGATTGCAGTGCGGTAAGAAGGCAGCGATTGCGCTGATGGAGGGAGAAAATCGACTGACACGATACAGGCATCAACAGCTATGAGTGGGGTAAGAATGCAGAGTTGCGACAACAAGCGACATTCGAGCACTAATTGGGCGCTGCAGGAAAGATTGGAAACAAGTCGGCTGCTGCTCGTTTCGCCTCAGCAACACCATCAGACGGCTTCAGCATCCAGCAAGACAAGCCCTACGCCGAGCTATGGATGGGCACTCACCCCAGCAATCCTTCCAAAGATGTGCAAACGCAGCGCTCCCTCCTCGACATGTTCGCCGACAATGAAGCGCTGATGTCCAAGGAAATGTCGGAAAAGTACCACAACAAGTTGCCCTTCCTGTTCAAGGTTCTGTCTGTCGGCAAGGCTCTTTCCATCCAGGCCCATCCCAACAAAAGGCTTGCCGCAAAGCTGCACGAGAAGGACCCCAAGAACTATCCCGATGACAACCACAAGCCTGAGATGGCTCTTGCCATTACGCCCTTTGATGGCCTCTGTGGCTTCCGTCCGCTAGCCGAAATCTCGCACTTCCTCGACAACGTGCCCAGCTTGAGGAGTCTGGTAGGGGAGGAGCAAGCAAGCAAGTTTCAGGAAACCGTCAAGGGACACGAGACAACGACAGATGAGTCCAAGGCCGCAGAGAACAAAAAGGCTCTTCAGGCCGCATTTAGGAGTCTGATGAAGAGCAAACCAGAGCACATCGAGAAACACACCAAAGACCTGGTCAAACAGGCCGAGGAACAAGGCGACCAGTTTGCCGGCAACGGAGTACCAGCAAACAGCGGCAAGGAGCTCGCAGACCTGATGCTCAGACTCCAGGGCCAATTCCCGCACGACATTGGTCTTTTTGTCACCTTCTTCCTCAACTACGTCAAGCTGGACGTTGGCGAAGCCATGTTCCTCAAGGCTGACGATATTCACGCATACCTGTCTGGAGATATCATCGAATGCATGGCCTCCTCCGACAATGTCGTCCGCGCTGGCTTCACCCCCAAATTCAAGGACGTCGACACCCTCACCGACATGCTCACCTACTCTTACGCCCCCATCAGCGAGCAAAAAATGAGCCCCACAGACTACCACTTTGTCACCCTCAACACCACAGCCTACACCTCTTCCTCCTCATGCACCCTCTACGACCCGCCCATCGAAGAATTCGCTGTCGTGAAAACAGATCTCAACAAGTCTGGCGCAAAAGCCACTTTCGAGGCCATCGACGGACCCAGCATCATCATCTGCACAAACGGACAGGGAAAGATCAGCGTGGGACCCAAGACTGAGCATGTAAAGGAGGGCTATGTGTATTTCGTGGGTGCCACTGCCACTTGTGTGCTCGAGAGCTCTGGGGACGAGCCTTTTGTCACCTTCAAGGCTTTCTGCGAGTTGAACGATGGTAACCAGGAGAGCAAGATTTGAGCATTCCTTTCTTTTCTTTTTTCTCTGCCCCATTTTTTCCCTCTCTTTTCCTTTCTATTTTTTTCTTTACTATCTACTAACTTACTGTAGAGAGATATGTTTGGTCAAATCCAGAACAATGAATGCAGCTCTTGCATCCACCACCTTCGTAGGCCCTCACGTTTCTCCTGTCCGGAAAACTGTCTAAAGAAAACTGTCTAAAAGTTGAGAAATCTATCTTTTTTTTACATAACATGCCGCTTTTGTTGGAAAGAAAATACGGGTTTCTTTTCTTTTCTTTTCTTTTTTTCTTTTCTTTTCCTTCTTTTTTCTCTTTTTTTCTTTTTTCTCTTTTCTCTTTTTTCTTTTTCCTTTTTTCTTCTTTTTTTTCTTATTTCTTCTTTTTTTTCTTTTTTTCTCTTTTTTCTCTTTTTTCTTTTTTCTCTTTTTTCTCTTTTTTCTCTTTTTTCTCTTTTTTCTCTTTTTTCTCTTTTTTCTCTTTTTTCTCTTTTTTCTCTTTTTTCTCTTTTTTCTCTTTTTTCTCTTTTTTCTCTTTTTTCTCTTTTTTCTCTTTTTTCTCTTTTTTCTCTTTTTTCTCTTTTTTCTCTTTTTTCTCTTTTTTCTCTTTTTTCTCTTTTTTTCTTGTTGGTATAACAAAAGTTGGCTTTTTCTATGCTTCAATCACCCAAAAAGAAAAGCGGCTTGCGATTAGAAAACAAAAACACGAAAACGAATTAAAAGTAAATGAGAAAAGAAAAAAAAAAAGAGAGAAAGGGGGGCGGGGCAAAAAAAAAACAGAGCAAAAAAGACACCTAAGCCATCAAATCAACTCTCGTTCGAAAATCATGTCGTTTTGCGTGACATGGCAGTAAATGTCGACATTTTCCTTCCCTGTTGCCTTTGCTCTTTCCATCTTCACTGTCATGAGTGCATTTCCTCTGTCCGTCTTCACGGTCATGGGTGCATTTGTCCTTTCCGTCTTCATGGTCATGAGTGCTTTTCTCCTTTCCGTCTTCACGGTCATGGGTGCTTTTCTCCTTTCCCCCTTCACGGTCTTGAGTGCATCTCTTCTTTCCACCTTCACGGTCTTGAGTGCATCTCTTCTTTCCACCTTCACGGTCTTGAGTGCATCTCTTCTTTCCACCTTCACGGCCATGGGTGCATCTCTTCTTTCCGTCTTCACGGTCATGGGTGCATCTCTTCTTTCCACCTTGACGATCATGGGCATGTCTCCTCTGCTTGTGTCTTCTCCTGTATCTCCTCTCTCCATTACATCGCCTTCGAGTATTTCGTGCGCCAAGTATAGTCCGCTCTCCTCAGTCTCGCATTCCGAGCCATATGCCCTCAAAACGCTCCCTGTTCCCGCCATATCCTGAGCGGCCAGTCTCCCCAGGATCCACTGCCGATAGGACCCATCCAGATAATGGAGCATCAGCTGCAACACCCAGGCGATCTTGATGCGACCGTTCTTGTACCCCAAGGCCGAGACCAATTCATCGCAGAGCTCGATCTTGCCGTCATCTCTTCTTTGCGCAAAGCCAAAGGACCAGCGGGAGCCTTTCAGCGTGGCCGAGTCTGGGATGGCGCACTGGAAGCCTTCAACGCGGAAATAGGGTAGTGGGAAGGTGAATTCGTCTGACACGATGCCTGCATCTTGGAGCTGGCGGAAACGATTGATGAAGTACTGTTGGAGGCGCTGCGTATGGTTGTCGTCGGCCGATCTCTTGATCACCACCGGACAAGCATCTATTCGCAGGTCGCCGTCATGTGGGTCTTGGTTTGGCACCCTGAGGGCCATCATGTAGTCGACGCATCCGTCTGTCCCGGTGTCCGAGTGCGATCGTTCCCTGAAGCAGCCGATACAAGATCCCAGGTCGAAGGCGTAAATCACCTCGTTGAGAAAAGGAACAACGTCAAAGCCGAATTGGTTCGTGGCCATGCTCATCTGCAACAGGGCCACGAGCCGCTTCTGATCTTGCGTGACAAAATCACCCAGGTTGTTTTTCATGGCATCGCATAGGAAGAGATACTGCAACACGTGGAAGAGCGCTCCCAGAATAGCCACGCATGCTGTCTTCAAGGGGTGATGTCCGTGGAGTTTGATGGACAAGAGACTGTAAGTCTGTTCGGCTTCGTTTCCCCTCTGAGATGGATATCCGTCGTCAGACTCTTTGTTTCTGCCTGCCGTGTTTGGAGCGACTTGTTGTGGCAAGCTGACCATGGCCGAGGTCGCTTGTACTTTGGTAGAGAAGTGTCGTCAGAGAGTACCAGGAACTGGAAGTGGTAAAACATATGTCAAGTGCAAAGGGCTGCTTTTGAACAATCGACCTCTTTTCTTGACTACAAGCGGTTGCTGATGAGGCAGCTTTTGTTCGTATTCTTATAACTTCCGTCAACGAGATCAAGCGTGATTGAGAGCAATAGAGATTGAAAAAAGAATTGAGAATCCAGCCACTTAGAGTTGATTTAAGTCATAAGTCACTCAAAGCATGAAGCTGCAAGGCTGTTGGATAGCTTTCAGCATTGATGGAGGTTTCTCTCTCCAGTTCAAAGCCCTAGGCTGCAGCCCCGTGTGAATCGACGCGGAGGGTGCGCAGCAGCAGGCTGAGCACTACCACGAATTGTTGAGCATTACTGACCGTCATCTGAGGGCGAGGAGAAGCCTGCCCAGACAACCATTAGAAATTAATTTGCAATGGTCTGTATTTTCTCATACCATATCCTCTGAGAGTTCGAGAACGATGTTTCGTTCTGCTTCCTTTTGCGTAGATACCGACATCCGGACGGGCCGGGCTGAGGTCGGGTGAGGGACGTTGCATGATATCTTTTGTCCCGAGAAAGCCCAGGAAGTTCCGATTCTCTCCTTGTCGATGAGGTTGTTGCGAGGAATACACGTATGCAGTACCTCTCCCAATAAGGTTTGGTCAATGACGGGGATTTGCTTTCTATTAGTCTAATTCCAAGCTGACCGACTATATTGAAACCCTAAGAGGGGTTGTCATCCATTCGTGTCCCTTCCTTATAGGTGTCGCGTGGATCGGAAGCCTAATGTAATATTGTTAGTCATACGGATAAGTGATGATTATTGGGTCAAAATTTTCGCAGAGAAGGGTCTGAAGCTTGGCTGATCTGGCATTGGCTTTAGCGTTTGAAAAGAATTAGAAGAGTCCATCGAGAGAGCGTTGAGAAAACAAAAAGTGCCTTTTTGACTCACACAGCAGATTTGTAGGATCTGATGATCCAGAGGGGTTCTGCGCAGACTTTTACTCTAAGTTCAGCAAATGATGCGTATAGTTGTCACAGGATCAGGATAATCTGTGAATATATGTCGTCTGCGTGGGTCAGGGGAAAGACAGACAGCCAAGCTGCGAAAATTTGCTCGAGTTTTCCGTCTTCCTTATTTTTGGTGATTCACCCTGCTCTTTCCTCTTGCAAGAAAGTTGCTTGACCCTTTTCTCGCTGGATGCGGAATCGGTGACACACTTACACTGAAGCAAGGAGGAGCCTTGATGGAAGTTGATTCAGACCGTGGGCGGGAAAATGCCGTTGTGATGGTGGTCAGTCTCGCTCAGAGGCAGTACCATCTTTGAGGTATTCGGGGTCCAAGGTCTTGTAATTATTTTCCAGGACCAGGTTGACCAAGACTTCTTTGGGAGGCATTCCACTTCGTCTTCACTCTCATTGATTCGGAGGACAGTTGGTCTACCTTACGCAAGTTTTCCGACGAGAAGGACGAACGATGATGAGAACTCCAGGCTGCGTTCTTAGCTCTCTTTCCCACTCGAATGATGGACAATCATGCTCATAACAGATCAGGAATGAGCGACTCAATCACAATGATCAGCGAAGAGTTATCGAAAGAAGACATCGGCCACGGTGAGTTGTGAGTGCTGAGCGGTAGAAAAACAAAATAAGAAGGAACAACTTGGGAAGGGAAAGAGAAGCTGCCTCGGTAGCCCTAAAGCACCTACGTCACGTAGCGTCAGAAAGCTACGAATATCATGTCACATTTTAGAGAATCTAGAAAACCTATTATAGACTATAGTGGTGGTGCGCAATTCTCATGATTTAAGTAGTTTTCGATTCGTTTCGTACTCTAGATGACAAAAAGCACCTAGACCGTAATCGCGAGGGGTCCCCTTAGCATGGCGGCGTACTCTCCGAGCCTTACGGTGTGGGACTTCCGAGGCAAGAGAGAAGTAAATATTGCTGATATGATGTCAAGGAACAACGTTCATGGATGGGTTAGGGTTCGTCCGTCGGATCTTCCCGTCTGCATATCAACGCTTACCGCACTTCATCTTTTGGTGTCGACACACTGTATGCAACACAACACCATGTCGGTAAAACAACGAGTCACCAAAAATGTTCAAATGCAACTCAGAAGTTATACCAGATAGCCGAAATGTGAGTCGCTGGCCTCTTGGAATTGCATAAGTCCCAAACTATCCTCTTGGTAAATGTCTCAATCAGTTCCAGCTGGTTCTTCAGATAGCGTGACCGCGACTATCCCCCCCCCCCCCCCCCCCCAAAACCTTATAATCCATCTGCATCATACAATCATCGCCGTTACTGCTGCCGTCAAGCGTAGTTCAAACATCAGCAGCATTGCGGATTGCAATCGCTTAGGTAGGGCATGGCCTGTACTTTGCAAAACGCCCCGCGACGATTCAAAAAGATACCTTGCCGCCTTTCTCCTCCCACATCTTGTACGCATCTCTGGTAGCATCGTCGAGATCTTCTTCGGGCAGGCCGAGGATATGGTTGTGAACGCCGTTGTGCCTTTCCGAATTGCCGGGCTGATCGGCTGGGAAGAAGTAGCGCGTGTACATGGCCCGAATCATGGCATAACGCTCGCCTGCCTTGAATTTGGCGGAGGCTTCCGACCACAGTTTCTCCGACGGCTCGTACGAGATGTGCCAGTCCGAATCGCCGGTCTTTGTGACGCGCTTGATGGATTCGAACATGTCCCTTTGCGTAACAGTAAACGACTTGACAAAGACGTCCTTGTTTCGGAATTGCTCGAGCTGCCCAGCAGGGAGACTCAGCAGCGAGGCGACAGATCTGCCCACCTGAGGCCAGGTTGTAGTCGTCATCGGTGTGTTGCCGTCGTCGTAGAACGTGACGCTGCGATTGGCATCACGCGGACTATAACCTCCGCTCGCCCTTCCAACCGTATAATCCATTTGCACTATGATACCCCCCTTGTTCTTACTCTGCTCAAGCTGCTGTTGTGCAATCGGCGCTGCCGTAGCAGCCAAAGGCATAATATCCTCGTTCGACGATCCAGCCGACTGCACCCCTCCCGCGATATGGCTTTTCCTTCTGCCGTCGTTTGGCGTCACGCCGAAATCCATCTCGTACTCGTCAATCTCGACAAAGGCCTCATCCTTGCGTGCTCCTCGGTCCTGCCTCGTAGATACCGATGACCACATGCGTGAAGAAGTACTACCGCTCTGCTTGCCGCCGCCATGACTGCCCTTGGGCCTGTCGTTTCCAGAGCCGTAATAGCTTGCGCTTGACGCCGGCTTGGGGAAGATTCGATCACGCAGATGGCGCTGCAGAGAGCGGATGGCAGGTGCGCAGGCAACGATCACGCCCACATTGGCTTCGACGGCAGACCAGTAACCCACGGGCAGGTAATCCCATGTCACGTTTTCGGTGTGGGCGAACTGGATGAGGAATTCGAGGCGCATGATGCTGACGATGGTAACACTACCAAACCAACACAAGGAGATCAATCAGCCTTTATTCGTAGCCCAAACGAGTCGAAGCAGTGAAAGAGGAAGGGGAAACACTCACAAGCCACCGCCCAAAAACATAACCATAACCCCCAATTTCCTCCTCCATCCCATAGCAAGATTCTTCAATTCCCACATCGGCAAAACCAGAACCACCAGATCCAGCAAAATATTGAGAGATGCAGAGGCCCATCCGTCAGCGTTCAGATCCAGGCATTTGCCGTGGTGCTCGCCATCCCATTTTTGCCATGCAACACGCACAGGGATGCATTGTAATGCTGTTGCTGTAACGAAAGTGATGATATAGAGAGCACAGATGAGGATGACGAAGTAGATGGTGCGGCGAAGGTTCTGGTGAGGAAAGATGCGGAGGTAGAAGAGGAGGATAGAGATTTTGGTTAGGCCGATGCCGGCTAGGTAGAGGAGCTCTGTGAAGTAAAAGATCTATTACAATGAATCAGTCAGAGCTTCATGAGGATTTGGTTGGTAGATAGCATGTACCTCCAAAATCTTTGTGATGTTATCAAATGGTACAAACCACATATCTTTTCCCATCCCGATTTGATTTACTGCAAAGTGTCAGAGAAGTTAGCCGAGATGAATGAGCGTCACGTACAAGAGTAGGCGCATATCGTTAAAGGGACAACGAAGAGCTGTCGACTGTTAGTCTTGACTCATGTAGCACCATGGAGACTGGAGATTTTACCATTGCTGCACTGATAGCCCAGTCGTCAATGCCCCATTTTGAACCACCAAAAGGCGTGCGGGCGATTGCTCTCAACAGATAGGCAATGATCGTAGCGCCTCCAGCAATCAACGTCGTCAGAGTTCCAAGTCTTGTCTTGTCACGACGTTTCGCGCCCAAGAGTGTTTGGAGAAATGCCTTTGCAGCTACAGAATAGGTCAATGACTCCTTCTTACTGATATGGATCCAGGGAAAACCCCTACTGAGCGATTCCTTGATGGTACAGTTAGACTTGACACAGGCACTCAGAGAATCTTGAAGGTTCTTGTTGCTTTTGATGCAGGCGATATCTGTAAGCTCGCAGTCTGAACTTCCAATAGTGGTTATAGTGCATGTCAACTTCCACATAATTAGCCCGAGAAATATTTATTGCCTCGAGTTGTCAGACGTACCGCGCAAGGAGGTAGCTTCTCAACTGCAAGTGCCAGAAGGTCAGAAGCATCTTGCCCTTGAGCTTGAGAAAGACAGGCAAAGACAAAGCATAAGAGAGCCGCAGACAACCTCATTTCTCACTGCTGAGGTACCCGGTACAATTTTAAGCAGAGCCCTGTCAAACGGCTTTTTCCAGAGTATCGATGCAGGATGGGACATGAACGAGCAATTATTCAGCGATTCCGATGAAATCGAGGAACTAAAGAGGAGACTGGGCTGTATTAGGAGTATAAGAGCCGCCGCCATATTCGGCAGATGCAAAGACCACGAAAAGGCTGAAGATTGCAATCGGCAGTTCCAGGAGTCATGGTAGTAGCTGGGCCATGCGGCAAACACTTAGACAGCACGTCCAAGAATGCCTAATCCAGACTATGGCAAGCACTTTGGGCATGGGGCTGTCGCCAAAGCATCAATTGATGGTCGGGAGATCTACAAGCTAATGGTTCATGAGTCGAGATCCATCATTGTATCGCACTCTTTGATGTGCGAAGGTCCTAGCGTATGCGGAGGGGAGGAAGCCTGTGCGCAGCTCTGTATGCTTCATGGTTCCAACGGAGGAGCTCTTTGGCCATTAACGAGAAAGATTGGTGCAGGAGTGCTGCGTGTTAAGGTCAACAATAGCTTTTGAACTTCTCCTCAGGGCTGTGATGAAAGGACAGAGTGGAGGAACAATTCTTTCATATCAAGTATAGCGGGTGGCAGCAAGTTGAAGATTTGATGTTACTCGGCCGAAGAGCTGTAAACTTTGGGTCAAGACTTAGGAAACTCCACTGAAACGCGGTCCATCTCAGGTGGAGCATGGCCACTTCCCGAGTCTTGTAACGTAAGGGTTCTGCTAGTGTACCATGATGGTGTTTCGGATCTACTTTCAGAGAGACTCTACAGAAAGAGTGAATATCTGCAAGCACTGGTGTGGGTTGAGGTGCGAGAGTCTTGTCTGGCAATTATATAATCGCGAGACAGGCAATTGGAAATTCATCAAAGTGTTTGGGAGCGATCTCGACATAGTGAACCATTCAGCACTTCTGCTGAACGACATATGCCGTTCAATGGCAGTTCAGCGAAGAAGTCCCGAGATGAGAAAAAGTCTTATGCATTAGTTAGAAGAGTAGTGACCGTTGAAAAATTGAGTATGCCGACGTCGGTATTGCACGGCTGAGTGTTCGCTGAAGCAGAAGTATGGATAGGAAGCGGTCCTTGACAAAATTGGTGCTAAAACTTCAGAAGAATCAACCGCAATTCTGCGACTGCATTTACCCGGATCAATGGTGTTTCTTGCTGCATCTCACGAGCAAAGCAACAAACGGCTTGTGAATAATCATCGTTCATCTAGGAAACAACATTCAGTGTGCAATACTCCAGACTCAAGGCAAGCATAGTGCTGTCTGCTTGTGGTCTCTCAATGAGAGCAAAAAGACACACCGAATGGAATCCATCAGTCACGTCCATGACAATGACGCCACCACTTCGTCGGCCCGTCTATAATTTGTTGTCATGCCGGGAAACCAGCTGAATCTTGATTCTTTCCCCACTGGTCCAACCTGAGTCGTAGGAACTTATGATCTTCCAAGATATTCAGGAGCAATAAGAAAAGTGCCGGTGGGAAGATCCACGGGGGATCGCTCCGATATATTGGTTTTTTGGATCTGATCTTGGAAATTTTAGAGTCTACAATAACACAATATATCGAGTCAGAAATGACTACAATGATGGCTTCTGGGGTACTATGAGGTGGGTTTACAACCTGCATTCCTCCACAATAATATTCTTCTACATGTGTTCTTTTTTCTAGAACGCAAAAAAAGCCATGGTTTGACGCCACATACCACCACGAACGAGTCTTCACATTCCTCCACCATCGTCATAGAACAGCAATCTCGCTGGTGAACCCGTTGGAAATTAACGGTATGCACCTGGACGAAATGGCGGAGACTGGTTTCCCTCCGTTGGTTTTCAAATGCCTGTTGGCTGACATATTGACGGTAACGAGTCATGGTTGAAAGGCTGGGAAGTCAGTCATTCCGGTGTGCAGCATCTTTAAATGCAGAGATTGTTGGAATTTCAACGTACATGCATGGCGTCTCGTGTTCTGGCGTGACTATCCTAAAAAATATCTTTCCTCAGAGGCGGCAGGCGCAACTCTCTGGTAAGCGCTTACATCTGCCTGCAATAAAGCGACATTTCTCCGGAGGCTTGTAAGATGGCTATCGTGGAGCATCGTTCCACTGTACACGAATGAGTCGTGTTCAGGAGCATGTGACATGGTCCCACCATGTGCCCAACGGCGGCTGCGCAGCATCTCCGTATATGGTATAACGACAGATCTTCATACCCGTCTGCCCTTGAGTATTATAGTTCCACAAACGGTGGTCTTCAGGTCTGGTTTGTGTGGGCGAAAAAAGAGCATTTATTTTTTTTGTGCATGGAGGGGCGTCTAGACGTACGACTCTGAAGCTGACTCGTTCGCCGTGCCTATACAGTTCTGGACGACAGTCTTGCAAGCCACGCACATACCATGAACAAAAATAACGGCTTCAGAGCAACCAAGAGTTATCAAGAGATGAACGAATTGCCCTGCAACGGACTAATACATTTGGACTTCCCTTTACGCGCATTCTGCATTTCCAGATAGAGAGCAGGATTGATTCCCTTCTTCTTGAGCTTGTAGATCTTTTCTGCGCTTAGAGTAGATATGTCGACTATGCTGCTGGTCCACTCGTTGCTAGATAGACTACCACGATTGTTTGGGCATTGTGTCTGTACAGGGTGAGCGGCGACGTGTTTCGACAATTGGTCTAGCGATGTACGTTTGACGATGCGCGGGATGCGGAGGGGAGTTGTTGGCTGGCTTAAAGCTTTACTGTTACCTGTTTGTGTGAATGATGCACTTGTTGATGACGAGAGGATTGAATGTCCTGAGCTTGTTGTCGAGTATTGTCGTTCTGCTGCTTGCGTCGTGGAGGCTTGTTGTTGCTTTTCCTTGCCCTTGGTTCGAGATGTCGCTAGTTTGAAAGGGGCTGACCAGCGTTGGTTGCGTGGATAGTCTTTTCTGGGTATCATGATTCCAGGCGGGTTTAAGACTAGACTGCTGTCGAATGTATAATCTGAGATTGAGCTGGAGTCACTGTTCCTGCGCATGATGTTCGCCACAATGCTTGCATTTGTTGGCTCGTGGTCTTCGCCTGAGCCATTGGAACGTAGCGATCGCTGGCTAGAAGCACAGTCAAGATAAGGCTTGTATACATGAACCCTTGGCGCGCTGGTATCAATCCGGGGTCCCAATCGGGCAGCATTTCGTGGTGGGATGCCTGAAGGCAGATCCATGAAGACACCACTGCTTGGGACCTTGTTAGTCCTCTTGGGACTCCCGGGATCTCTGTGCTGCAGATGATTCCCGCTCGTTGAAACCGGAGGCGGTGCGGCTTCATCTAAACTGCTAGCCATGGAGCTCGTGGTGTCCATACGCGCAAGAAGATGGATGGCTCTTGCAAATGACGGTTGTGCAGCACTGTCGAAGCTGTTGATACTCGCATCCCCTGGTGGCATTGCTTCGTCTGATCTGCCCCTCGATCTCCACATGTCCATTGGGTCTCTGTATGTCTTGATTGGAGGCGGCATGGCTTCATCAATGCTGGCTCCATCCATACTGGCTTCGTCGATTCTGGTCCTTTGCAAGTTTTCCAGTCCCGGGCTCCTGGATTCTGCATTAGGTGTCACAACACCATCGTCGTCGCCATCTTCATATTCTGTAGCGACAACTTTCTTTCCATCGGTCCTTGCATAGCAGACTTCGCTCTGCTGCCGTGCAGCAGTCTGATGTTCAGCAATCGGTCCAGCGTGGCTTCCAAAATTATAAGATGTCCTCTCGACGGGCCGTGGTCGGGAGAAATTGAGCGGCAAAGGCTTCAAAGATGCATGTGACGAGAGCGCAGAAAATGCCGAATAGGGCGTTGGCAACAAGTCGCCTGAGAAGGCAGGCGCTGATAACTCTGCAGAGGCGACAATGTGTTGTTCATCGCCAGGAAGCTCGGCAGGCAAGAACTGACCAGGCAACTCAGCTATAGTCGGGGTATCACCAGGTAATTCGAACACCTCATTGTTACTTGGCTGCAACATGGCGATGTTTGTTTGCAAAGGTTACATGAGAAATGCTTGCCACGGAAGAGCGCCATCATTCTGTTCTTTCCCCTCTCCGTCGCTACGTGTAGCTACAGAGTGACATGCGAATTGTATCTGTCCAGTACGGATAATCCTTGAATGAACCCATCGGTCGTGATGTCATGGTGCCGCCGCAGATCGATCCACCCACCCCAAGACCGAGCCGCACTGCATGCACATCGATGGTCTATCACTTTCATGGGCCATGACACACAGCATTTTGTGGGGAAGAAGTTAGACCGAAGTGTCAAGGTACTAATCCACTGTTGCAGTTGGTCTAATGCTGGGAAACACAGACTGGGGTTTTTGTACGCCTTTTTGCCCGACATGTATGCTAGCACAGTGTGATGGGCTTGATGCAGCTACATGCAGTGCTTGGCAGAAGCGCATGCTTCTAGACTTGACTTGTGTAACTTTGTTGTTCACTGCACTGCAAGCGGAAAGGACTGCTCTAGTGGCACAGTAGCGGAAAGGATGATGCACGTTAGATGAGTGGTTGAGAAACATATCGATACAGTTCTTGCGCCTCTGCCGCCTACTAAGGTCGGGCGCGCATGTAGAAGAAAAGAAGAAAAAACCAGGCACAATGGCCTGCTCGCACGACCTTGTTCAGGTCAATTCAAGCCCGAACCATTTTTCCAATCGTAACAAAGCCTATGCTCCTAGTCTTTTAGAGTCCCCAACGCCTAACCATGGATTTAATATACCAATGCACTCGCTGCGTGACATGACAAAATGAATGAGATGAAGGGATAGACTCCTGGTTCGTAAGAAAAGTCATCCCGGTGATCAAGCTTAGGTGGTGTGAAGGTCGAAGCCTGCTTGGCTTCTCTTCCGTGATGGCTTCCAGCCACTGAGGCGTCCCAGTTTCTTCCAGGCGCCACTGTCTCTGTGATTTCTGGGGCTGCCAATGTCACTCATGGGAGGAGTGACTGGAGGGGTCATTGGGCAGTCGTTGATGGGCGAACCACTGCTAGCCGAGTCGTCGGTCAGACCGGGCCCTGAATAGATGGCGTCCGATGCACTGCTGTAGCTGCCGAGAGCTGCCGACATGGAGTTGTGGGTAGCTGAGCTCGTCGGGCTGGTCAACTTGACGGAAAAGCGGTGGCGAGCGAGCGCTGTAGTGAGAGCTGAGGGGGCGGATTTGCGGTTGTTCATAGAGGAAGGAGGGGAGTAGGAGCATGGAGAAAAGCCTTCGCCCGAGCTGGCGCTAGGGGGAGGGGGGCTTCCTCTAGACGAGTGACGGCTACGGCGGCCGAAGCGAGACTTTTCATCAGATACACTCTCGTTGGAGTGGTTCGAGTAGTATGGACTGGCGGGGTTGGGTGATTGGGGGTAGACGCTGTTGAGGAAAGGGACCAGGACAGATTCCTCCATCAGCTCATACGTTTTGGCGACGGCAGGCTCGAGGACGGTGGGTTCCGGGGGAAGCGTGTCGGAAGACTTGTGTCCGAGGATGGGGTCGCGAACCTGCGATGGCAGATTGACTTCGCGGGAGCCATTGGGCTGGATGTAGGCCTCCATGAGGCGGTTCCACAGCTCCTTGACATAGCCGGCGTCGTGGGATGTGGGTTCACCAGGCACGGGGGCCTTGTTCATCATGCGGTGGTAGTGCTTCTTGTATCTGCCGGCGTCCATGGTGAATTCCAGCGTTTCCAGGCAGTGGTTGTTGGACAGGTAGGCCATGAAAGCGGCCAGAGTCCATGGTGCCGGGGCGGTGTTTGCGAGGATTTCACGCAGGTTCGGCCGCCTGGGGCAGAAGGTCGCTGATGTCGACAGCGGGGAGCGTTCCAGGGAGTGCTCTAATGCAGGAGCAGATGTAGCGACGTGGAGGCTGAGGGGACGTTCCGAGTGTAGTTTTGACGACTCTTCGGCCGACATTGTGTCTTCGTCGTCGGCGTCACAGTCTGTCGTCGATGCGTAGACGGCAATCTTGTTGGAAAGGGCCGAGTCTGTCTGGAAATGCGAGGGCTTCCGTGAGCTCATTACGCTGTCCCAGAAGCTGCTGCCGCTCTTGCGTCGGCCTGCGGCAGCGAGGTCGAGGCGCTGCTGCTCGAATGTGGCCGCCAGTGTGAGTGTGTTGGTGCGGAAGATTCAATCTTCCACTGCTCGTCGTGCGTTGCTGCTGTCTCTTCAGAATCGGGGCATGAACGACTTGAGGCCTTGGTCTAGTCTGGCGCCGGTACAATTTATTCGCTCTTGTCGGCCGTAAAGATTGACCTCGGGGACGGCCTGAAATGGGCGACTGAGAGTCTTTTTAATTACTGCAAATGTGTTGTGATGTGATGTGAGGTGAGGATTGTTGTTGCAGGAAGACAAGATCAAGGTTGGTGGGAAGGAAGGGAACACGACGGTTTGTGTGTGAGATGATGTGGTGCGCTCCCTGCAGGAAGGTACTACTGTACCGCAACTCCTCTTTGGCTTTTTGGCAGGCGCTAACGGATTCAGCACCTTCCACGCTAGAAACTGGCAAGAACTTGCTAGACCCGTTCCGGCTTGGTTCGCCCCACTTGATCCGACTGATTGGCTGGTCCTTCCTTCTGCCTGACGCTTCATCCGTGTGGGTCTTGCGCAGCGATCCATTCCTTGTCAGCCATGCTGCACTCATGGCTGGCCTTTCTTTGATCCCTGAACGCCGTCCAAATCTTCTGCTTTGTTAGAAGAATGAAACGCGCTCGCCGGCAATCACCACCGCCCCAAGAATGGCGTCTTGTCCTTGTCGCATAGCACATTACAAAGCTTTTCTAGCGGCAGTTTCAAAACAGAGTGCACCCTATCACTGTCAATCTGCACACTGTTTGAACTCTGTTGTCGTTCTCATGGATCTTTACGTCAATCTTTCTTCGGTAGCCGTTGCTTGCTATTCCACCCGGGCTGAACTCCTCGCTATCTGCTCGCCTTTCCGCACGTAAGAACCCGTCCGTCCTTCATGTGCCAGACTTGCTTGCATGCGCCCCCTCCATCTAGAACCCCCTTGTTGTCGTGCTGATACAGCAGCCCATGTACCTTGTCGATCGTACCACGGGCCTGCCCATGTCCATCGTTTGTGTGTGTTCGCGCACGCAAGGCGATCTCGTTCGTGCGCTCGTGTTCCTTTGTGTTTGGCAAGTCGTCGACTTGACTACAAGGTGGTGCGTGCCATTGGTGCCTCCTCAAATTCTCCCAGGTTTCGACACATCTTCTAGAAGGGTACAGAGTGCCAGTGCGCACCTTTGGTCCCGTCCTGCCCTCCCAAAGTTTACCGCAGACTGCCACAGCCAATTCCGTCACACCTTGCAACCGGCGCTTCTGTCGGAGCTCAGCGCTTTTTCTCTCACACTCTGACAAGCAATCTAAAATTCGTCTTCTTCTCATCAACAACACTCTGAATTTACTGTTTGTAAAAGTGTTTTGCCCATTGCAGGCCCCCCCCCCCCCTCTTCTCCGGGATTTGGTGATTGGACCCCCCGGCGATCAATAACTGTATTATTACTGCCAACGGCGACAGCACAAGATGGCCATGACCTGTCTCATTCATGTCTAACTTAACGCTCTCCATATTTGTGTCTTTCTCTTTCTTTGCCCATGTACTTCTTTTTTTGCTCACAGGACGTTTAAAGAGACATACTCCCTCCATCATTCTATACACCTTACGTCCGTATTGCAGATCTTGTCGCCTACATTTGCTACATGTTTACATCGACCAACGACCTCTATCGCATGATGCGCCGCGCCGTTGATGGTGATGTTATCGTTTGGACTCGCTGTTTGTGGTCCCCTATCCACTTTGTCATCATAATTTTGCTCCTGAGTCTTGGGCAGAGCTTCCTGATTTCTCTGCCTTCTGGAAACTTGCACAGTGCATGTTTTGACAGGTCGCTGGGGCAAAGTTTCGTAGACCAGTGTACCTTGGTACATTTCAAGGTTAAGGATCGAGGCAAACAACTGAGACACAATTCAAAGAAGAAACCACGAAAGGGTGCGCCGGTTGTCTGCCTGAGGGAAGGGGTGGACAACGGCTGTCTGAAGTTCCGGGCCTGGATGACAAACCATCACTAACCTTCCTGGCAGTCCCCAAGCTTAGCTTTTTCGCCCAAGAGCCTCCTTCGCACGTGCTCCCCCCTTGTAAATTCCCATACAATACCGTCGAACTCGGAGTCCACGGGCAGCAGCCAACCAATGTGCCGAAATCCGGGTCCTCCTTTGCTTACATGAGTTTGATTGCAACATTCACGATGGGGAAGTATACTTTTTCTTCTCTACATGACTCTCTTCTTGAGCGTCTGGAGCTGATAAACTGTATACGGAAATAGGAAATAGGGTCACGATATGCTTGACTCATTTCCGGGACTGTCGCCTGGCCATAACAAATCTCTCGAGACAGAAGCATTGGTTTGCTTGTTTACTCCTCCAGTTGATATTCGTCTTGGAGACACAGCGAAAGGAGGGGAAGCCCACCCAGAGACATGACAAGCTTTATGTGATTCTAAGTTACTCGATACTTCTTGCCCCCGGCGCACATTATGCTCTGCACGCAATATCGCTTTCCCAGCTCACGATATATCTGTCTCTCTCTCTCTCGTGTTCCACAGCATCGGCGATGGCACGCGTACAAAATGAAGCTTATACTGCTCAAGTGCAGAAGTTCTTCTGGGAGAACCTAGCCAGGGTACAAGTAACACAGGAAGCACACCCCACCCCAGTCTTTTTGTTTTCTCAAGGGAGAGAACTCCGCCAGGGTGTGTCGTATCAGATGTATCCGAGTGGTGGGGGAATGCTAAAATTATCAGATTCTTGTGATCCTTGCATTGACCCCTTTCACTTCATTCGCTTCTTCTCACAGTAAGGCCCTCCACTGGGGGGGGGGGGGGGTTTTTCTTCGAATAATGGAGGGGGGGAAAACGGAAACACAGTCGCACCTTTAGTTATTTCCTTCATGGGGTTCTCCGAAAAACAATAGACACCATACACGTCAGTATTTTTTCTTATTTAGGGGGGGGCCAGTGTTGTGCCGGAAACAATCTGTGAGATGAACGGACTGAACTGCCTGCCTTGAGCAGATACCTCTTCTAGTCTAGTAGCATTCAAATCAACACAATCACTTCTCTTTATTTCTCCTTTTGTTGGCTTTCTTCTCCGTTTGACAGTTGCTTGTTTGAGGCCATCCACCTGCTTTCGGTTCATTGGTCATGTTAGAAAGAAAGAAAGGAAAGAACGAAAAAATCAAAAAGCGTCTCAGTTTCTAACAACAACATCAACCCTTGATCCCAGCGACGTTTCCAGAGCAGCGATATTGAGATCCCAGCCGGCGCTGCAGAGTCTTGATTGCACCGTGTCCTCGTGCGCCTCAGCGTAGGAGGTTAGCGTTGCCTCGACCGTCTTTTGCTCCCGTGCGTCGTCGGCATTCCCGCAGTCCCAGGCGCTGTTGACAGCGGCCAAGGTCGAAGCAATGAGTTCGAGCGTGGGCGTGGTGGCCGTGGCTGTTTCACCAGTAATGCAAATATCATTGTGTCGTTTCTTCTGGTCTTGTGGGCTCGGGCTAGCCGTCACTCGTGCGAGCAGCACGGCATGGTACCAGGCCTTCAGCTGCGTGGTGCTCGACGCCTCTTTTTTCAGCATGATGTCGATTTTGTTGTTGCTGCTGCTGCTGCTGCTGGTTGACGCCCGCCCTGGACGAGGACATTCCAAATACAGCACGTACTGCTCGTGCTGAAACACCTGTAGCAACTGCATGAAGACACCATCGTCTGCGGCAGTTGCAGCGGCAGCAAAAGTCGAAGTGGTGGCGGCAAGAGCAACAGAGCCCGTCTTTGCGTTCACCCTGCCTCCCATCGTCTTCAGCAGTTCAGACACCGGAACCCCTATCCTGCACCAGCCCACCCTTCTTCCGTCCGCATCCCTCAGCACCCCGTCCCGTTCAAACACCTTTTCCCTGTGCGCCACCTGCTTCGGCCCCAGCATTGTTTTGCCCTGCGAGCTCTGCAGCTCCGCAAAGACTATGTTGGCTCTTTGGCGGTTGAGCGAGCGCATGGTGATGGAGCGGACGGCGAGATAGTTTGTGCCCAGATGGATGGCGAGCAAGGAGATGAGGGTGAGCCACGTGGAGACAGCGGACGTTGTGGTTTTTACGACAAAGACACCCGTGAGCATGCCGATCAGTGAGATGATCGTTTCTTGGCTCGAGTCTTTCTGCGAGATCCGTCAGTATTGCGGCTTGGTCGGCTCCAGCTTTCTATCAGATTTGAATGTCTGGGGCTTTTTGTTGTTGTTGTTGCTTGACGCATCTTCATCGTTGTGGTAGAGGTAGGTCTCGAGAGCAAAGAAAGAGAATCAAAGATCGCCCAATGCAGGAAGGTAAGGGCAGGTGGGAAATCGAAAGAGAGAGCTTACAGCATTCAATTCGCCCAAGTTATTCGACCGCGCAAAATGCGCACTGAGCGAAGCCTTTGAGCTTCCAGCAGCCACACCGCACAAAGCCCTGAGCACGCTTGAAATAGACAGGATAACCACCCTCAAAGGCTTGGGTGATATTGCCGGCGAAAGGCAATTTAGCATCATTGCTGCATCGTTGAGTATATCGGCCTATATATGTGAGTCATTAGCAATCAATTGCTTGAAATATGACGGAGGTTCTTGGGTTTGGCCTTTTTCTTTTCTTTTGGCTCTGAACATACCGTGAAGCGGTACATTTTGCACTCGGGCTCCAGGGCCGTACCGAGACGGTGCGCAAACAATATAGTTGCGATCCTGCCCATTGATTCCTGTATGATGGAGAGGAGCAGGGCGGATGTTGCTGAGGCTGTTGCATCGCCTACGCCGACTCCTGTGGATTTTTTGTCATTTTAAAGTTATTTGGTTGGTCATTCAAATGCAGGATGACCGGTGTTTGTGAAGGGGCTGTTTTTCTTTCCTTTTTCTGTCTTTGACGAAGAGATGTGACATTGTGGAAAAGATATCAAGGGGATGGTGCCAAACATACCTTCCAGCACAGCCCTGCTGGCCAACAAGGCAGCAATGGAGCTCGAAAACGCTTGCAGTGAATCCTATGCCCGGGAAAAGTCAGCCCAAGCAATCTTCAATCCCTTTTGATTATTTCTTCACGTACATAGACTTGGTATCTGGAGAAAAAAAAAATTGGATCCAATGTTAGTCCAGTCGTGACCACCACCACCCTGTCCTAGTACAGATGCTCACGGCAAGTAATCTTCGGTAACCGAATGCGGATATCCAGCGGGCAGGAACACGTCAAGTATTTCTGTCAATAACTGTCGTGGTTTTGCTGCTTCCTGCCGCTGATTGTTAGCTCCGTTTGTTGGTTTAAGGGGCGGTGTTGAGGGAATCGGATTTTACTATGCGATCGAGGCGTGAAATGCTGCTGTCTGGGGTGCTTTGGGCGGTGGATTGGACGTATGTTGCGGTGACGTTTCCGGCTTGGTCGGTTTCGATTAATTCGAGGGTTGGAGAGGCCATGGCTGGTGGAGAAAACAATAAGATGGAGTAATTGTGTTGTTAACAAAGGCGATGGGGCTCTGGTGGTGTGAGGCGGGATGAAGAATGCGGAGCAGCGGAGGAGTCTCCTTGTTTGCACCAACGGGCGTGCAGGGCAGAATACATGTAGATATGCTTATATTCCATGTTTATTACAGAATCTACTTCTTCTCAATGGTCTTCTTGATAAGCTCAATCTGCTCCTTGATGCAGCTCTTGCTGGTACCGCCACTCGCACTCCTCATCTCGACACTCTTTTGGTAGTTGAAAACATCGAGAATGTCCAGCTCGAATCGCGCATCGACGGCCTTCAACTGCTCAAAGCTCAGCTTGTCCATGGGCATCTGCTTCTCCTCGGCCAATGCAACGACCCTGCCGGAAATGTGGTGGGTTTCGCGGAAAGGCACGCCCTTGCGGACCAAATAGTCGGCGAGATCGGTGGCCAGCATGTCGGGCGACAGACTGTTGGTCATGTTTTGGGGCTGGATGTTCAGGGTGGAGAGCACACCGGTGGCGATCTGGATGCTGTCGCCAACGGTCTTTACGTGATCGAGCAGAGGCTCGACGCTTTCTTGCAGATCCTTGTTGTAGGTGGACGGGATGCCCTTGATGGTCATCATCAGACCGGCCATCTGACCGTAGGCCCTGCCGGCCTTGCCGCGGATGAGCTCGAGCGAGTCCGGGTTCTTCTTCTGCGGCATGAGCGAGCTGCCGGTGGAATAGGCGTCGGCGAGGCGCACGAAATTGAACTCGGCCGACGAGTAGACGATGAGGTCTTCGGCCCAGCGCGACAGGTGCAGCATGAGCATGCTGCCCCACTGCATGGTCTCGACGACGAAATCGCGGTCGGCCACGGCAGCCATGGAGTTGTAGATGAGCGTGTCGAAGCCGAGTTCCTTTGCCATGGCGTCGCGGTCGATGCCGAAGGGGTTGCCGGCCAGAGCGCCGCAGCCGAGCGGACTGCGGTTGACGCGGGCCTTGACCTCGCGGAGGCGCTCGAGGTCGTTGGCAAAGGCGCAGCCGTACGACAGCATCCAGTGCGACCAGCGGATCGGCTGTGCGCGCTGCAGGTGCGTGTAGCCCGGCATGACGTGCTCAATCTCGTGCTCGGAACGGGCAGCAACGACCTTGAGCAAATCAACGAGGAAAGTCTCGATTGTCTCGAGCTGATCGCGCAGCCACAGACGCATGTCGGTGGCCACCTGTTCGTTCCTGCTGCGTCCGGTATGCAGCTTTCCAGCAACGTTCTTGCCGATGATTTCGCCCAGTCGGCGCTCATTGGCAGTGTGGATGTCCTCGTCCACGCCAGGTCGGATTTCGAATTTGCCAGACGCCCATTCTGCCTCGACTTGGTGCAGTCCGCGCTCAATGTCGGCGAATTCTTGGTCGTTGAGGATGCCCTTGTTCTTGTTGCCGCGCGCCCAGGCAATGGAGCCGCGGATGTCCTGGGAGTAGAAGGCGCGGTCGTAGTAGATGCTCTCGTTGTAGGCAGTCATCAGCGGGTCGAGGCCGCCTGCATGTCACGTCAATTGGTCGTTGTTGTCATGAAATACGAAGGACTTGTAGCCTACCCGTAAAGCGACCTCCCCAAAGCTTCTCGCTGCTTGGAGCACCTGCCATGATTGATTAGACAGAAAAACAAAAGCAAAAAGAGGCAGTTACGACGAGGAATACAGCGTGCCTGCCACTTCTACGCGGGTAAAAAAATGCATAATTACACTTCTCAGTCATAGTAGCTCCTTCCCGATAAGCGCTTATCGCAAAGGGCCCCGACATCGCAGGTGCTCTCTCCACACTGTCACCCGCTTTCACACCCAAAGGCAGGGCATACAGTACAGCAATGGAGAACGTCTGGCACCACCGCAAAGTGGCCGACACGGCCTCCAAAGGCTGCATGATCTGCTACAAGCCCTCGTCCAGCGTCCTCATCACCCCGGACTCCAAGGACTTTTTCTACATCTGCCCTTCGCACCTCAAAGACCGCAACTTCGCCATTCCAACCGAAGACGAGGCAAAAGCCATGGCCGAAAGGAAGAAAAAGGAGGAACTGGCCAGGGAAATCGACGCCGTCAAGCGAGAGTACGACGAGAGGATGAAGAAGAAAAAGGCAAAGAAGGATGCTGCAAAAGACAAAGACAAGGACAAGGACAACAAGGACGACAAGAAAGACGATGCCGACGAAAAGGAAAGAGATGCGAAGATCAAGTCCTTGACTGAAGCTTCCTCGTCATCAACAACAACAACAACAACATCATCATCATCATCATCATCATCACCATCGACAGCTACCAAGGCCAATACCGACGACGGTCCGCGCGTCTTCCAGCTCCAAAAAAACTTTTACAACATGCGCCTGGAAAAGATGCGCAACGCCGAGGCCGCAAAGCGCAATCGCGACAGACTCAAGAACCCCTCGCTCTTTCCCTCGGTGCCAAAGGACCTGCCTTGAACACCTGATGGCCGTGTCATCAACTCTGTTATACACGCCTCTGAGCAGTTATGCATACAGCACTTGATCCATGGAAGCCCCGTCACACCTCCCACGCGAGCATCTTCTTCTACAAGCAGCCGCAGCCGCAGCCCAGCCCGCCGCCCGCCAAGCCCATCGTCGTCGTCTAGCGCCAAGCCCAGTCTACCCATTGGGTCCCGCAGATGCAGTCAGACTACTGAGGCTTTGCTTACATTTTTTTTTGGATCATCCTTGCATGCAAAACATGCATGTGACACCTCCCCATTAAGGCCTACTAGCACTACTGTACTGTACATCAAAAAAGATGGTCTTGAGCTGCAGAATATTTTGTATATGGGGGGTCTCCTTACCCCTGAGATGCAATGTTTTCTCTTTTTACAACCTTGCATCGATCGGGTCGGGCCAAGGAAGATCTGATCTTCCTAATGCGAGAAATAGGATGAGACGGCAAGAGAACTCTTACCAAGAGCTTGCTACGAGGAAACGAAAGAAACGCAGAGCACCAAGTCCGATGCTCAGAGCGCAAAATAAGATGGCAGAACAGCAAAAACCTATCAAGCCGTGAATCCATAAAATGCATAGAGGAAATGCTCGAGGAAACAACAAAACCAGCGCGCTTGGTATTAGAAGGACGAATCAATACAAAAACAAAGTGCTTTTCTCTTTTCCCGTGTAGTTCTCCCTTCAAAACGCCCCGTGGTAGAATAATATAACCGCTTTATCCCATGTCTTCGCTCTAAAAACAAGCAGTCATAAGTCTCGTCGTGGTGCTAGTCGCTATGCGTGTGCATCGCCAAAATCTAAGGAGTGGCAGAAAGGAAAAAAAGAAAAAAAAAGAAAAAAAAGAAAAAAAAAGAAAAAAAAAGAAAAAAAAAGAAAAAAAAATCAAGCTTCGTGCGGAACCTCTGTAATGGTCGCGGGCCCTGTAGTAGTATTGCTGGCCATATTCGTCCCATTACTAGCCACTACTGGGGCATTTTGTGAAGGGACAGCACCAGCAGCAGCCATGTGCATTGGCTGAGGCAGTGGCTCGTCCCGCATACACGTCGTCTCGAGCATGTTAGTCCACTTACCACTCGTGCCGGCATGGCTGTGCTTCAAGTGCTGGCGGAAGTGATCGGCTCGGAAGAACTTCTTTGCCTGGTTGCACTCTCCAAACTTGTGGATCTGCAAAATGTGATCTTGACGGTGCGCCCAATCGGGCGGGTTGTTAGTGAATTCTTCGCCGCAGTAGCCGCATGTGTCTGTGGCGCCGTTTGTGGATGGTGAAGGGTGGAAGGCGGATCCAATTGTGTGGAGGGCGGCGCAGGACCACGAGTGGCGGCGCAGATGCAGCGAGTTTTGGTGGCGTTCGGCTTCGTTTTTGTTCTTGAAGCGGTTCGGGCAGTACAGACATGAGTATTGCTTCTCCATGTGATGAGATCTGCGACATGCAAGTTAGCGTCTTGTTTCATGCAAGTTTCAGCGCTGCTTGCAATTCACCTCAGATCGTCCTCGCTGCTGAACTTCTTTGGCTTCTTGGGACAGCATTCGCAAACAAACATGGCATGCCGTTGTGGCTGTGCGTTGTCGGCAGGAGCATCGCGTGGGTTGGTCTGCTGACATGGTTGGTTCAGGGGCTTTGCATTCATGTACGACAATTCAGGATCGAGCATAGCAGGCGACATGATGCCGGGAGAGATACGGCCTGAAGCATAGCTTGTATTGCTGCTGGAGACGGACAAGGTGTATGACGAAGCCAGAGACCCGTTCCTCTGGTTGTTGTAAGACGATGCAGAGGATATTGAGCCGGCGTACCTCGACGCAGAAATGCGCCGAGGAGGATGCTGTTGCAAGGAGCGGCGCGTGTACAAATCACTAGCACCGGGAGCGCTGCTGATGGAGGCGCGGTCGTCCCGTATCGAGTCTCTGTGCGGCGACGAAGCGCGTCTCTTCAGGCCTGGTCTGTCGTTGTGGTCGTTGAGATTCAGATGCTTCATGGAGCCTTCGTCTGCAGGGTACTCGTCGTGCATGAACATGGAGTGATCATAGCTGCCGCGATGCTCGTCAAAGTTGAAACTCGAGTGACGCAGGGCCGCTGGTCGGCTGTTCTCCGCATTGAAGTAGCCCGCGCCCGAGACGGACCATCTGAAGGTCGAGCTGTCGACTGAGGGATGGCGCCTTTCCGAACTTGTTGAAAGGTGCCGTTGTTGTTGTTGTTGTTGTTGTTGTTGTTGTTGTTGTTGTTGTTGTTGTTGTTGTTGTTGCTGCTGCTGCTGCTGCTGCTGGTCGGGTTCGGCTCCGGGCGAGTCGGTGCCGCCCGAGACGGAAAGTCTATTTGGCGTGTTCGGGCCGCCGATTTTGGAGAGAAGATTTCTGTCGTATGCATTGGAAGAAGTGTACAGCGCTCGTTGTTCTAGTTGTCTCTCCGAGTGTAGTCTGTGTGCCGACGGTCGTGAGTCGTCCTTTTCGCAGGGATCAATCATGGCCTCCGAGTTGCGGTGCGCCGTCACGGTCGACATGGAACTGCCTCGCCGCGATGCGTCCGCTTGCACATGGTCTTCGCCGTCCTGTGAGTGCGCCGCCGCCTTGTTCCCGCCCAGCAGACTCGATCCAGCTCTGACTGTGGATGCCTTGGCAAAGTCGGTCCAGTGTTGGTCCACATAGTCTTTGTTGAAGAAGTTCCATTCTTTCTGCTGAGCCTGCGGTGTCAATTCCTCGTACGTGTGCGTGGGCGGCGGCAGCGGTGGTGGCACGTCCGGACAATCCTGTGCGGCATGCGGCATGGACATGGGCGACGCCGGCGCATGCGATTGCTGCTGCTGCTGCTGCTGCTGATAATACGGCGGCGGCGGCGGCGGCGACTGGCCAAAGCGATTGTGGTTATGTGGGATGGACACGCGAATCGAGGGAGGAGTCCCACCAGCCATGATATGCAAGGTAGGCGCGACCGAAAACAGCTTGGCAAAAGTCACACGTTTGACAAAGCGGAGGAAACAACTATGAAGGTCAAATAACCGGCGGGCATGGGGAAAGGGATATTGATGACTCGATACAGTATTGCGCATGCCACTTCTCCTCAGCCCTACTGTCTCCATTGATCCTCATCCCATCCTTGTAACTACTACTTTGCTCGCTTCAGCTCCCACTTTCTCTTTTTCCTCCCTACTCTTCGCTATCCACTCCGGCGCTGTCCTGGACCGTAATCAAGCACATCCACCTTCTTCAGCTCACCATCCGTGCCTCGAGTCTTACGTCCGTATATGCACATGGTCCGTAAACTGACAACAGTAGTCAGCAACATCCAAGCATTGCAAGCTCTGCAAGCGTGCGAGCAAAGAGCGAAAAATGATGCCTCTTGATGCTACTTGCATACAGTATGCAATGGGTTTTCCCGTATGCGGCTCTAGTTCAAACCCTGCCCCAGTCGCATGTGCATTGCATGGTAGGTGGCGTCTTAATTCCTCTTCTCGTCATTCGTCCATTCATGGTTCCCGTGTCCATATGTTAAAGTTCCCGTGTTTCCACCTTCCTAAAGACGTCCGCCTTATAAAAAGCCACTTTTCTATATCGTCCGGCAATACGCAAGAGCTATGTGCCGAAGAGGGCGAGTCAGAACATCCATGTCCTCGTGGCTGCTACAATACTTTTACCAATCATGCATTGTACAGAGTACTAGTGTCTTCAAAGCTTGCTGCCCCGTGGTCTTGTTTAAAGGGGGAGGTCGTCGACTATACCATGTTCCAATCTAGCAAGGTGTATATACCGAACGGGCGACGGGCTTTGGAAAGAGCCACCCCTGAGAAGCAGTGACCAAGCTGTCTTGTGGGACGGCATATTATTATTGAGCATGCAGAGCCGCAGCAGAGCAGGAGCTCGAGAGAGAGAGAGAGCTTGAAAAAGGTTCACTACATGTACAGCATGGTCGTGCGTGCATAAGATTTGTGCAATTTGTGCCGAGGTCCAGTGTCATTCTCTCTTTCCATATCGGTTGCCACCACAGGTCAAATATTGCAGAGCCATACTACCGACTTTGATATCAGATTGATTATCAGCCTCACTTCGCACCAACTGAATACCCATCCACATCATGGCTCTGCTTGACAAAGTGCCGGGCGACCTCAAGCTCTACATCGGAGGGTGCGTAAAACTTACAATTTTTCTTGCGCAAAAACCTCCAAGACCATAAAATCATCAACACGTTCACCCACTCTCCTTGAGCGTACACTGATCATTTCCCACGTAGTCTCTTCACTCTACGACGTAAAGAACAACTCGCCGAGGCTGGTATCACACATGTTCTGTCTGTGCTGAGACTGCCTCTGGAAGAAAAGCTTTTTGAAGGCTACCAGCATATGGTCGTTGAAGTGGACGATGTCGATGACGAGAATCTGCTTGAACATTTTCCGACGACGAACAAGTTCATCGAGGATGGTCTTGCCTCTGGAGGTGCCGTTCTCGTACATTGGTAAGGAGATTCTCTCACTTGCATCAATCTGTCTTTACACAGCAATTGAGAACTCAGAGACCAAAGTCTGAAATTTGCACTCGCTAAGCTTACCTCGCAGTGCAATGGGAAAGTCACGGTCTGCAACATGCGTGATTGCGTACATGATGCAGAAATTCCATATTTCGCCCATGGAAGCACTAGAGCAAATACGCCAAAGCAGACCACTCTGTGAGCCAAACGATGGCTTCATGCATCAACTCGAGCTTTATCACAACATGAACACCCCTAAGGACGTTGAGAGCAGACCAGAATATCAGCGTTGGATCTACCAGCGTGAGGTAGAGTTGAGTCGTGCATGCGGACAAGCACCGGAAGCAGAAAAGATTCGCTTCGAAGACGAGCATGTGGTTGCGAAGGATAACGGTGGCTTTGACATGCGATGCCGAAAGTGCAGGTAAGTTGATGTGTTCCGACTTGCAAGTTATCAAATTCGCTGGCAAATGCTGATACAGTGTTCAGACGCACGCTGGCGACATCACAATTCTTGGTTCCTCACAAGGCTCAGCGGGGCCCCTCAGACTCTTGCACACATTACTTCCTCGATCCACTCTCGTGGATGCGGCCGGAGCTGGAGAAAGGCGAGGTGGAAGGCCGATTAGAATGCCCGAACCAGAAGTGCAAGGCTAATGTGGGCAAGTATGCGTGGCAGGGTATGCGATGCAGCTGCGGCGAGTGGATAGTGCCGGTGATTAGTCTGGCCAAAGGAAGGATTGATGAAGTGAAGAGGAAAGCTGCCGACGCCAGTGCCCTGGGCATCCGCATGCCGCCTTTGGCGACACCGATGAGGAAGCCCGGTCAACAGAATCTGTGAGGAATGTTGGCATTACAGACAGCGGTCGACATGAAGACGGGACAGACAACTCGAGATACAACATATTGCAAAATGCCAGCCACGATTGGAATACACCTTGATGGTCTCCTCTGCTTGTAGCTTCTAATACTCGAATGCCTGAGAGTCACTGATTTATCAGTCTCGATCTTTTGGAGAAAAGAGGGAAATGATAATGCTCTTGGTCCATTGTTTGATCAAAGCTGCAAAGGACCGTCACTTCCTTGTTCAGATCTGGAAAGAGCGGTTCAATGAATTGACTTTTGCACCTGCAGGAGGGGCAGCTGCACGGTTGCCTTTTCAAGCTGCAGTGTCTGGGGAAAGTGATGTGTCCCAAACAAGAGCTTGACAATGAAGTGAACGAATAGTTCAAAGGACCAACAGTACCTGAGCAAACATCATCTGCCCGAAAACACATAAGAAAAACAAAAAATGGCTGCCGCCTCGCGACCACTCTTCTCGCCAGATCTCATCTCCCCCGAAGTCGCCAGCGCCCTACCTTCCGGCTACACCATCCGGCCCCTACAAGAGAACGACTACCACGCCGGCTTCCTAGATGTCCTCAAGGTCTTGACAACCGTGGGCGACGTCTCGGAAGAAGCATTCATCCAGCGCTTTGCCGATATACAACCCTCGGGCAATTACCACATTTTGGTCATCCTTAATGGCGACGGCAAGATTGTGGGCACTGGGGCTTTGATTGTGGAAAAGAAGTTGTGAGTCTTTGACATGGGGCAAGGAGATGTTCAAGGCCGTTGGGACTGACATCAAACAACAGTATACACAGCTTGGGTCAAGTCGGTCACATTGAAGATATTGCCGTCACAAAAGACCAGCAGGGCAAGAAGCTTGGTCTGCGCATCATTCAAGCGTTGGATCATGTCGCAGAGAAGGTTGGCTGCTACAAGGTCTGTTTATCATTTCGATTCTCTCTGTACGAAAACAAAATGCTAACATTGCTGTACATCAGACTATTCTCGACTGCTCAGAGGCCAACGAGGGCTTCTACGTAAAGTGCGGCTTCAAGCGCGCCGGTCTTGAGATGGCACACTATTACAACAAGTCATGATAACTCACAGTCGCTATTTGGAGCACAAACACACACTAAGATACGGCCTGATAGAAGAAAAAAAAAAGGATTCTGAGGGATACCTACCTTAGGCATCGAAGTCTGAAGAATGCTCTTTCCGTTTCGTCTGCGTTTAGGAACGTAACATTGCACAAAGGGATAGCTGGAATACTGCTACGGTCTTCCGCAAGAATAGATGCAGCAAGCTACCTAGTGTACTCGAGTATGGTCTCCTTATCGCACTAACGCCATCTTCGTCTCTTGGCTTTGCTTTGCAATATGACTGGTAGGGATACTATGACTGCCAAGGTTACTCAAGAGAAGAAGGAGCGTTGGTTCCTTCGCGCGACTCAGGCACTTGATACTACCTTCCCTACATGATGTACTTGCACTGCATGAAGGATGAGGATGAGACAAATTGCTCCTTCTTCACGGCTGCATGTCCTTGTTTGTGGTCAAGTCTCACTCAATTGTAGCTCAGAGCCTTGTACGGTACACAGCGTTTGGTACATGCTGGAGAGTCTATAAGCATAAAGCCTGCACAGCAGTACGGACAGAGGGTCCCAGCGGGTTAAATCAACAGATCGGGCATAATAATTACATGTAGCAAAGAATAAGCCGAGGCAAAAGCGTATCAAAGTTCAGGCCAAAAGCTTTCAACAATTTTCCGATCGCGCTTTTGCTGACATTGAAGACACCAACAACACGCCCATAGTACGATATATCAAAGGAGCACCGGGGCACCATGTTGGAGATGAGTACGAAATGAAATTGGTCAACCGAATCACAACTTCGCCGGAACTCGCGCAGCCGCCACGAGCAAAACGGCTTCTATATTTCACCGCTTGGCGCTCCTCTTCCGGGAGCGCCTCGTGCAAGAAATCGTGTTCCTTATCTCTGGAACTATTAGGAGCACCTCTCACGGTTCACTTCGTCTCACCACCCGGTGCGTCCACCAAACCCTTTGTGGCCGGGCTGACCAGATGGCCTGTTTCTGCACCAACATGCATCGATGGTCAGGAACAATTCGTATTCGCCTTGGTAGGAAGCGCATATCAGGCTTTGTGTGCCTTGATTAACAAGGCATCCTTCGCGCGAACAGAATCGCGATCACTAAACGCCTTTTCGCCTTTCTTATACCAGGATTCCTTATCTTTTGGGCGTTTAATTCCAGATGAGTAAGTTTTTTTGAGATTGAAAGGGTGGGCAGCAAGGCAATAAAGTTGCTTGAAACACGGCAAAAATCGTGGGATGAGGCTGGAGAGATAAAGAAATCGCTTGCGATACCTAATATGGGTGGGACATGATTTTGGAGTCTTGGAGAGAAGAGGTTGAGGCCTTCACCGGTAACGGGGGTGAGTACAAGGGTAGAAATACTACTTCGGTCCTCGCAAATTGCATTCATTTTTGGAAGATTATACCTATCCTTTCCCTTGACCTTGTTCCTCTCTACTGTGGACTCTGTGTCTGCCGAGGAGCATCTCTTTTCTTCCTCATCATTGTCCACAATGTCTTCTGCAGTAGGTCCACTCTTGGCCATCACTTCCCTCCTGTCCCCCATTGACATGTCATGTACAGCCAGTATACAACACGTCTGAGCCTTCGGGAGGTAATCCTTTGACGGTGGATGTCAACGCGCAATATGCAGGCCTTGAGTTCCAGTAAGCTCAACACGCGGAGGAACACCTTCCATATACTGTGTCTGACCGTCTCTACAGCTATGTCTACCTAATGATCTGCGGCTTCCTTGTCTGGATGATTATCCCTGGCATCGGTCTGCTCTACGGCGGCCTGGCACACAAGAAGTCGGGTCTATCACTCCTCTTTCAAAGCATCATGGTCGGTGCCATTGTCACGTTCCAATGGATGTTCTGGGGCTACTCTCTCGCCTTCTCGCGTACCGCCGGCCCCTTCATTGGAGACTTGGCCAACTTTGGCTTGAGGAATGTCGTTGCTGCTCCTTCTCCTGGTAGTGCTGTTCTGCCCGAGATTGTGTTCTGTTTGTACGAGTTGCTGTTTGCGGCCTGTACCGTGCAGATTGTGGTTGGTGGAGCTTTCGAGCGTGGTCGCATTTTGCCATCTCTTATCTTTGCCTTCTGCTGGTGCACTATTGTGTACTGCCCTATTGCCTGCTGGACATGGAATTCCAATGGCTGGCTTTACAAGCTTCCTTCCCTCGACTATGCCGGAGGTGGCCCCGTCCACATCTCGTCGGGATGGGCTGCTCTGGCATACGCGCTGGCTCTCGGCAAGAGAAGTTCAAAGGATCACCACGCCACGCACAAGCCTCACAATTCTACGCTTGTCTTTGTCGGCACGGTCTTCATTGTGTTTGGTTGGTTCGGCTTCAACGGAGGAAGTGCTCTCAACGCCTCTGTTCGTGGCATGATGGCTGCCTTCAACACTCAGGTTGCCGCTTCTACCGGTGTGCTCGGCTGGGTCCTTGTTGATGCCATCCGTCACAAGGGGCGCTTCTCGGTTGTCGGTGCCTGCGAGGGCGCCATTGCAGGTCTCGTTGGCATCACACCCGCGGCTGGTTATGTTAACCCTTGGCTCGGTGCTGTCATTGGCTTCGTCACCGCAGTCGTGTGCGCTCTTCTCGACAATGTCAACGAGTGGCTGCGTATTGATGATGGCCTGTACGTGTTCAAGCTCCACGGCATCGGCGGCATGATGGGCTCCTTCATGACGGGCATCTTTGCCAACCAGGCCATCTCGGCGCTGGACGGCGTGACGCTCGCGCCTGGAGCCTACAACGGCAACGGCATCCAAGTGGGAAAGCAGTTTGCAGAGATCACTGCCATCTCCATCTACTCGTTCACAGTGTCATACGTTTTGTTGATGATCATCAAGTATATTCCTGGCATGCACTTGCGCGTGGACAAGGAGGCCGAGATCAGAGGATTGGATCTCGACCAGTTCTTCGATGAGGAGATGGACCACTGGGACTTGAGTCCTGCTGGAATCGATGTGATGCAGTCTGGCCCGACTGCCTTTACTCACGGTGTTTCGGAGACTGGAAGCACGACACCCCATGAGCAGAGCGTGGCCAGTGAGCAGGCGGAACAGAAGAAGGAGTGATTTAGCTCCTCGTGCAATCTCTGTCGATATTTACGGACGCGGTCATGGTGGTCCCTTTATTCTTGTTGATACCCGTAGAATTCCCGTACAGGGATAATACTAGAAGACGTTTTCTTTGTTCACTTCATGTTCCTGTCACTCGTGGATACATGTATCTATCCCCTGGTCTGTTGTGTTGGAGTACATGCATGTGTAGGTACATGTAGATCTGTCACGTGCAGCTCATGTGTCGGTGTTGGCAACAGAAGCTGGGCTTTGTTTACTTTCCGGAATGTTTTGGGTGTGGGGTAGAAAACGACATTGACAACTTTGGGCAAGCACGACCGAGAAAACCAAAGGCGACAGATCCAGGAGAAGCAAGAGCATGGCATTCAGCGGGCGCATGAGCATGGCGCCGCGAGCCACGCAACAACCCACCCCCAATGCGCGCGCGCGCAAAGAAGACCCCGAGGACGCCTTCATGACACTGCCGGACCGCGAGATCGCCGGGTGCATCAGCGACATTGGCATCCCTTTCAGCGTGCAAGACCTGCAAAAGCCCAACCCGCAGCAAATCCAGAAGGTGTTTGAATGGCTGGCCGAGCTGCTGATGAACACGACGCGGGAGGTGGTGGCGCCGGCCATGAAGGCGGCGGCCGACGACCTCTGCCCGGACGACGCCGACCGCATCTACACGGCCGACACGCGCGACCTGATGGGCTTCTTCGTGACTCTGCGGCGCCTGCTGCTCGAGTGCGGCGTCAAGGACTTTACCTTCCAGGACATGTACAAGCCCGCACACCCGCGCCTGGTCAAGATCTTCTCCTATGTCATCAACTTCATCCGCTTCCGCGAGTCGCAGACGGCCGTCATTGACGAGCACTTCAACAGCACCGAGCGCACAAAGGCGCAGATCGACGACCTGTACAACAACAACCAGGAAAAGGCCGAGAGGCTTGAAGAGATGCAGCGCAACAGGAAGAACACGGAGCAAGCAATGAAGGACAAGGAAAAGAAGAACAGCGAGCTCAAGGCGCGCCTGCTGGAGCTCAAAAAGGGCCAGGAACGCGTGGCCGAGAAGCTGGACCGCGTCAAGGCCGACTCGACGCGACTCAAGCAGGCCCTCGAAGACAAGCAGACCCAAGCCATCAACGTGCGCAAGGAAGCCGACAAGCTGCGTCCCTACACCACCCAGAGCCCCGCCGCCCTCGAGGCCTCCCTGCGCGACCTCAACGCCAACCTCACAGCCGACAAGGCCGAAATCGACCGTCTGGACCGCCGCACCCGCGCCCTCCAGACCAGCACCGACACCTTCTCGCTCCTGCACACCGACGTCACAAGCCTCACCCGCCTGCTCCAAGACCTGCACGCAGAGCTCAAAAAGGAAGACGACGAAGCCTCCCGCGCAAGCAAACACCGCGACGCCCTGTCCGAGCGCTCCAACAACGTGCGCGAGATTGAGCGCCACGAACGCCTGCTGCAGAAACAACTCGCCAACTGGCAAGACCGCACCGACAAGCTGCGACAGGTCGCAGACACCAAAGCCGACGACGCCAAGATGCGCATGGAGGCGCTGAAACACACGCACTCGGAGCTGGCACAAGAGAGGCGCAAACGTGGTGAAGAGGTCGAGAGGAGGCGGATCCGCATCGAGCAGACGGAGAAGAAGATGGCCGACCTCAAGGAGAACATCGATCTCGAGGTGCAGAGCGCAAAGGACGAGTACCTGAAGATGGAGTCGCACATCAAGCTCTACATTACCGAGATGGAGCAGAGTCTGGTCTGAGCCTTTTTTTTTTTTTTTTCTTCTTGTTCTTTTTCTGTTTCTTTTTCTGTTTCTTTTTCTGTTTCTTTTTCTGTTTCTTTTTCTGTTTCTGTTTCTTTTTCTGTTTCTGTTTCTTTTTCTGTTTCTTTTTCTGTTTCTGTTTCTTTTTCTGTTTCTGTTTCTTTTTCTGTTTCTGTTTCTTTTTCTGTTTCTGTTTCTTTTTCTGTTTCTGTTTCTTTTTCTGTTTCTGTTTCTTTTTCTGTTTCTGTTTCTTTTTCTGTTTCTGTTTCTTTTTCTGTTTCTGTTTCTTTTTCTGTTTCTGTTTCTGTTTCTGTTTCTGTTTCTGTTTCTTTTTCTGTTTCTGTTTCTTTTTCTGTTTCTGTTTCTTTTTCTGTTTCTGTTTCTTTTTCTGTTTCTGTTTCTTTTTCTGTTTCTGTTTCTGTTTCTGTTTCTTTTTCTGTTTCTTTTTCTTTTTCTGTTTCTGTTTCTTTTTCTGTTTCTGTTTCTTTTTCTGTTTCTGTTTCTTTTTCTGTTTCTGTTTCTTTTTCTGTTTCTGTTTCTTTTTCTGTTTCTGTTTCTTTTTCTGTTTCTGTTTCTGTTTCTTTTTCTGTTTCTTTTTCTGTTTCTTTTTCTGTTTCTTTTTCTGTTTCTTTTTCTGTTTCTTTTTCTTTTTCTGTTTCTGTTTCTTTTTCTTCGATTTTGTTCTCCATACCCCCTTGTGATGATGATGCATGTTCTGCACTGGCCGGCGTTACTCTAGGTTGATCTTAACCATTCTGAAATATCACTTGTCATCTTCAATCTGCTGCCAATATCTACATCTCCACTGTACCCAATCTAACACACTATTGTACAGGACCCTACTTTGTTTGTGACACAGCGAATATGCGCTTGGTGGGACACATCTTGGCGTTGTTGACTGGTGAAACACATCTTGGCGTTGTTGACTGGTGAAACACATCTTGGCGTTGATGTAAAATCGACATTGCCAAATCCCAATTGTTATGAACTGTCGAGAGTGCATCAATGGTCTTTTGTGCATCTTGAATCCATATCTCTTATTTCTTCCAAATACCAGTACTCGAGCAGCAATATTGCAGTTCAAGAGATTGGGTTGAAGATTCCATCAAGGAGGCAGTCGTGCTTCATGATTCAGGTGCGTTTGTGATCGCCTAAAGCGTGCCCCGGCATGTGTGTTTGTTTGCGACAGACTACACTTGCTGTGCGTCCCTCTAGCCGCCCCTTCCATCCCTCTAACCACAGCAACAATGTTTCAAGATTGTCCTCTATCACTCCTAATTGCTGCCTGTGCTTCCATGTCACGCTGCCCACGCATACAATTTCGCCAATCAGCCCCCCTTACTAAGACCTGTCTCTTTGAGGCGTGTCATCCCCTTTGATTTCGATCTCTACGTGCCTTGCTCTGAGAACCGCGGGAAGAACGTGTTAGATGAGACGCCCAGGCATCTGTGTGTCGGTTTTTTTTAATGGGGTTGTAAGGGCTCCATGTAGGTGACCATGCTAGTAAGCGGTCGACGGAAACCGAACTTACATACGCCTTGTCCCCCCCTCCCGTCCAGCGCTACCATTTTTGTTTCTCTTGTTTCTGTTTGACGAAGCGACAATTGCCTCGACGTTGGTCGGTTTTGTCCTCACCAACCAATACACGCTCATTCTCTTTTCTGTTCGAGATTGCCAATCACACTCGTTCCCTTCTGTCCAAAGGGCTCTATGACTGTGCTGCTGGTTCAGTTCGATTTTATCTATTCGTTTTTTATTCAAAACTCACTCCTTTTCTGTAAATCTATACACTCCTTTCTCCCCTTTGCTTCTGGATTTCTGAAAAAAGACCCTCAGATCTCTTAATCTATTTGCAAAAGAAAAACATCAACACTAGCATTACAAGATGCATCACCCATTCAACACGCTCTTTCTGGCCTCTGTGCTAGCCACCGAAGCCGCACTGGCCGCACCGACCGTCAACCACCAGGTACAGGCTGAACCTCACCTCGCCAAACGCACCTTTGTCGTCCCTCGCATCCGCAAGGCCGGCCACATCCGCGAGCCTGCAGAAGCCATGGGACGCGCCTACCGCAAGTTTGGCTGGCAGATGACTCTGCCTGATGGTGTGCCTTTGGTCCTCGATACTGTTGCCAAGATTTCTGGCGCTGCTGGGGTTGACTTGGGCGGTTTGTTGGATCATGTTGGTGTTACCGTGTCGTCTTCCTCGGGCTCATCTTCGGTTTCTGTTGGTGGTGGGCTCCTTGGTGGGTTGTTGGGTGGTGGTGGTAGTGATAAGGATGATGGTGCTCCTGCATCTTACGCTCCTTCGGACGCTGCTTCGTATGCTTCTGCTGCCAGCGATGCAACAAACACTGCCAGCGATGCATCAGACGGTTCCTCGTCAGCCAATGATACGCCGAAGAGCCCCTCCACCAAGAACGATTCAGTTTACGCGCCTGTCTCCTCATCGCCTACTGCCGATTATGTCCCAGCCGGACAAGACACCGAGACTGGAGAAGTCGCCGCAAAACCTGCCGCCAGCGGCGCCGAGTATCTCTCCGAAGTCACCATCGGAGGCCAAAAGCTCTTCTTGAACTTTGACACTGGATCTGCAGACCTGTATGTGTGCTCCAAATCCCGAAACATGTGTGTTGCAATACTGACGTAAATTTCGCGTAGGTGGGTGTTCAGCACTGCTCTCACGCCCGCGGAAATCGGGCAGCACAGCGCCTTCGACCCTACCAAGAGCTCGACATTCGAGGTGCTGGAAAATGCCACATTCAGCCTTTCCTACGGCGACGGCAGCGGTGCGGCAGGTACGGTAGGCTACGACACGGTTCAGATCGGTGATGCCACCGTCACCAGACAAGCTGTCGAACTGGCCACGTCCGTCTCGCAAGCATTTGTCCGGGACGCCGAGTCTGATGGCCTGGTCGGCCTGGGCTTCTGGGGCATCAACTCGGTCAAGCCCGTCGCCCAAAAGACCTTTTTCCAAAACATCCTCGACGAACTGCAGCAACCGGTCTTCACCGCCGACCTCGAGCTCGACGGCAGCGGCACCTACGAGTTTGGCGTCATTGACGCCGAAAAGTACAAGGGCGACATCAGCTGGACGTTTGTAAACTCCAGCTCGGGCTTCTGGCAGGTTGAGAGCAAGTCGTACAGCATCAACGGCAAGACCGTGCAGAGACCGTCTGCTTCGCCCGCCATCGCGGACACGGGCACCTCCCTCGCCCTCCTGGATCCCGAAATCGTCAATGCATACTACGCGCAAGTTCCCTCTGCCGCTTTCGATAGTTTCATTGGCGGCTTTGTCTACGACTGCAACGCCACTTTGCCTGAACTCGCCGTTGCCGTGGGCGATAGCTACATGGCCAGCATTCCCGGCGATGGTGTCACTTTCACCACCGTCAACGCGACGACTTGTTTCGGTGGCGTGCAGAGCAACTCCGGCAGCAGCCTTCAGATTCTCGGGGATGTCTTGTTGAAGCACCATTTCACGGTTTTCCATGGCGAGCATGAGATGCTCGGTATGGCTGCAAAGGCTTAGAATGATGATGCATTGTACTGGAGAGGAGAAAAGATGGTTGTCCGACCAAGTTCAAAGACAGATCTTCTTTTGTACAAAAATGCCAAGAATTTTTTTTCCGTTTTCGATGAGTTGAAAGGCATGTCCCAGGTGCTAGTAAATGTGTGTTCTCATAATGTGATTGTAATATACATGTATATTAGAGCAAAGAAGGATTGAAAGAGGCTATTATTGTGGCAAAAAATAAAGGAAAAGAATGAACAACAAGAAAACGTACAGCAGCAGGGATTCCCACGTGGTCACCCACCGTAGTACTAATCTGCCGTTCAACTGCTTATGTATGGCAGAGCGGACGGGATGCCCAGTTTTCAGCTGACTGTGGCCGTACGTGGAAATACTGGTAAGAGAACAGTATCTATATCTTTCCTTTTTCCTAGGGTTGTGGATGTTAACGAGTGAAAATGAATGACGACGAATGATGCATCGTTTCAGAGGAATAAATATAAGTAGAAATAAAAGCAGAAGTAGAGGAATTACATTAGAGACGAGCAGAAATGATGCTTACTAAGGGCAAGACGGACGGCAGCCTCAAGATATTAGGTTTCCTGATAACGATATGCCCTTTAACTGCTTATATATAGTAGAGCGGACGGGATGCACAGTCGACCTACTTCCGTTACGGGACAATCACCCTTAAAGCTTCCTAGTTTAGGGTATTAACTATAGCTCGTCGAGTTCCTACTAGTGCCCATAAGTATTAGGCCTCGTATGTCGCAGATGTCAACTTACCTAACCAGATAAATATTATGTCTCGATAGCCTAAAGATCCTACTCGACTTCGTGTCCACGTAAACTTACCGTCGCTAATCGGCTCTTCTATACCACTAGGACAGACATGGAGCTAAATTAGCGGGTACATGATGCCTACCCATTGATTGACGTCCGGAGAGCGATCGAGATGTCTTCAAAGAAGGGTATAGCCCTCTAATAAGCTGTTTCTACTTATGTTATCATCCTCCTCGCCTCTACGACCAAATCTCCGGGTATAAACTAATATTCTCGCCATGGACGACAAAGACATGTCGATTAAAGAGATCGTGTGTGCGGATCGTTCCAGGAAGTTTAAGGCAAGGCAAGAGTATGTCCTTTAACCTTACCGTTTCCTACGTTTTGAGCACGAGCTTATGCTTCTCGGGGTCCTTTTCTGAAAGTCTTGCGGGTTAGCGCACTTAGCGAAGAGCCTTTCTCCATCCCGCCTTCGGGGGGAATAGGTCGGGTAGACACGCAGTCCATCATGCATGACCGACCACCCGCTAAGGCTCCATTCAGCAACGGATTCCGACTTACTAATCCGAGACGACTCGGTGGATACAACCTTCCTGTGCCAGACAGTGGCTCGCTTCGCGCTAAGCAAGTACGTAAGACAAGGCCGTTTGATGCACGGCGTTTCCAGCGCCAGGTAATTCTACGCCATGATGGTCCGAATGAAGAAAAACTGGTTCACAGAATGTGACAAACCCCTTGGCGGGATAGTGTCGAAATTGAAAGCCAATCGACACCTTCCACTATAATGTCCTTACCTATACTGGAACAGTCTTGTGTTGCACAAAGGGAATTTCTGGCTGCACCTGACTGGAGTTCACGGCATCGAGCCGAGAAAGCAAGGCGCGGCAAGTGAAACAGCTGCGTTTCCCCCAAGTTCTTGCCGTAGTACATGATCGCTGGACTTATATGGGTCTGTATACTCATTCGAGATGCTGAAGTTAGTGTGTCTGTGCCCCTAGAAGTAGACGCGCAAATTGCTGTGCATCTTGATTGTAGGAGGCTCCGTAGGTAACATCGAGATCACTAGTATATGAGTGTATTCAGAATAAGAAAACCTTGAATTGGTAGGTATAAATAACTGTTTAGGAGGTGAGGTCAAAATTGAATGGAGTTTAAAGTTAAGCCATCCTTGTTTAGGAAGACTCTTGGCATCTATCATGAAATATCGATTGGACTATCCATCTGATCACAAGCCTGCCACTTAGTGAGTGTGATCCTGCTCGGCACAACATGTTCGCGAGCTTACGGTCTCGTGCACCATGTAGCTCCATGTTGGATGCGAGTCTATCGCCCTTCGTGCGCTCAATGGATCCCATCGTCTTCCTTGTCTGCTCATGAATATTGGATTACATGATGGAGGCACAGCCAACGATAACCAGATGTATATAATGATGACCACGACCCTGGCCTTGGTCATGTATCTTAAGAGATATCTCCTTTGCAATGTCAGATAACGGGGCCTTAGTATTCTATAAGATCCGATTAATTCTCGGTAACTCGATCAGTTCGAAGTAGCGTGTTGCGGTATTTGTTCAATTCGGCTCGAATTGGTATGTTGTGGTAGTTCTCCAGTTCAGCACGAAGGGGTGAAGCAACCCCAAGACGCAAAGGCATTGAAGATGCGGAAAAGATCCTTGAACACACGGTCTGCTGCATCATTTTTATTATGGGCAGTGTGTGCTGCTGCATCAATTCTTTCTGCTGCATGATCCTCTTCCATTTCAATCTGGAACTTTGACCACTCGCGCGCCTTCCGCACTAATTGTTTCTTTGAGCTGGATAGAGCTGCCATTGCGTTTATGTGGTATGCAATTCTCTCAGATGGAGTCACAAAGTAAGGAAAGGCAAGCCAATTAGAAAGCGGTTGCGGAACTGAAAAACTTGACATCGTCATTTTCGAGCACAACTCGCTTCACCAACAAGGCTAATGCGGATTAGCAAGAGATACGCACATCCTCGAGTTACTTGTATATAGCTTTGTGGCTCCCGTTAAATCTTTTCTCGCACACCCTCACGATCGACGCCTTCACTGCTCCTTTCGCAGTAGATTCAAATCTCCATGCCACAGGTTCAAATTCGGGTGTGTTGAAGTTCTCGGATACAAGTGTTGAAGTCATGCTGCGATTCTGATCGTCAACTGTCTCGATCCATTTCTGATCTCGGCTTGGTGTATCGATTGGGACAAAAGAAACACCGAATCCATTCTCCACGGTGCGAAGCCGATCTTGCAGTTGGAAGACGCATGTCGATGACAGCTGTGGCTGCACCCGAGTGCTATATTCATAAGGTGCAAATTGACCATCGTGGGTGAAGCGCCAGGAATGTGGATAGACCTTGGTGTCTCGGTCATATACAACAGGTTTGCAAAAGTCGGTGCGTTCATCGGATGATAGGTGATGAACCATTATCTCGTTCGATTTGAGCTCGTCGCTAAGATATTGGATCCACGATTTCGTGAACCTTTCGTCACTTAACGTCATCGCCTAGAGATGCGCTTTAAAGTATATCCACCATCGCGGAACAAAGCCTACGAACTCCTAGTCGAGCAAGTAAGTCACTTTACCATCTTTGTCTACTAGGATATTAAGAGGATTAAGGTCTCTATGGCAGAAGACTAAGCTTCTATCAACGTCCATTAGATAAAAGTAACGATTTGCTTCTTCGATAGATCCTAATCGAATTAGAGAAGGACGCTATAAGTGTAAAGCTACTCTAGGCTAAATGATCTCTTCGGCTAATCCATATCTAGAGATGGTTTTAAGGCGAGGTCTCTCGATAGTGGCGAGTGCTTTCGTGTATCCTACGATAGTTACTGTAATAGATGTCCTCTACGCATAGGTGAAAGATGCCTATATTAAATCGAGTGTAAACCCCGGTGCTCGCTCTAGGACCATAAACGATCTATAGTCTACTTTATCGAGCCAAAAGTAAACGACGTTTAGTATAGGTATGTCGGGGAACCGGGCTTCGACGAAACTAATCGTTTCTCCTTCTATCTATATATATTATGTTGATGCTTTGACTTTCCATATTTTTCTAGCAAATTCCTATAAAGTAGTAGTCACTCCGGCGGAGTAGAATGGCTCGAAAAGACTTGATTTGTAGGGGGTCCGTACTTTGCGGAGACAAAAGATCTAGCCGGAAGGATCGCTCTAGTAGGCAATTATGAAATTAGGTATTGTTGTTTCCACTTTCTTACAAACGTGCTCGCGGCCGACTAGCCACTTTAGATCGTCAACTTTGCGGATGGATGACTTAATAGGCGGGTCCATTTTCGTGAACAATGAAGTCGTAATCTGAAATTAGAGATACAAATAATGAAGGAATTTGGAGAGGTAGGGGTAGGACGGTCTTTCCGTAATGCGAACGATCTTACATGTATCGTCGCTTACTTAAGCATACTCCAGATTTGCGGCAAGGAGGCGGACCGGATACTCTTACATGCATATGGGTCTTGGATTTCTGCAAACTTTTCTTTCCCCGGATGATGTAGCGCAAAGGAACAGACTTGAGGCAGTGGCTTCTCGAAGCATGCAACAGAGGGGTGCCTAAGCGGTCCATCTCGAGTCAATAGTCCCCGTAAGAATATAGAGTAAACGCGTGTCGCGTGGCGGGACCGTTAAACGGAAGCGTTGTTTGGCCTAATGGATGTGTAAGTGCTCGATGAAAGGGTTTGAGGAAAAGTTGTTCGTAGCTGAGTACAGTATGTACGTTGGCAGCATCACGTGACCTCGAGTCTGAGAGGTTTAGAACGCGTCGCTTTCCCATCACAACGACACTCGATCGTTCTTTCCTTCGCCATCATCACAGCACGTCATTGTGCAAACATGGTCAATCATTCCTCGCATGCCCATTTATACACGCCATTATCGTCCCCGTATCTCCGTCTCTTACACCACAAAACAGAAGAAGCCCACGACACCGAACGGACTTGATCTTTAACGCCTGACCGCGCGCTCGATCCCGCTTGCTTCTTTTTTTTTCGACGACAGGAGTTGAGCCTTTCCTGAAAGCGAAACAAACGCGTCGCACAGCCGACGGCATTGTATCTGCCGAAAGGTCTTGGTTCCTTCTCTCGTTGGAGAAAAGAGGGTAACTGGGTCCCCGAACTAGTGCTGTTTTTCGTCAAGTCTGAAAGAGTGTCGTGGCGTCTGTTGATTCATATCGTGCGGGTAAAGGTATAGAGTACCACTGGTTGTCTTGGAAAAGCTGATAATCTAGTACTTCTCATCCAAGGCTGGCGAAAAAACGCCATTGTCATGGCCATGGCCACACGAGCCGATATGCGAAGGTTCATGACCAAACTCGACACATGCGACACGTTCAGATGGATTGTCGAAGGCCTGCCCGTTGTGGCCGTGTTTCGACGTGCTGGAAGCGATTGCCACCTCGATCATCTCGGACAAGTCTCGTGCCATAACAACGAGTCAGACGTTCTGAAACTCTGGATTGGCACAAGCGAGGAAATGGGTCACGTACTTGTAGCGATTACGATTCGTATCAATGTAGGAGCCAGCCGTCGCACTCGCAGGCAGGCTCGGAATAAAGGTCGCCTCATGTTTCTCATTATTCCCACCGAGTCCCTGTTTCTCGGGAGCAATCAAGTCACATATAATTCTCTCGCTACCGAGCCCGGTTTGCGAACAATGCTGGACCTTCCTGATGACCCAGAGTCTGGAGAATGCCCGATTCTGAAGCTGTCTTTCAGTCTGGGAGCTGGCGAAAGTTTTGTCATTATGCCGCAAGAGTCTCTCCAACATGTTTTGCAACCGCAACCTTTGCTTCTTCTTCGTTCACTTCGATCTCTGTCCGAGTCGACGAGCTTTGATTTGTTTGCCAATGCGGATGCAGGAGTTCAGAGCATTGTTCAAGACGTTCAGGCCATGCTGCTTAGATCTGATATGACCATGAGCACGCCCAAGATTGACCTCGAAGAGTTTTACCCTGGTCCTCGTCGAGGAGCCGTCAACCTCTGGGACAACCAGGGCTGGATCAAAGACGATGTTGACAGTGCACAATCTGTCAGGCAGAAGCGTCCTCGTGTCTCTCCTCCAGCGTACGAGCAAAATACTTCACCAGAGCTGCCGTCAACTGTTCCCTATGACCAGCTGCTCAAGGACAAAGCTGTACTACCTGCCTACTATCCGGGGCCTGATGAACGCAGCGAACGTTACTTTTCGTCCAAAGAGCCCTCTCCGGCCGCTGCAACTGAATCAAGCCTATCGAGCAATTACTCGACTGAACTACTTTCGGAGCCTCGAACCGTGCGTGCAAAAGTCTGTGATGATGGAGCCATTCAATCGTTCAGAGCTGCAAGGGCCACCAGCGACCACGCTGTTCATGATGTTATGACGGCGCATATTTCTGCCGTTCTATCGCGTTCCTCATCTGCTCAAGCTCAGCCGGAAAATACATCTAATGCCTCCAAGTCACCTAGCGTAGTACTGGAAACACCTAGACGAAAGCGTTCACTGTTGTCGACAGCAGAGGGAGCGGGAGTTGATGAGAGTGTTGCTAAGCGTGTCTCTTCTAGGGCTGCTCAAATACAAAAACAAGGACGGGACACTCCTGTGCTTGCTGTGCCGGCCGAAGAAGGCTGTCGGGATTATAGTGAACTGATGTATCAAGATATGTCATTGGTGTCTCCTACTGAAGTGGGAATAACGTTGCTCGGCGATGAGAGCTCAAAGTTGCACTCTCCACCAAGGAACCCGGCACCAGCAGTCACAAACATGTTTATGCAAGAAAGGATTGATGGACAAGCTCTTACAGAATCTCGTCTCCTCCCCACAACGATGCGCCCAAACGCGGCGGCAAATCTATCGCAACAACACCAAGAGGTCATGGCTAGGTGGCTTCTTCAAGCATGGAAGCTATGTCCTCTTACACACTACATTTTCATCGCCGAACTCCTACGCCTCGGTTCGGCGGCGGCAAAAAGCGACCATGACGATGGCGTTGCTTTTCATGATAGCAGGGTTAAAGTTACGGTTGCGTTGGTGCAGTGGTGTAGTGGACAAGGACAAGACAGTTCGTTCAAGACGGCTGAAGCAGGAGCTGGGGCACTGACGGAGGAAAGTACAAAGCAGATGCTGAGGGGTCTGACGAGTTGGCTATGCATGGTGGACAGCAGAGCTGAGATGGACTTCTTGGCTGATCTTGTACAGTACTCTGCGTTGTTGCAGAGACTTGGTTCGTCTACGGATGATGCGGTTGGGCGTGAAGATGTCGTTGGTCAATGCAGAAGAATCATGGCAGGTTTGGTGGCGAGGGCTTGTGTTGAGTTGGGTCAAAGGGTGTTGGAAGAGAGGGAAAGGGATGTTCAGGATGATATGGCAAGGGAGATGGCGCAAGTGGGATGGAAATGTGGTATGTGAAGCGGGTATATAGAGTATGTAAGGATGATATTTGACCTGATAAAGGATCATGGAGCAGTAAGACGTTTGGCGGAGGGTTAAGCCGTGCTTATCGATGCGGCGCTGTATGATTGGAGGAAGGGGCTGCAAGGCAGCTACACGTAGATAACGCAAAGCATGTAATACTCTGTTGACCAAAGATGAGCAGAAAACGGAAAGTTGGTGATGCAAACATGACTCATGAGCAGCAGCAGCTTCCGACACAATAATGCAACGGCGCAGGCTACTCGTATGAGGAACAGGCGGAAATAATAGCTACTAATAAGGTAATCATCGTAGCCCCATCACTGATCAGACTTGGCGGGGTAACTGGGGGGCGGCGGACTTGGACATGGGCGACTATCTACACGGCGGATCTGCCAGGACTATGGAAGCTCAATCTCTGGCAGCTTCAGCGGGAGATACAGCGGCAAGCACAGGCACCGGAACCCAGGAAACAACACCAAACAGCAGCACCAGCGTGGCTTCCAGAGCAAAATCACGCGCGCGACGGAAAGACAGGGACGAATGCGACGACTCCAACAAGCGACGCTGCGTCAGTTCGGCCTGCGTGGCCTGTAGAAAGCGCAAATCAAAATGCGACGGCAACCTTCCGGCCTGTGCCGCGTGCTCGCAGGTCTACGGCACCGAATGCATATATGATCCTAATTCAGACCACCGTCGCAAGGGCGTGTATCGTAACGATGCGGATTTTAGAAAGACGAGGGACTCGACTCTGCACACGTTGATCCACGCTATCCTGAACTATTCCGAGGACCGTGTGCCAGCGTTGATCAAGGAGATGAGGACTTGTGAGAGCTTGGACAAGCTTGCTGAGAGGCTTGTTGCGCGGGAGCAAGGGCTGGTGGTGGAAGGTTCTCAAGAAAGCCACGCAAATGCCTCGTCGTCAGCAGCAACGACTCCGCTGTTTGAGAAGCAGCTGTCAACACGTGTAGGCGAGTTGAGGCTGGACGATGGCTCCGTCCGCTACATCGGCGGCACCTCGAATCTGCTCTTCTTGCAACCAGACCACGACCCACACACATCGCCAACCTCGTCCGACTCATATCCTCAGCAAGACAATCCTGTCACGTCATGGACAAATGCCACGTCTGATCCAGATCTGATTATGCATCTCGTCAACATGTACTTTACCTGGCACTACACCTTCTTTGCTTGTCTGCCCAAACACCTCTTCCTGCGCGAATTCATGCGGGGGAGACCTCCCCCTGACACGCGCCGCCACACCGAATATTGCACTCCGCTGCTGGTCAATGCCATACTCGCTCTCGGCTGCCACTTTACCTCGTCACCCGGCGCCCGCCAAGACCCCCTAGACCCGGCCACCGCCGGCGACCACTTCTTTCGCGAGGCCAAGCACCTGATCGTGCTCAACGACGAGTACGACAAGTCAAAGTTGACCACCGTCCAGGCCTTGGCCCTCATGAGTGTGCGCGAGGCCGGCTGCGGTCGCGAAGCCAAAGGCTGGGTCTATTCGGGCATGAGTTTCCGCATGGCCTGCGACATGGGCTTGAATCTCGACTCATCGGCTCTCGCCCATCGCACCGACAACCACGCCATAGATTCCGAAGAGGAAGACGCCCGCCGCATCACCTTCTGGGGCTGCTTTTTGTTTGACAAGTGTTGGTCCAATTATTTGGGTCGCTTGCCGCAATTGCCTAGTTCCTCTACCACAGTCCCAAAGTTTGACGTCTTTCCAGACGAAGATAGTGCTTCTTGGGCCCCCTATACCGATTCTGGCTTCATGAGTGCGAGATCCCAACCTGCTCGTACGCGTGCAGTGGCATTGCAGATTTCCGTCCTCTGCGAGATAAGCAATGACCTCATGTCCCACTTCTACAACCCCAGCGATATGGACAAGGCGCGCGGAAGACAGGCCGAACTCAAAATGCTGAGCGATATACACACTCGACTCGAGACCTGGCGCCGCAACTTACCCGCAGAAATGGAACCAAAGGAAGGAGGACTGAGCAGTGTGCTGACCATGCACATGTTCTTCCAACTCCTGTACATCCATCTTTTCCGTCCCTTCTTGAAATACAATCAGGCCACCTCTCCTCTGCCCGCCAACATCAGCCCTCGACGCCTGTGCACACACGCTGCAGCCATCATCTCAAAACTCATGCGTTTGTACAAACGCTCGCACGGCTTGAGACAGATTTGTAATGTGACCGTCTACATAATGCACTCCACCTGCACCATACACCTGCTCAATTTGCCCGACAAGAATGCCAGACGCGACATTATCCACGGCGTCAAGCACTTGGAAGAGATTGGCGAAGGCTGGCTGGGCGCCCGTCGAACTCTGACCATCCTAGCCGTCATGGCGCGGAAGTGGAAAGTCGAGTTGCCAGAGGAAGCCGCCATCGTGCTGGCAAGGGCAGAGGCAAAATTCGGCACTACGCATGGGACCACGGATACGCCGAGTCCTGTCGCTGCCGGATCGGCCGGTCGGCCGTCTTCCATCATGGCCACCATGGCGGGCTCGGAAGCACAGCCACAGCAGCAACAGCCGCAGGCCCAACCAGTCCAGCGAGCTCAACAGCCGCAAGCGCAATCGCACCACCAACGAGCATGGTCTCAGGCACAGCAGACAATGCTCTCCGCACCCATGTACAGCGGCGTCCCTTTCAACACACCCACGCAACCACAGCATCAACAACAACAACAACAACACCAGTCCATCGGACTCAACTTTGGCAGCCTCCTCTCTCGAGCCAACCAACCGACTCCCTTCGCGACGCCAACAAACGGCCGCCAATCTCATCAGCACCACCACCAACAACAACCATCGCAGACATCACTACTCAACTCAGCAGAGTCACCTGTAGCAACAGCGGCTCCAGCTTCCTACACCGCAGCAGCAAGCCCCTCGGACATGTTTGGCGGCGTGGACCAATTGCTGCGAGACAGCCAGGACTGGGTGTTCAGAGACCAAGCTCAGCTGGCTTCTGGGTTTGGGAATTGGAATGGAGGAGGTGGGGGTGGTGGTGCCTTGGACGTCATGGGCCAGAGTCCTATTAACGCTGTCACGTTCCCGCCTGTGTCGGCTGGGTCTGGGTATACGCCTATGACTGTCAGGGGAGTTGGCGGGGTGCAGCAACAGCAAGGCCAACAGCAAGGCCAGCAGCAGCAGCAGCAGCAGCAGCAGCAGCAGCAAGGCCAGCAGCAGCAAGTGAGGCAACAGACTGATGGCTTTGATACTATGACTAGTATATATGATGAGAGGGAGTGGTATCAGTGAATGAAGCCTTGATTTTCTGATTCATCTACGAAGACCCACGACGTATATATATATATATATATATATATGTGCGGCAGCATAGCGCCTGCATAGGAAATCACCAACTACGCGTTGCGCTTATGAATTTTTTCTTTTCTTTTATTCAAACGAATCATCTCGGGGGGTACTACTGTACGATACTCCCCCCTCCCCCCTCCCCCCTTCAGTCTGTTCAAAAGAATGCTTCCTGGACATTTTAGTTTTGTCTTCTTCTTTCCATCTACATATCCTACTGTATCCAAGACAAAAAAGACCCACAAACACCATTGCCCACAACATAACCGTCTTGTGCGTCCCCATCATTCGGTCTCCTGTAGCCAAAGCCCGCTTGCGTCACTGCCGTGTTCTCTCCCTCAGCGCCACCATCAACACTACCAGCAGAAGTATTGGCAGGATGACAAACCCCAGAGTCTGCTGTCGTGAGCATCAGGTAGCACGTGCCCTTGTACCTGCCCTGGTGCGTGTACACGCTATACACGCATCTGCTAACCCCTGCCGACATCTCTCCCTCCGCCATGCAAGCTTCGCAGCATTGAACCGCCGATTCCAATTTCCTGCTCACCATTACCATCGCCGGGTCGAGAGATGTGATGATACCGTTGATCAACACGTTCCCGGGCAATTGCGCCAACATGTTTTTGGCGGTGGGCCGACAGGCCAGATGCGAAGATGTAGTTGTGGTGGCGTGCAAGGTCGATGTTGTGGTGCTTGTTTGGGTGCGCGTAAAGGTGAAGGTTATTGTGTAAGGGGTCGTCCGGTAAAAGGAGAAGAGTGTTTTTATCTGTCGGTCGTTTCCGTTTTCTTGGTCTTGGTTGCTGGTGGGGGTGGGGTTTGCTGATGGTGATTCTACATTTCCAGATGTGATTCCAGTTGCCGTTGTTGTTGACAAGGCCTCGTTTCCGGATCCTGACCCAGATCCTCCAACAGTACCAACTGCAACAGCAGTATCCTCCTCACGTTCCATTGCATCCTCCACAAACGACAACGACGATGATGATGGCACTGCTGTCTCCAGCAACAAAGCAGTACTAGTAACAGTAGCCCAAATAGTCACATTCCTATAACTCGTTTCCTCCGGCAGCGTAGTCGTCCTGACATGGCCCTGCAAAAACAGTACCTCTGTCGTGTGGAGATGGATCTGATGCTCGCAGGACACGAGATAAGGGTGGAGTCCTGCGGTTACGGCGCCCAATCTTGACTTTTCTTGAGCATCTCTTCGCCTTTGCGATGCAGCAGCCGCCGTCTCTGCTGCACCACCAGCCGAAGAAGACAGGGAAGCAGACAGGGAAGAAGACATGGAAAAAGACTTCAAGCCCTCCCCAACAGCCACGAAACCGCTCGCCTCAGCAACCCACTCAACGCTCCTCCCCGTCCACACCCTCCAAACCGTGTCCGTCACGGTCGTCTCAGTATGATGCCAAGACGTGCTCGTCCCTAACATGGTACTCGTGCTCTCAAACAGCGTCCCGTTAACCGCGGCTTTGGTAACCCATTCCGTTTCCGCTGTCAGCACCGAAAATTTCGTCCTGAAAGGGGGAGGTGTGAGTGATTTGGTCAGGTGCGTCGTGTTGTGCACGAATACTGGTGGGGAGTCGAGGGTGCGTGTGGATGGGGAAGTGATTGTTTGGAGGGGCACATTGGCGTTGGTGTAGCTCGTTGAGCAGACGAGGGTTGTAGTATTGGTGTGGTGGGTAGTTACTGTAATTGAGGCAGAGGTGAGAGATGCGGCCGTGAACGCCCAGGTGAGGAAGATAGTGCTGAAGAGCATTTTATCATATGATGCGCCGAATCTCAGACCATGATCGATAGGGAGTTAATACCAAAGGAATGAGGATGGAGAAAAAGAGTGTGATTTTGGAGAAAAGGCACTCAATGGCAATGCCAGGCCTGTGCAGCGAAGATATAGTGGGTGATTTGGAAGAGTGATTGATGTGGGAAGGAAAAATTCAGAAAGGAATAATTAGACAAACAAACCCATGAATCCATAGGAAAGAAGGACACCTGCCAATGGCATGACAAGAGTTTCTCCTATATCCTTCAACGTGGGGATATTACACTTCACGAACCGTTTACTGTGTTATCTCGGTGATATACAGAACCGTTGTAAGGGGGGAACGCAGGCTCTTTCTACTGGCGGTTCTTCTTCTCAAACTGGCGAGGAGAGATCAAAGCCAAGGGTCACGGCAGTTTCCGGACCGGAGGAACCATTACTTGTCGATGAACCCCGCTCCTTCTCCATGCAGGATAGAGTGAATGGAATTTTACCTGATGTGTGCAATTTGGTTGTGATGGTGGGTTCTGCATGCAAATTATATGGGAGAGGAAGGTCACACCTGCCAAGGATGGGGCATACGCACGGTTACACCTTGGTGGTTTGGACCCTTTGCAACTTAAACAACACACGCGATTCGGATAATTAGCACAACATACATTGTACAGAAGTCCGAACTGACTTGGAAACAAAGAATGGCAGAAAAAGTACGAGAAGAGTATATGTAATAACAACAAAAACAACGCCAGCCATTGCGTGAGTGCCCAGAAGTAAGTCCCTTCCAGAGACCTAGTGTCCAACAATCGAAAAAGACCATTATTCTGTGTCCCTCTGAATTCAATGACGCTTTTTTCTCTTTTGTCTCATGGCCAAAAATTAACCACATTTCCCAAAGACGCCGTGCTTGATCGTGACTCTTTTACATGATGATTGAAGGAGTATCGACGTTGGCCTTGATGGTCTTGTGCGGGAGGACACTGCGAGTGGAAAATTAGTTTATCAAGTTGGACAAGAAAGATCACATCAGTCGCATACCTTCCACCGTTGACGTAAATCTCATCACCGACAGTCACATCATCACCGAGCACGCAAATGTTCTCAAGACGGGCCCAGCGACCGACGACACTGTTCCAGCCAACAATTGTGCTCTTAACCCAGGCGTGCTCCTTGATCTTCGAGTTGGACAGCAACACACAGCGCTGAAGTCTGACGCCGTCGCCGATGACGCAGTTGGGGCCAATGACGACGTTTGGACCGATTTTGCAGTTGTTTCCAATCTTGGCCGAGGGATCAATCATGACATTGCCGCCGTGGACGTACGACTCGGAGGTGGAGGCGAGTTCTTTGCTGCCCTTCATGGCGAGCGATGAGAGGTACAGGCAAGTTCCCGAGAGGAAATCCTTGGGTTGCCCGACATCCATCCAGAAGCCTTCGAGATCGAACGAGTGCAATTGGCCGTCTTTTGTCATGGAGGGGAAAGTCTCTTGTTCGATCGAAGTGGGGCGGAGCTCGATGCGTGAGAGAACGCTGGGGTTGAGAATGTAGATACCGGCGTTGATGCGGTTGCCGACGAATTCAATGGGCTTCTCGACGAAGCGGTCGATGCGCGATGGGTGGTTGGGCTTGTGAACAACCACGCCGTACTTGCTCGGCTCCTCGACCTTTGTGACGATGATGGTACCCTCGTCGCCGTGAGCCTTGTGGAATTCGGCCAGCTGCTTGAAGGGGTAGTCGCAGATGACGTCCGAGTTGAGCACGAAGAAGGGAGAGTCGCCATTGCCGAGAATCTTTTCTGCGAGCTTGAGGGGGCCGGCGGTGCCGAGGGGCTCTGTCTCGACTGAAAAGTCGATCTTGACGTTGTACTTCTCCTCGAACTGTCGAGAGTCAGCTCGTTCCTGCTTCTTGGTTGGCCGTGCATGTGTACCTGTTTCAAAGCGGCAGTCATGATCTCCGGGCGGTAGTTGACAGCGAGGACAATGTTTGTGACACCGGCATCGGCGAGAGCGGCAATCTGGTGCTCAATCATGGGCTTGTTGGCAAACTCGACCAGCGGTTTGGGGAGAGTGAGAGTCTTGGGCGGCGTCAGTCGAGGTCAAAGAGCGAGAGACACAGGCAAGTAACTGACAAGAGGGCGCAGACGGGTGCCGAAGCCACCGACGAGAATCAAAGCTGCATTGTCGTCTCGTCAGCTGTTGTGTGCGTTGGTGCATTGAAGCGCCGACTCACCTTTCATTGTGGAGTTGTTTTGTGGATTAGAATAGAACTGCCAGACTGTCCTTGTGCAAAGAGGCAAGAACTGGGGAGCAAAGAGGCAAGAGCTGGGGAGCAAAGAGGAAAGAGCTGGGGGAGCAAAGAGGAAAGAGCTGGGGGAGCAAAGATTAAACAAGCAAGCAAGAGAGGGCAAGAAGATTAAACAATTGTCGGCGACCAAAAAAGACGCTCTTTGACGAGGGGCTGACGGCGGGTTTATTTGAACAGCTTGTCAAAGCAGGGGGGCCTCTCCCAGTCGCTCCTCCTTGGCGCTACTCCTTGCTTCTAAATTAACACTCGCGCAACGTCCCACGCCCCTGAATGCACTCCGAGTCCCGATTGAAAATGCTTTTGCTCATGGTGAATCTATATTTTGTATGTAGCAACACAAATCACTTGCTGACTTTAATATGCGCCGCCCAACGCCGCGTCATCAACATCCAAGTCCACGTGAACGTATCCTCTTCACTCGTTGTAATGGTATACCTAGAAGAGCTTGTCAGTCAAGGATAAACATAGCATGCAACTCTCGAGACATACAAAATAATTAGGTGCTCCCCAGCTGCTCCATCCAAGTCGCTGAGCCATCTTTGCAAATCCTTCCGTCTCAATGAGATGGTAAAAGGGGAATGGCGGGAACATGGCTCCGTCTCTGTGCACATCACCCTTGACGAGCAATGCAGTGCCACCGACACCGTCCAGGTTGACAAGGTCTCTGGGGTTACCTCCAGGATCTGTCGACTGTGTCAGCACGATAATTCTCCTCTGAATCTATGCAATCAACATACGGCTCATGTACGCCATCAGACTTCTATAAGTTGCCATTTCGGCATAGCCCTCGAGTAACACCTCGTCGGGACCCATCTTGGCTGCGAGATTCTGGGCTGTGTTGCTGTCGATCCAGCTGTTGAAATCGTAGGGTCTGACGTCCATGGCACCCTTTTCCTTGTCATAGTAGCGTTGGAAGCAGTTGGGAACAACAATGGGCTTGTCAAAGGACGCTAGATCCTGGATCAATGTAGGAGGCGTCTCGACAATGTCGGCGTCGAGCCAGAGGACCCACGAGGTTGTGGGGCCAAGTGTGGTAAAGAGAAGGGCATTTCTGGCGCGCGACATGGCGGCACGGCGCTCTTTCTGCGCTGACATGGCATGGCGGTCGTGCTCATTTTGCGACGCAAGCGGAGGCTCGTCCTCTTGACGGAGGATGGTGATGGAAGCAAAGCGCTTGCTGCTCGATTGTGTCCTGGCAATCTGCTCCTGTAGCTGTGCAGTGGCGGCGTTGCCTTCACGGCCCTTGGGGATGATGAAGCCCAGGCTGATGAGCTCGTGCGGGTATGTCAGGGCGACGAGATTGGTCCAGTACTCTTCGTAGAAGCGAGCGAGCGGGGTGAGTACGAGGACACTCTCGCGATTGCCAATAGGGTCGGCCGAGTTGGTGACATTGTTCATGTGATAATGGACGACGGGCGGTGGTGGAGCCTTTTCTCCAGCCTTGAGGGTCGATTTGAAGAAGGGCAGCGACGGCGGCGAGAGCGCATTGGATGCGGCATCCTTGGACTTTAGCAGCTGCCGTGCGCCAGGCACATGCAGCTTGGGACCGGCTTCGGTGGATGAAAAGATGAATATGAGAAATGCAATGCTCAACAAACCGCCCAAGACCAGCGTCATGGGACTGGTCCGGCGGAATGATCGAGTGACGGCCATGATGAGTGCTAGAAGAAGAAGACCCATTTAGCACGGGGTCAGGAATGAAGAAGCAAAAAGACGACTCACAGTAGAGACTCGTCCACTACGCAGCACTGGGCATAATCGAACGAGAGAGTCTCTCCTGAGATTTGGCTTCTTTCTCCCTGGGAGGACACGCACGGTGGTCACAACGTCTTTTGCTCGGTCGCAAGCTGTGGAGAGTCCGACCCTTGCACCTTCTGTTTCAATCTGCGTCTGTGCGCCAAATAATTGTGCAATTGGGAAGGCCTAGCAGACGTCACCATCATTTTCTCACGACCATCGCTCTTTCCTTGCCCAATGTTGCGTCGCACATGGCAATGCCTGGTGAGGCGACAGTCACTCCTTCCCCGGCCGCGTTCTATCAGCACTACTAGCACCAGTCGTCTAGCCACCCCGACTACGACTACATCATTTTCTTTCACAGAGACTCTATTGAAGCCTCTCAAACCCACCACCAACGAGCCACCAAATAGGACTGCCCCTGCCAATCTTTTGAGAACCTACACTGTCCTGTCGTCAGGTCCGAAAGAAACTCCCTTGCAGGAGCTACTCGATCGCATACCACAATTTCCTCAAGACCACCAGCCAAGCAAATTTTGCGACTTTGTTCTCCTGGTCACGCCATCCTATGCTGATGCTCTTCGGACACAGAAACATGCGATTGAGCAAACCTTGGCTCGCATCTTCCCTCTGCCATCAAGCGTGAGACTTGTGGCTGCTGTGGTCGACAGGATACCCAGGCCATCGGCCTTGAATGAGTCCACCGTCGGTGATACTGGCGCAGAAGGTATCGCCATAAGACTGATAGAGGATGCCTCAACAATCTTGAATCCCCACATCAGCAAGGGCTCTCGGAGGACGCTGTACCAAAACTCGGCTCCCTTTATCAGTTTCCAGTTAGATGCTCAGTCTGCCCCGGAGAACAGGAGACCGACTGTGCAACTCCCGCTGGCCAACACAATCTTCCAGAATGGCTTGCCTTCAACCCTGATCTCTCGCAGATATGCTGTCTCAAAAGACAGTCAGAGTTTGACACAAATAGACGAGCAGCTCTGTGACTCGCATCGCGTCCAGTTGCCCCGAGATGATGGTCGGACGGAGCAGCTCTCCCTGTCCGTGCCGTTGGTCCCCCTGACATCAGCTAGATCCGTTGTTGCTTGTATGGGCAACATCGTCCGACGTCTGTCTGCAAACTCGGGCCTCACACCCGAGGACTCTACCAAGGAATCTATTCTTGCATCCCACGAGCTCGAACAGTCAGTTACAGATTACCACAAAGCCAGACGCCTCTCATCGCGAGCTGTATCTGTCTGGGCCTTGGTCATACCTGAAAAGACTTTCACCGGAGGTCTCGCCATGGCGGCAAAAACACTCGGAGAACGAGACTTGTCCGCGCTTTGGAAATCTGCCGAATCTCATGACCCTGATGCTACCCGTCCTAATATGCTGACCCTTCTACAACACGGTGCACGTCTTCATAAGGTCCTTTCCGGAGGTGGCGGCTGGGGTAAAAAGGCTGGACTGCTCTCTCTAGATCCCGACACTGGTTATGGTGAGCAACCGTCAGGGAGAGCATTTGTGCCGGGATACGAAACCAGTGTCACCTCGGGCGAAGGGGATTCATCATTTTTACTGCAACTTGACCGTGCCTCTGCGGGCGAGCCGGAAGATCTGCGCAAGATTGTGAACAAAGGCGATTACCTCCAATTCTACATCTCACCACCAGCATCATCCGAAAAGTTCATCCCGGACTCTGACTCAGAGAGCGATGTGTTGGAGCCGTCTTCGGGAAATCTCAGGACAGCAGAATTTGGTGGCATCCCGAGCACGGTGGATGATATGCCAAGCGCACACCATAGCTCTATCAGAAAAAGAAGGATCCAGGTCTATCCGAACCACTTTGGTGCCTTGTCAGAAACTGGAATGGCCATTTTCTTCGGTACAACCCCTCCAAATAAAGAGGGCGTCACACCTGCTGAGGATCCAGCCACCAAAGTAGATGTCCCCTTCAGCCGAATCAAGTACCAGACCCAAGTCGCACCGGTCAGGCAGGTCGGAACAGTTCTAGGATTTTCACCAACCAAACCGATGCAGTTTATGATGACTGATCAGCACATGAGTCGGCCGAAGCTGTAGGTAGCTCATCACAACTCCAATCATGACTCTTGACCAACCTGACCCAGGACAGACTCACACGACAACAACTTTAGTGTACCGCAACACACCTTTCAACGCGCGAGCAAGAACGCTCTTAGGCCCCGCGAGCTCAAGCTGCTCCAGCGGGTGCCGAAAAGACCAAATAAAAACTGGACATCAGCAGACATAAGGAAGGCGCGAAAAGAAATGATAGCCGTCAGAGCCAAACATTTATCGGGTAAACTCCCAAGCACAAGTATAGATCCAAGCAAACTCCCTCAGCCCCCAAGATATCCAACCAGGGAGTGGACAGCAGCAGCCATCAAAAAGGCGCGCAAAGTGTTGATTGCAGCAGGTCTACCAAGTCACCTTTCGCCATCGGCATTGGGTGTATCGCGTTCAGCAGCCAGCAATCAGCCCGCAGACTCTGCCCAGCCAGACCCTCGATCCAATAGCATGACACCGGATGAAGTGTATGCTGCACTGACGTTGGAAGATATCGTTCCACCGCTGGCATATCAGGATTGGAAACGTCATGGCGTCATACCAAAAGCTCGAAACGAATACTGGACTGCCAAAGACATTCGAGAAGCTCACAGATTCTTTAAACGACAACAGAGGATCAAAGAGAGGTTGGCGCGCATCACCTCTCGCAGCCCGAAGGTCGCAACTCGGTCATCAGACCCTGCGCAACCGGCCCCGCAACCCAGGAGGATGTTGGAGGACAGAGTGTTTGCCACATTGAAGATGCAAGATGTCATTTCAACCTCGGCACACGAAGACTGGGTTAAACACAAAGTCATACCAGACATTCCCAACGTATCCTGGACTATCCAGGATATTCGACTCGCCCATACTTTTCTCAAGCGACAGAAGAGGTTAAGGGAAGCGAGCTTGCCAACGGCCTCTCGCATTTTGCCAGAAGGATATAGACGCTTGCCCTTGAAGCTACCTGTAATCAAGATTGGCGAGAAGATCTTAAAGCAAGCGGGAACCCAACATACACCCCCGGCCATTCTGGCACTGAAACAGCAAGCCAAAGACCGTTCGCGTGCCCGTATCCTTCGAGAGGCCTTTGCCGACCTCCTCGGCCCCAAACCCAGGAAGGAGCTTACTCGACGCATCAGAGATCTCATTACTATACACGAAAAACCCGATGGCCCACGCATCCATGTGTACGAACTATTCGAAATCCACCGCATGCCCCAGGATGGAGAAATGGAGACTGCTATTGAGAAAGAGAAAAAGGCGTGGAGAAAGGAGCAAGTGAGGAGGGAATTATCTGCTTGGCGCGATGCAGCGGAGGAGATGAAGAGGGTAATCGACGAGGCTTACCCAAAGAGTCATGTAAAGACGGAATGGAAGGATGTTTTGGCGGACGAGATGAACGAGTTGAGAATGGTGGAGGAGAGTGTTAGTGGGTTCATGACGGGGCAGATGGGGAGGAGGAGTGATGGTTACGATGGATGAAGCGAAGAAGATGTACATAAGCCCATGCTTCTGCTGTACAAAGCTGGATGTTATCGTGTATAGGAGTTTAAGCCTTTCATACGAGCCATTCCACATTGCTTCAGTCCCATCGCTCGAACCTTTTCCGTCCGATCCAGCCGCCAGCAATGCTTCCTCCGTCTCGTCGGCTCGCATGCAGGCTTCCTGGTCCGGCAGCGCCATCATGGTGTCCGCATCCACAGCTGCACCATGGGAATTGTAACTCCAGGCAGAATGGCGTGATTTGGAGTCTAGACGACTTGGATGTGCCTCTTTGTCCTTCCGACAAACCTGTTGCGATAAAGACAGCCAAACAACGAGACCAAAAGCCATAGGCGTATGACCTCAAACCACGTGGCCAAACCCAGCGCCTTGTCCTCAACGTCAGTGTCATGATAGCGCCTGCAAACATCCAGGAACAGCTTGGGATCATCGGTAATCACGCCGTCCAGCCTCGTCCTGATACACCACTCCATTTTCTTGGTCTCATTGACAGTCCAGGCCAAGACGGGCTTGTGGGCTTTTTTTGCATCGCGGAGGAACTTGCGGCCGCCGGGAGCCATCAGGATGGCCAGCATCATGTTGAACGAGACGTTTGGGGTGGAGAGGAATTGGCGGGCGTACGATGTGCTGAAGCCGATGTGGGTGCAAGAGAAACCGGGGAGGTGGTGCGAGGCAAGGGCAACGTACGAGGCGGACCAGCAGCCGAGGACGATGCGCGTGTGCCAGGGGTGATGTGGTAGTGGCGGGACCGAGGCGATGGTCGAGGCCAGCAGGCGCATCATGTCGTCTGCGTTGTTGTCGAGCTGCGTCATGTCACGTCAGTTGTGTTGTGGCAGGCAGGCACCGCTCGCGGTTGTTCCTTCCTACCTTGATGTCGACCAAGACCCACACATGCTGCCGTTGCGGGTCTGCAAGGTATTGCAGCAAATCCAGCAGGCGCGGCATGTGTTGGCGTGGCTCTGCAATCGTCTCCAGAGGCGCGATGAAGGACCAGTCGCATTCATTCAGTTTTTCCGGCCTCCCAAAACACCGCTTGAGCGTGGCGTCGTGTGAGAGCACCACGACGCCGTCTCTTGTTATGTGTACGTCCGTTTCCAGTGCATGCGCCCCGATCTCAACGGCTCCGACGAATGCTCCCATGGTGTTTTCGGGGTACTTTGCCTTGTAGCCGCGATGCGCAATTGCCTGCGGCAGATCATTTTGGCCGCCTCCTTTGCTCCATCGCCGCAATCCTGGCGGCGAAGCAGCATGATCCATCTTGTCTGTCAGAAACGGATCGTGGCCGAGCAAAGGCGTGTCTTCTCGGATCTGGAAGCAGGCCATCCCCATATGTTCGTCGCAATAATGATGCAAAGCAACCAGATAGCACCGAGCGAAAACAAGGACGGCCCAGCTGATGCAAATGATCGACGTCAAGGGGCCTGTCACTCTTTCTGATTGAATATGTCCGAGAGAGGTTTCCAGAAGGTCCAGATAACAAGATGATAGGAATGAGAAACGTTGGCTCTGATCAGGTGCGCCTGTTCAAGCGTGTCATTGTAGCGGTAATTTAAAGCTTCCTGCCGAACGAACGAACAAGCAGACGGGTGCCACCGCTTGTGGAAGAAAGCAATCAGTGCTCCATCAGCGACAGTTGGGGCTAGCTCTTGCAACAAATGGCGCGCGACCGTGGCGTGGTAAGCTAAAGTTTATGGTTGAATTTAAGCATCCATACAGTCGATCGTTACCAACACCAGATGGCAATTAATATGTGATACGGAACTGCCCTTGTTTGCTCATATCGAATGCGAGCGAGCATCAACAGGCAGCCTGCACTGCGACATGATCGAGACTTTCTGAGCGACAGTGGGACTTTTGGACCACAAGACATTGTTCTTGTCGTCCAAGGGTCAAAGCTTGACCAGACATGGTACAAGTACGCTCTGCCACGAGCACGGTTTCATCGAGATCTGCTTCATATGTACATCCCGTCTGGATCTACACTTTTTCTACCGAGAAAAACAGGTACTATTGTCATCTCAAGCACATCCAAGTTCAATGATACTGCAAAGACTGTTGCAGGAGAAACAAAGACAAGCTTCCGTGATCGACTCCGCACATGTAGATGCATGCAACTACTGCATCAGAGTCACACAGAGCAGGCCCACGAATAACTCCACGATAACAAGTTCGTCTGACCAACAGGATGGTGTGGACGTAATTGCAAAATTTATCTCTGCTCGAAGGATTCGCATGTGGCACACGCACAGCTGAAAAGCCCGCCGAAGGATGCGAGCTGACAACGAAATTTCCGTCTCACTAAGAAAAACCACGAGTCCGGAATGCTACTGAAGCGAAAAGTCTCATGCACGTTCAACGTTGGTCTGCAGTTGGGAAAACAATCCATGAAGATATGAGCCCTACGCCAAATCACTGGCCCTTTCCGATAGCCTTGAACAGACGCCTGAACCCTTCCGCAAGCACTTCTTCTTCCTGCGTGTAGATGATACGGTACCATCCCGCTGTCTCGGAATGCAACAACGAACCAGCAGTCAAGTACACCTTTTCCGCTTCCATCTTCCGAGTCAAGGCTTTCTCTGCTGCCCACTCATCTTTGTAGTTGACAAGATCCAAGAAGGGACGAAGGTCCACCTATCTCGGTCATCAGTGATGAACTCTGAAGAAGAAAACATCACGCTTACCCAGAGGAAGAATCCAGCATTGGACCCCGGAGAATATTCTATACCATGCTCATCCAATATACGTCTACACTGTTCGTTTGCATTCTTCAGATACTGACTGCTCTCACTGAACAACGACTCCAAGTACACTGCATCTTCGAGCATCTCAGCTGCAAACAACTGCTGCAGCGGACCAGCCCAGCTGAACAAAGATATACCCGAGACTGCGTTCAAGAGAGCGGTGTTGCGTGAGTATATACAGCCCAGGCGCAAGCCGCCCGCTGCAAAGTCCTTGGAAAGGCCATAAACAACGTGAAGTTTATCAGGTGAGATAGAAGTAGTCGAGTCGAAAGAAAGGACCGAGTGGAAAGAGATGGAATCGGGATCTCCATTGTCAAAAGTAGAGAGTGCCTGTGAGAGTTAAGCGGATAGAGGTACAGGCACTGACATGTAGACTCACATATACTTCATCTGCAAGAAGATGCAGATTATACTTCTGGCACAGCCTCATCAAGCCTTTTATGGTGTCGATGGGGTAGCATCTTCCCAAGGGATTGTGCGGGTTGCAAAGTAATAGAGCTCGGATCTTGGTACCTTTTCTTTCTGCTCTCAACAGGCTTTTCTCATACTGAAGGACAATGTTTCGGGAGAATGGATCCACGTTTCCACAAGCTACGTACACACACTTGATCCTAAAATCCATCAGCCAAGGCGTGGTATCTTGAGAAATAATTGACGGCATACTTGGCCTTTATACCAAAGTCTGTGTCAAATCCTTGGTAGCAGGGTGAGGAGATTAGTATACCGTCTCCGATTTCGCCAACTGCGAAACCAAAAGCCTCGCTCAGAGAGGTAACGCCGTTGGCAAAGACAAGTTCCTCTGGCTGCACCTGGGTCACGGGACGGAAGTACTTGTTCATATGGTTGGCCATTGCGACTCGTAGACGTATACTTCCCCAGGGACCTTCGCCGTAGTTAAATGTCTCGGGACTTGTACGAATCTGTGATTGTTTAGGTCAGATGGACGTGATAGAGTGTGCAATTGATACCTTGCGGTTGGCAAAGTCAGAGACATGCTTCGACATGACATGCTGGATGCTGAATTAGCAAGAATAATGACAGATGCATCGGCGGGTGGTTGGCCGACATTCTCAGCTGTCCCCAAATCCAATATACCGTCAGGGTTGTGTACGGGATCAAACAAGTTGGTGAGGAGCGGCTGGAGGCGATCTTTGACGCTTGCCTGAGCGAAGGCTCTTCCTCGTTCGGAGATGGTATCTGCTGACATGGCTGGATATCAAGAATTGTGACAGAAACAGTCTCTGTATGCCTCTACGCTGGACTGAAAGCTAGCGCTCGATAGCCATGTAATAGCCGTGTGAACTTGCAGAGCAGATACAGAGGTGGAGAAGAAAGAGACGTGGATGATCAGAAACAAAAGATGAAAAACGTGATGGGACTGAGCTGATGGACAAATACGAAATACTAGGAACCGGTCAATAGGTACCTACGCCCTTTGATGACTGCTGGGAGCGAGCGACATGCAGGCAGCAGCGATGGCATGTTGACGGGGAATCCAGAATGTTACCGTTACCTCGAGCCTACAAGCTAGTCAGTCCTGTTGACTACATGTAGGTATGATCAAATCTGTCGTCGACTGAGGTGATCAGGGTGGTGAGGTGCGGCGGGAGGTGCAAATGCTATACATGTACGTCATCCGGGCTGAGGTGTCGGAAAAAGAAGGTAACTTCGGCCGGCAGCCGACGCTGCTACTTGTGGAGAAGCAGCAGATGGAAGGAGCGAGCAATTCCATCATCTCTGTTATTCACAGCACAAAACATGTCGAATCGCGCTGTTTGATTGTTCCGCCATCTCGACGACCGCCTGCCCCTCCTTGTCTTTTTCCATCGCTCCTTCCTTGCTGCACCATCACATTGTCGACGCGACCACAATGCCGCCGGCGACATCGTCCGTGAGAAAGGCGTCGGTGGCCACGACCGACTCGAATAGCGGCCGGCGCCAGTCTGCGCGCCAGCCGCGCACGTCGACGGCGAGGCCCATCAACTACTATGCCCGTTCCTTTGGCCAGCCCGACAGCAGCAACCACCAAGACCAAGACCCGCCAGGCTTCTTTCCTGCCATCCAATACTTTGCCGACTCCATTTCTGCCCTGCCGCGCGAAGTCCAGCGTCACATTACACTGATGAAGGAGGTCGAGGCGAAAGTATACGGTCCCACACAAGCCTTGAAGCTGCTCACCACCAGCATTCTCGAAAAGCCCGCCCCTTTGTCCCGCAACCAGCTCTCGTCGGCAAGACTGCTCACATTCACAGCCCCTCCCAGCACCACTAGTTCCGTCATCAACGGCAGCCAACCCACCACCGCCTCCGAACAGCACGTCGTCGACGTCCTCGAATCCCAGCAAGATGAGCAAGCCAACAAGGCACGTCGCTCCGAGTTCCAGTCTCTCCGACACATCATTGGGAACATGATCACAAATCTCGACGAGAAGAATGTCGTCATGGCCGAAGCGAACCGCGCCCTCGCACAGCAGCTCGCCCGTCTTGACAGCGTCATGCCGCACATTGAAAAAGAGATCAGTGAAGAGTCGCGCTTGGGAAGCATGACCCATTGGGCCTACGCCGACAATCGCGCAAAGAAACAGACACAAGCGGCTCAAAATGAGCGCAACAGAAGGGATGTCGCTGCCACCAGCAGTCTTGCCGCCGCAGCTGCTGCCGTTCACGATCAAGACATTGCCGCCGCAAGGGGAGAGTTAAGACGCGAACCGAAGAGGACAAACCGTAACCACGTCGACTCTGACTTTGACGACCGCCCGACGTCCAAGAGAGCCCCGACGGCAAAGTCACGAAAGAATGCAGAGCCCGAGCCCAAGACCAACGGGCTCGGCATTGCCCATGGCACCGCAAATGCTGCCACAGCCAAGCGGCGGAAGGTGGAAAAGGGCGCTGTTGCAGCCGGTGCCGTTGCCATGGAGCGATCGAATAGCAACATGAGCGCAGCCGCAAAGGCTGGAAGAGCAGCCGCCAACAACAACACTACCCCGAGAGGAACACCGGTGATGGAGCCTACGAAGAAGAAAGGCAAGCCAGGTCCTGCTCCCGGTACTGGCGCAGCAAAGAAGAGAAACCTTGCTGTCGACAAAAGCGCCATTTCTCCCAAGCCCATGTCTTCCCCCGTTCTGAGCAGTCTACAAATACAGCAACCCGACGTGTCTTCATCAAGACCTGGATCCTCACGTATGCGCCAGAACTCAAACTCGACGTCGAATCTACAGCATTCTCTGCTTGCAGAGAAAGAAACAAGTCGTCCAGCTTCCGTTTCGGACAACCGATCTATCAATGGTGACAAGCAAAAGCCTGTCGAGTCTAACCTACTCAGCACGTCTTCGACATCGACATTGAAGGAGACCAGAAGCAGCGTGGAGCAGGCTGCGGGCGATGCTTCCAAGGCCGACGAGACACAAGGCAAACAACGAGCAGAGCCGCTCAAGGACGAGGACGTGGTCATGGAGGACGGCCACACAGAAGCGCGACCGGCAGGCCAGACATCTGTCACGTCAACACCGCGCACGGAAGCCTTTCCAGAATTTCCAGCATCCCGACCGAGAGGTAGACTCGCTCATAATGGACACTCACGAGGTAGTGGCACTCCAACGGACCAGTCAACCTCAGCACACGACAGGAAAGGGCGCGGTAGACGCAAGAGTGGGAGTGGAGCACACATACTCAAGCAGATTGCCAGTTTCAATCGAAGCCCGGATGCGGGCAGAAGACGCGACGACAGCAAGGATTCGGAAATGTCTGATGATGATGGCCTGGGGCGATCGGTCAGAAGGAGTCAGCCTCCGCGCGTTACGACTATATCGCGCAACAGGCGTGGAGACGATTCTCGAGCCACTACTGCTTCACGACGATCGGAAGCCACGCCCGAGGCTGAAGATGATGCAATCAATGCAGACGAGGAAGGCGAGATGCAGACCGAGCCCGAGGCCCCCGCCGAGGTCACGATGGAGGAAGCAGAGCATGCAGAAGATGACGAAGAGATTGACGAGGGCGATGATGCAGACGAACCAAAATACTGTTACTGTGGACAGGGCAGTTTTGGAGAGATGATTGCGTGCGACAATGACGACTGTCCGATGGAGTGGTTCCATCTTGGGTGCACAGGGCTGCGAGCAGTACCTGACGACAATGGTGAGTTTCCAGAGACTTGTTTCTTTGAGTGTAGCTGACACATTTGACAGTGCCATGGTTTTGTGATGTGTGCAAGGAGCCCAAGGGCAAGAGAGCAAGGATGGTCAGACATTGAGCAGGATGAGGACAACTGGGGGTTACATGACATTGCACACGACATAGAGAAGGAGAAGCAAGGGGATTTGGACAGCACGAGCGTCAAATGTATAGAACATTCGAGTAGAACAGAGCATTTACAAAGAGCGAAAGGCGGTGAAGCGAATTGCCATGGTCGGTGGGGGAGGAAAGCGCATGACGCGTGCCTTCCGGGGCTTGGCCCAGTCGTGAGCGTCCGGGGGGGCAGCAGCGACGCAACAAGCAACAAGCAAGCAAGCAAGCACTCAGCTGCACCTTCCCTTGTAATTGAATTGGAGCACCCCACGCGCATTCCTCTTCTTTCAATCACAGATACTCGACATGGCTGAGGTGCCCATTGGTATGTCTTGTGCGGCGTGCGCAGCTTCATGTGCAAGCAACACTGACACGTCTGTTCTCCAGTGCTCGATGGCGGAACTGGATTCCTCAAGGCTGGTTACGCCGGTCAGGTACGAATACAAGGGGAAGGGACAGCAACGGAAGCTGAACATGGCATCTACAGAACTTCCCGGAGCAACAGTACCCGTCGATTGTAGGACGGCCGATCCTGCGTACCGAAGAGCAGGCCGGTCTGGACATTCAGCTCAAGGACATCATGTGCGGTGACGAGGCTGCTGCTGCGAGATCGATGCTGCAAATCACTTACCCTGTATGTTGCGCGCTGGACGTGGAGAACAGACAGACACTGATGGTGCAATGGCCAGATGGAAAACGGCATCGTCAAGCGCTGGGACGACATGCAACACCTCTGGGACTACACGTTTTTCGAAAAGATGAAGGTCGACCCCACCGGGCGCAAGATCCTGCTGACGGAACCGCCCATGAACCCGCTCAAGAACCGCGAAATGATGGCCCAAGTCATGTTTGAGCGCTACAACTTTGGCGGCGTCTATGTTGCCATCCAAGCCGTGCTCGCCCTCTACGCCCAGGGTCTTTCTTCGGGCGTCGTTGTCGACAGCGGTGACGGTGTCACACATATCGTGCCCGTGTACGAGAGCACCGTGCTCAACCACCTCACCCGCAGACTCGACGTTGCCGGCCGAGACGTCACGCGCAACCTCATCTCGCTGCTCACGCGCCGTGGCTACGCCCTCAACCGCACCGCCGACTTTGAAACGGTGCGCGCAATCAAGGAGAAACTCTGCTACGTCTCGTACGATCTGGCTCTGGACCAGCAGCTCAGCGAAGACACCACCGTGCTCGTCGAGTCATACACCCTGCCCGATGGCCGCGTCATCCGTGTCGGCAGCGAGCGCTTTGAGGCCCCTGAGTGTCTGTTCCAGCCCCATCTCGTCGACGTCGAACAACCCGGCATTGCAGAGTTCCTCTTCAACACCATCCAAGCTGCAGATGTCGATGTCAGGTCAAGTCTGTACAAGGCAATTGTGCTCAGTGGTGGTAGCAGCATGTATCCCGGTCTGCCCAGCCGTTTGGAAAAGGAGCTCAAGCAGTTGTGGCTGACGAGAGTCTTGGGAGGAAACCCAGAGAGGCTGAGCGTGAGTTTTCATCCCACACTGCCGCGCCCCAACATTATGCTGACAGCCGTCTTCAAAACAGAAATTCAAGGTCAGGATAGAAGATCCGCCAAGAAGAAGGCACATGGTCTTTTTGGGAGGTGCCGTTCTGGCAAACATTGTGAGTTGACCTTGATGCAAACAACGTGGCAAAAGCTAACATTCCATCAGATGGCCGACAAGGAAAGCATGTGGATATCCAAGCAAGAATGGGAAGAACAAGGTACTCGCGCTCTCGACAAACTGGGAGCCCGATGAGCGAGCGAAAGCCCAAAGTGACCTTTTCCCTTGGCGCTGAATCGAGGAGAAAGGATCGTGATACATAGCCAGGCCAATTTCCAAACTCACAAGAAAGTGAGAATTCTTCTGTATATCTTCTATCCTCTTTTTTGTTTTTATTCTGACGATCAGGCTGATTTGGACCTTGCCAAACGTCGAGATCCTGCGCACTTTCAACCCAACCGCATACACCAGGGGAACAACCAAAAGAGGGAAAAACAGCCATTTCACACAGCACAACTTTTGTCATTTTCAACTCTATCTCATTTTCCAATAAAGGATGCAAAAGCTTTACATCAAAGACAGCCCCACCTCCTAAGATGCTTTTATGAAACCAGCCTCCCCCGAAATCAAAACCGAAAAAAGGGCTTTCCAGCTTCACGTGCATCTAGCTAGAGCCAGTAAGCTGGGCAACCATGTACTTGGTACCCATGCTCTGCACACTGCTGCTGAGAGGATAACTCAGGTGCTGAATGTTGATGCCAAGGCCGTGCGTAGTATCGCAGACACCATCACCCTGTACAAAGACTCAAGTCAGCTAAAGCCAGAAAACAGAAAACAGACAAGTCCTTCGTCTTGGAGATAGACCGAACAAAGAAGAAGAAGAAGAAGAAGAAGAAGAAGAAGAAGAAGAAGAAGAAGAAGAAGAAGAAGAAGAAGAAGAAGAAGAAGAAGAAGAAGAAGAAGAAGAAGAAGAAGAAGAAGAAGAAGAAGAAGAAGAAGAAGAAGAAGAAGAAGAAGAAGAAGAAGAAGAAGAAGAAGAAGAAGAAGAAGAAGAAGAAGAAGAAGAAGAAGAAGAAGAAAACAAGAAGAGGGGTACTCACATAAGCACAAACATCCATCGTCTTCGCAACCCACGCATCGGGAATACTTCCCAACAGCACCGAGAGCCCGTTGACATTCTTGGTGGTAGTGCCGCCGTTGGCATCGACATTGCAAGCCAAACCACGCTTGTGTGCAGGGTTACCGATCAAGAAGACGCCCTTGACGGCGTCCATGGACGCGCCGGTGATTTTGGACATTGCGTTTACGGTGGCCGCGGCGCCTTGCGAGTAGCCTTGGAGTATGAAGCACATGTTTGGGTTTGTGGCGAGGGTGTTTGTCACTTTTCTGACAATCTGTATTTCCCTCTTCTGTCAGTCTTTTTTTTTTTTTTTTTTTTTTTTTTTTTCCACAATTTCCTCTTTGCATTGGGTCGGGGGGTTGATGGAAGAAGATCGAGTGGGAGAAAAATAAACTCACGTCTGCGGTTCCCAGAGCAGAGTTCTGGCTGAAGTCGGCAAGGTAGACGGTATTGTAGACCGTGCCGCCGGACACCTGTGAAAGCGTGTTGCGGTTCATGGTGGTGAAGCCAGAGGAAGGGCCCTGGACTTCTCCGGTACCGCGCGTGCTGATGATGGTGTACGCAGAGCAAGCGGCGGCACGTTCTTCCACATTGTTCATTTCAATGGGACTGGCGATTGTTGCCCCTGCCAGGCAGAGGCTGAGCAGGGTGCTTTTGAGGTTGATGTTGGAGAGCATCGTGATTAAGGATGGGAGGTTACAATTGGGTGCTGTTCTGCCACAGAGCAAAGAGAGTATAGAAGAGGAAAAGAGTAGCTGCGAAGGTGTGAGTAGTCAAGGGAAGGGATAGACTGATCAAAGACAGAGGAAAAGCAGCTTCTTATATGCAGTAGTAGTCAGTTCGAGGCTCTGCTTGAGCTGTTCGTATGGACAAACAAGTTCTATGCAGTATAACCGAGCCTTGGAGAGATTGGAAAGTGCTGTAGAGGGGTCATTGCGTTCAAAGCCGCCCCCCTCCAAAGGCATCAAAGGACATGCCAATAGTCCAAGAGCTGCAAGTCTGCTACGACCGTCACCTCGCCTATTGCCTTTGCAGTCATCGGAGGACTCCCCATATCCGAAAAGGATCTGAAGCCGCCTGCCAGGGCATCGAAACCGCTAGAGCTTGGGCAGTGTGAGGTTGGAATTCTTGCCAAAGCTAGTACGGTAGTTACGGCGATGTGCGGATAAAGGCGCTAAAATCCAATGGGTCGATCTGTGTGATCCGAGGCGATATTGATCGAACTACAAGTCGTACAGTACCGTAGTCGCCCCCGTAGAGTGGCAGCCAGTGTCAGATCTCGCGTAGTTATTTATTTGGAGGAAGTAGACACATGTAGCCAAGACTTTGACGATGAACTAAAGGGGGCGGTCTGGTTTAGTGCTTTCGCCCCGTTCGTTGTAGCTATGGTAATGATGTGCGAGCTGTTAGCAATCCGGTTCTTGTGTCGTTGCCTTCTGAATTGAAGTGCTTGCGACAAAGACACGATTGACATCCGAAAGACCGCACCAGACCACGGCAATTGAGATTCCCATGCGATGGAAGGTGTACTATCAGAAGCGTTTCAGAAAGACAGAAACGGATGTACATGCAGAATCTGTCGGTTCGTTTCATCAGCATGCCCGTTTCCAAGAGCCAAGAGAGCCAAGAGAGCCAAGATTCGTTGGTGTTTTGCAGCAAAAAGCGTTGGCCCGTTCATATGCCCGAATTCTCATCTAGTCTCTTCTCGCATGGTGCAGTGTTCAAGTGAGGCATGATGAGGAAGCCTAGTGATTCAGGAGGAGCAGAGACCTCATGCGCGTCAGATGCTCCTGATCGGCCGGCAATGTTGTACCTTGCTCGGTACTGGCTGCTGCTCGTTTTGCACAATATGACAAAGTATAATGACATGTACTATGAATGTGGTGTGAAGGAAGACGTTGGTATGCTTCCTTCCAAAAATCCGACGAATGCCAAAACAACAAGGCCCATTTCCCAATTCTTCCTTTTACGTAGAGGTCATGATTTAATGGCCGCTCCACTCAATCGTGTTGAGGTCGACACCCTCCTGGACAAGTTCCCACAGCGGACTCAACTCACGCAAGAACGACACGCGCTCCTGGACGGCCTTGAGAACGTAGTCAATCTCGGCGTCGGTAGTGTAGCGACCGATACCGAAACGGATGCTGCTGTGGGCGCTCTCATCACTTGAACCAAGAGCACGGAGAACGTACGAAGGCTCGAGAGAGGCGGATGTGCACGCAGAGCCGGATGACAGGGCAATGTCCTTGAGGGCCATCAGCAGACTCTCGCCTTCGACGTAAGCGAATGAGATGTTGACGCAGCCAGGGTAGTGGAATTCAGGGCTGCCGTTGAGCGTCGTGTGGTCCATGGCAAGAAGGCCGTCGGAAAGGCGCTTGGAAAGTGCAGAGATGCGCTTGCTGTCATACTGTCAAGCGCGTGTCAGTGCCGTGTGATCAAAGACTGCAAAAAGAACAAACTCACCTCCATCTCTTCCTTGGCGATGCGAGCAGCCTCTCCAAAGCCAATGACTAGCGGCGGCGCAATGGTTCCACTTCTCAGGCCTCTCTCCTGGCCGCCGCCACTGATAAGAGGCTCGAGTCTGACACGCGGTCTTCTGCGGACGTAGCAAGCACCGATGCCCTTGGGGCCGTAGATCTTGTGGCCCGAGATGGACATGAGGTCGATGTTGAGCTTGTTGACGTCGAGCGGGATCTTGCCGACTGCCTGTGCGCCGTCGGTGTGGAAGAAGATCTTCTTGCTCCTGCACAGCTTGCCAATCTCCTCCATGGGCTGCACCACCCCAATCTCGTTGTTGACTGTCATGATAGACACCAGCATCGTCTCGGGACGCATGGCCGCTTCCAACTCGGCCATGCTGATTCTGCCATCGGCTCCGACGGGCAGGTATGTGACATCGATGCCCTCATCCTGCATGTGTCGACAGCTGTCAAGAACACACTTGTGCTCGGTCTGGCAGGTGATGATGTGATTCTTCTTGCCGCCCTTCTTGAAGAAGCGCGCAACACCCTTGATGCTCATGTTGTTGCTCTCGGTGGCTCCTGACGTGAAGATGATCTCCTTGGGGTCTGCGCCGATCAGCTTGGCAATGTGCTCTCTGGCCTGCTCAACAGCCTGATCCGTCTCCCAGCCGTAGGCGTGAGTGCGCGAATGCGGGTTGCCATACAGACCAGTGAGGTATGGCAGCATGGCGTCGAGGACTCTGGGGTCGGTAGGCGTGGTGGCCTGGGCGTCGAGGTAGATGGGGCGGGATCCTTGATCCATGACGGTGGCCTGCTTGAGGATGCCGGCTGCAGGGCTCATCATGGCATCGCCACTCAAGCCCGTCGATGGCATTGCAGCATCCTTGGGCTTGATTCCCGTGTCTTGCAAGAAGGCCTTGTGGTCGGCCTCGATGGTCGAGTCGACATTGATGGTGGCGTTTCGCGGCGAGCTTTCGGAGACGTAGGCGCGGGTGGCGGCGATGCGGGTTGAGAGGAGGCGCGGTCGGTACGTGGTCGACAGTCGTCGTGAAGACTGGCAGAGCGCCTGCCTTGTGATTGATGGGAACGAGGACGACATGTTCGAAATGTTTAGGGAAGGTGCTGTTGCCTTTCAAAAAGTCATCTGATAAGACGCATGCCAGGTCTTGGCGCCGACAGGCAGACTCGTCGGGCCTGTGCTGAGGCCTACGTCAGACGCCAAGACCAGAACGGGTTTGGGCTGCACGCGGCACTCAAGTGGCATTCATCAAGTTTCCATTCGCATCCGCAGCATCTATTACTGGTATATCCACCATCCGCATCAGTACACTCGGACTCTCTCGGCGTCCATCCACGCACTTGGTCCCATCTCTGCGACTTTGTATATCTCGCTTTCAGCCAAGTTCCCCCGAAACCCACCCCTCCGCCAGCTACCCGTCCCTGCGCTATACCCACTCACTCTCTGCCTCTACGGCCTCACAGACATCGCCATCCGCCAAGATGAGCTGGAAAGGCTTCACTAAGAGTGTGACACGCGTATGTCGCTCCCCACCAACTGCCTCAATCTCTGCCTCGGCTGACTCCCCGCCCAGGCCCCGCAGCAGTTCAAGCAAAAGTTCAACATGGGTGAGATCACAAAAGACCCCATCTACGTCGACGCCGAACGCCGATTCCAGGACCTCGAAACCGAGACGAAACGCCTGCATGACGAATCGCTCAAGTACTTCAACTCGATCAACGGCATGCTGGACCACCAGATTGAGTTCTCCAAAGCCTGTGCCGACCTGTACAAGCCCATCTCCGGCCGCGCTTCAGACCCCAACTCGTACGTTGTCGACGGCAACCCAGAGGGCATTCGTGCGTGTGAAGAATACGAGGCCATTGTCAACGACCTCAAGGCCTCGCTGCAGCCCGAGCTGGAGATGATCCAGTCGCGCATTGTAAAGCCTGCCGACGAGCTTTCCGAGATCATCAAGCAAGTCCGCAAGGCCGCCGTCAAACGCGATCACAAACAACTCGACTATGATCGTCACCGAGCAGCCCTCAAGAAACTCCAGGACAAGAAGGACAAAACGCTCAAGGACGAAAAGGCTCTGTACAAGGCCGAGAACGAACTCGAGGTGTCGACCCAAGACTACAATTACTTCAACGACCTGCTCAAGGCCGAGCTGCCTGAGCTATTCCGTCTGGAGAAGGAGTTCATCTTGCCCCTGTTCCAATCCTTCTACTACATGCAGCTCAACGTTTTCTACACACTGCACGAGCGTATGCAGAGCATCGACATTGGCTACTTCAACCTGACGCTCGACATTGAGGCGGCGTTTGAGGAGAAGCGTGGAGATATCCAGGAAAAGGCCGAGCAGTTGACAATTGTGCACTTCAAGACAAAGGGCACAGGCCGGCCAGCTGGAAGCAAGTACGGAAGATTGGCCATCGAGGGCAAGCCCAAGCCCAAACCGCCCGGCCTGACCGCAGGGACAGCCCAGCTCTCCATCGAGGACGGCAGCGCGACATCACCTCCTCCTTATTCGGCCGCTTCTCCTCAACTCGGCTCCATGTCTGCAATTGCAAAGAGCAAGCCTCCGCCACCAAAGCCCAAGCCTTCGAGACTTAGCGGCGCGCCTCAGGCTGAGACGTGTACAGCATTGTACGACTATGAAGCCCAAGCCGAGGGTGATCTCAGCTTTAGTGCAGGAGAGACAATTGAGATTGTGCAGCGCACATCGAATGAGAACGAGTGGTGGATTGGCAAGACGGCGGGCAGGCAAGGGCAATTCCCTGGTATGTTCATCTCGCCATTGATGTTACTAGCATTGGACTGACTGGGTTACTAGGCAATTACGTGAAGCTCAACTGATGAAGCACTGGAAAGAACTACTGCTGTAGATGACTCTTTGCGAAGAAACTCGTGGCGATGGTAGATGTGTCAAGAACTGTATGATCGGCAACGGTATAGAGAGCACGGGGGTTCTGATAGCGGCGCATTGATTTGTCAAATACATGTACTTATTGAATTGTTTAATGTTGTATGTACATTGATGTTGTTTGCATGACGCGGTGCGGCGCGTCATGCAAACAAGCTCTCCAGCTTTCTTTGCGTACCAAAGTGAATCCATCGCAATAATGCGCCAGACGACGCAGCCATGCCGAGGTGTGTTTTGTACATTGTACATCGGTCTGAAAGTGTGTACTGATGATGGATGTTCTTCAGAGAAATAATCACGCTGCAGGCTGGCCAGTGTGGTAACAGCGGTATGTCACAGAAGGAGCAGAGTGCGCACCTGCCAAAACTGACGACCTCCTTCCTCACACAGTCGGCTCACAATTTTGGCAACAACTCTGCCAAGAACACGGCATCAACCAAGATGGCAACCTCGAAGACTTTGCGACCGAAGGCGGCGACCGCAAGGATGTCTTTTTCTACCAGTCCGACGACACGCGCTACATCCCTCGCGCCATCCTCATGGACCTCGAACCGCGCGTAATCAACGGCATCCAGACGGGCCCTTACAAGAACATCTACAACCCCGAGAACTTTTACATCCACAGTGGCGGCACCGGCGCTGGCAACAATTGGGCAGCTGGTTACAGCATGGGCGACACGGTGCAAGAGGACATTCTGGACATGATCGACCGTGAGGCCGACGGCAGCGACAGCCTCGAGGGCTTCATGCTGCTGCACTCGATTGCTGGTGGCACTGGCTCCGGTCTCGGGTCGTACCTGCTAGAACGACTCAACGACCGCTTTCCCAAAAAGCTGATCCAGACGTATTCGGTCTTTCCCGACACGGTCCAGAGCGGCGACGTGGTTGTGCAGCCTTACAACAGTCTGCTGTCCATGAAGCGCCTGGCGCAACAGGCCGACAGCGTCATTGTGCTCGACAACGGCGCCCTCTCGCGCATCGCCGCCGACACTCTGCACGTCCAAGAACCGTCGTTCCAGCAGACCAACCAGCTAGTCAGCACCGTCATGAGCGCCAGCACCACGACTCTGCGTTATCCTGGCTACATGCACAATGACCTCGTCGGCATGCTTGCCTCGCTGATCCCAACGCCGCGCTGCCACTTCCTGCAGACGTCGTACACTCCCTTTACTGGCTCCAACGTCGAGGCTGCAAAGACGGTCCGTCGCACCACCGTGCTTGAAGTCATGCGTCGCCTGCTGCAGCCCAAAAATCGCATGGTCTCATCAAACCCGAGTAAAAACAGCTGCTACATCAGTATCCTCAACATCATCATGGGTGAAGCAGACCCCACTGATGTCCACAAGTCCCTGCTGCGCATCCGTGAACGCAGACTCGCTACCTTTATCCCCTGGGGCCCGGCTAGCATCCAAGTCGCCCTTACTCGCACGTCACCCTACACCACTGGCCCCTATACTCCTCGCGTTTCTGGCCTGATGCTGGCAAATCACACCGGCATCGCCACTCTGTTCAAGAGAATTGTTTTCCAGTACGACCGTCTACGGAAGAGGAATGCCTTTTTGGAGCAGTATAAGAGGGAGGATATCATGAGAGATGGGCTGGGCGAGTTTGACGACGCCAGAGAAGTCATCATGGATTTGATCTCAGAGTACGAGGACGCGGAGAAGAGCACATATCTCACCGGTCCGACCGGTGCGCCAGAGTCTGAAGACAAGGACATGAGAGTTGATGGGACCGGACGGTGACGATGCCTTTTTGTTTTGTCATTGCAAGTAGACGTGGTGCGTTGTAGGAGCTTTGAACAAGGCGTTGGTCTCATCGGGAGTGATGCAAAGGAGTTTACACGGCGGATTTGTAGTACCGCCCTCGTGGCGTTTGTCCTTTTTCTACCTTCTTCTAAAGACGCATATCTATCGAGGTATCCTGTTTCCATCGATTGTTGTGGGGTTGGACAAGTCGACAGAGCGATCCATGCAGGTTTCTACCTCGGCATCGCGAATGTGTACAGAAACGGAAACGCCAATGGTAAAATGGCATGCAGGAGACATGCAATTTCTTTCCGTATGTCGATCGCGCCAGAAACAGTTGAGAGCCATCTCTTTCCTTTCGACCTTCTTCTGAGTGCTGTTTGAGGTTGATAGGCAGCTGCTTAATACAAAGTGGGGAAGTCGCATCTCGCACCTTGTCGCTCGCACCACTCGCTCGCATGACAAATTGAGCAGAAATCATCGTCAGAAAAGGCAAGACTCGTCTACAGTCCTACTCGTGCTTACAAGCTGTATATCCCAATGATTACTACATGTACTGGTCGTGGCCAAGGAGTCAATAACAATCAGCCAGCTTTCGCTTGGGTTGAATACGATCCTAGAGGCGTCAAAGATCGCAAAGCGTCGGGCATCTACAACCAACAGCGAAGGGTCGTCCGATCTCAAGCTGCGTACACATCATCCGGTATCAGAAAGGCAACGATTGCGAGGAACGAATTGCATAAAGGTCGGCGACAGCCAAAAGCATCAGCATCAGCTTCATCATCATCTTCATCATCATCAACAAGTACATCATCACCAGAACAGCAAGATCAACAACAAGACCGGCAGCAACTACAGAAACAGCAACAGCGATATGATGAAAATGCTCGAGGCTTTTTTACTTCCCTTCTTGCGCGACTCCGGTCTCACGAGGCCACATTAGACACTGACATGGCTCAAAAAGCCGACCGCACTTTGCTATGGAATGCCTTTACGAGCAACAATACTTGTTTCCAAGCCGCACTATTCGTTGCCGGAACATTCGCCAACACGTGTGGCATTTCCAAAAAGGCCCTACATACAGGATTTGGCAGTGGTTTATTATTTCTTCGCGGTGCTTCTCTTGAAGGCATCCAAGCAACAATAGTCGACACTCCTAATGACTGTCTGAACTCTGTATCAATCGCTCTACTTGCAGGCTGGGAGCGCAGATTTGGAGACCAGAGGTCTTATGAGATACACATGCTGGCGTGGCAGGCTCTACCACTTGCTCTCGGCTCACTCGACGTTGGAAGCATTGTCGCATTGGCCGACGTGGCATTGGAATGCTTTCGGGAGGCTTCCCAAGAACGCTACTTATCAGAGCTCGGGAGGTCCATCGGACAATCTCTTTATCATGAGGGTTTTATTCTTTCTGGTCTTCCGCCCGGGTTCCGAGTGATACCTACAACTCGGCCAGAGGCTATGAGCCTCCTTGGACTTGTTGTCAAGATTGCTCAATCCGACCCTTTCGCACCGGATTCTATCGAGATCATCCGGAGATATTGTCTCGAGAACATGTCGTGGAGCGCCAGCCATTCAATCGCGGTCGAACCCTCGGAAAGTTACGAGGACGAATGGAATCAGGATGATCTGAACGCTTTGTATCATGTGCGCTCGGCCATGATTTCTATCAATGGCGTGTTGATTCAAGCTGCACTTGACGCCCATAATGTCCCATGGTCGTTCGATCTCCAGCAGGGCCTCGATATTCATGCCGAGTCTTGTCAGCACTTGCGAAGTAACGACCTGATGGGCACGAAATATCAAGAGATTGCCATTTGGGCAAAGTTTACCCTGGGTGCCATTGCTAGCCCGTCTGTGAAAGGCAACTTGATGATGAGGTCGTTGCTCAAGCGTGCTGGTATCAGCGAATGGAACAGTCTTGAGCGGGTTCTCGAGAGACATGTTCATAAAAAGCTCTGGCTTGGTCAAAAGTACCGCCAGTATTTTGATTCTTTCGCCTTTTAATTGTGGTACTGAAACCTTTCCGTACGATAATGAAAATTGACGAATGAGTAATGGAATGACCTGCTCAGACGTCGTGCCATAACCGATGGTGCCATTGGATCAATTCCTGTCCGCGACTTGGATAGAACGCGATCGCGACGTGTATTGCTCAGGCTTCGCCACTATCAAGTCCTGATCGGAGTGGACTTTGAATATCCTATATCGCTGTCCAGGATGGCCGAATATGCGCTTCAAGCCTTCGAAGTTTGAGAGAAATCACGCAAGCTAGATCTCCACGGAAGTCGTCCCACTCATTGGAGGACTGAGAGTTGGTTTGTGTTGCTTGACGATATAACACAACAATCAGTTTTGTTCGTAAAATACCCTCTGGACCCCCCGAAAGGTGCTCTCCTTACGATCTACAGTGCAAGGTCAATCTCGCCACTGCTGGCTCACCCCCACGGCCGAGGATGTCACTTCTATAGGATCAAGAAGGCTTAATTGAGGGAAATTGCTCTGTATGAAAGAACCGCCTAGCACACAGGAGATTTCAGGTGGAAAAAGGAAACAAAAATCGAGACGTTCGTAATCCTACACGGAAATCAGGTATCTTATAAACAAACTCGCGCAGAAATCCAAACATGGGACCTGAAAACACTCAATCCGACGATTCATTAGAATTCGTGATATTTCTTTTCCTCCTATCTCACATTCCGCGGTTAGGAGGACACGGATTCGCTTGCCAGTTTGCTCATTGGAGGTTCGTAGGGGTCGGCATCTCCGAATCTTGCGGCTGTGAGACCTGCGTATCCAGGACGCGTGGAACCGCGTTCGAGTTGTCGTTCGTAGGATACTTGACGAAGACGCGCTGACTCCCTGGGTGTGAGAGCGAGCTGCGAGAGATATATGTTAGCCTGTCATCCCCCTTTCCCCTTCGTAATGTTTGGGAAGAAGCTTACGTATAGCTCCGTAGCCACGGTATGAATCACCAATGCCAACCATCCCGCACCTCCAAACGGTATTCCCAGCGCCGCGGAAAGCTCCATCAGATTATCCCTGTTGCCGAAATTCGAAGTCACAATGGCCTTTTTGTCGGCATTAGAATTGTTGAAATAGTCAATGCAAGATGGATAATAAGCCAGAGTCTTTTGTTCGCCTATCGCATAGTTTATCTGCGCGCAGGGGCGAATGGTGTCGAATTGGGTGCTTTGGCTGATGCTGATAATCTGAGCGGAAACAATCATGATGATGCGAGTGGTGATGATGGTGCCAAACCATGCCCATGTGCGTATCATCCACGCCCTGTGCTGGTCTATCTGCAGCAGTTTGATATTCGCAATCGCCATGAAATATCCGATTTGCGTGAGGATCAGCATGGTGCCCGTCCAGGTTTGCGTGGCGAATTCGCCGCCGAACGTGTGTTTGCAGATTATTACTGTGCCAGCGTTGCTGATGAGCGAGAGCAATATGATGACATAGCCGTTCATTCGGTGGAAGAGCAGCAGTTTACGGCGTATGACTGGGATAAACTGGAAGCAAACCAGCAGCGCGGCAGGGATAATGCAATAGAGGTGCAACTGCATGCCGACCTTGAAGGTAGGTTGCGTCCAGTAATAGCATTCTCCTGGAGAAGCGGAGATGCCGTTGTAGTTTTTGTTGCAGAACACGCCGTTGAAATTGAGGTATGGGATACGGGCGAGGGAGAAGCCGAAGAGGGCGCCCACGGTGATGAAACAGAGGATGGCGTTGTAGCCTTTGGAGAAGCCCAGGGGGTTGTAGGCTTTGCGCATGGAGCGGACAAAGGCGCTCGGTTGTGTAGACATTGGGTGTAAGGTGGAGGTAGTAGCAAGGTGGGAATAGAGGTAGTGATGGAGGTAGCCTATGATACGGAGGAGGATGTAAAGAAGAATAGCAGAGGGGAGACACGGATTATATATCTGGCGGAAATGCACTGTTGAACGATGTCCTACCTTTCGACGAGTGTTCTTGGGAACACAGTATCACGCTAGCGAATGAAAGGAAAGAAAACGGCCTACGATACCTATTCGATGACTATTAGGGAGGCGGAGCGACCATTGATCGGTGAGGATGTCTCTTGGAGAATCGGAATCGCGCATTGAAAAGCAGTCGTTGCGATAGGCAATCGGGAACTTCTTTGATGCAAATACTCTTGGGGCGTGTTTTCCAAGAGAAGGATGATGTCGAGGAGCGCAGAGTCCCTCCCAAAGCGGTTTAGACTGTAAAGACAGCGGGCAGCAGTTCCCCCGAGGCCACTTCCCGACTTTCGCAGCCCCTTGTCACCAAGACAAACATGTGCCTGCGCGCCAAGTATCCAAGACGAAATCAATGTGAAGCTGCCTGCATTCAGCTTGTCCTGCCACAATCATGTTTTTGTATCATCATCAGCGATTGACCCAAGATGCAAGGAGCCCGCACGACTCGAGGCTGCATTAATTGCCGGCGGAAAAAGAAGGGTTGCGACTTCAAGACGCCGACCTGTGGTCGTTGTCTGCGACTCAAGACAACATGTCAGTACGAAAAGCCAAGGTATATCTTTCTCAACAGCGCCAACACGTCGCAATCTCTGGCGACAAGGGCAGAGCTTTCTCTCGTCCGCACATGTTTCATGATCCGAGCAGATGATGAATTCTGGACAGCCTATTATGCGCAAGAGGACGCGGGTCTTGAAGGAAGCATTGGCGGAGTGCTACAGGCACCTTGGATTCCCACCGTCAGGCTACTCGCCGAGGAGTATCAAGATGTGCGTGTTGCTATGCAGGCCTGTGTGCTCGCTGGGCTTGGCTGGATGTCCGAAGATCGTGCGCTCGTTATCCGTGCAACGGGACTCTACGCACAAGCTCTCAGACAGACGAATCTTGCCCTTCAAGATCCCAAAACTGCGAGCACTGATAATGTGCTTGGATGCTGTCGTCTGTTAAGCATGTTTGAGATGTTTCGGCGAAGTACACCAGCAACTGTCACCGGGGGAACCCAAGTCAGTGACTGGAGAAGTCATGTAGACGGGACGTGCCGTCTGTTGCAGATTCGTGGGCGGCAGTCGCATTTGACTGCTCGTGGTGCCGACTTGTACGATGGTGTGCGCATGACTGCCGTGATACAAGGATTCGTCAATCGCCAGCCAAACATATTCACCAGTCTCGCCTGGAACCTGCCTCGCCAAAACATGAGAGACGAGTTGTATGAGATGGTCATACCTATACCAGGCCTTTTGCAGCGAATGGATTTTCTCCAGACCAGACTCGCCGATCGACCTGGCAGCGATAAGGAAGTCGCGTTAGGAAATGTCGTCTTACGGAAATCTCTGGACATTTGTGACGAATTGAGAGACTGGGAAACGCGAGCAATCCAGCTATGTAGTGAGAGGCATGGCATCGGAAGAAACGCCTCAGGTTCAGTTTCTCTCTACGATGTTTGCAGATCTCACGGCCTAGGATTTCTTTCCATCTGCGCACAGTATTGGGCCATGTGCATCATCTTCCTTGGATCCTTGCAACTATTCAACCAGAAGCTACAGGCCGCGATCATGATCTCTGGTCAAAACACGTACAGCTCTGACATACCAAAGTGGATAAGCCCCGAACTTCCGGCCATCCATATCGCACAGATATCTGCAGAGTTCTTCAAACCGGCGAGAGGGCTTTGCTCGGCGCAGTCTGCAGTATTTCCCGTCAGCACCGCGCTTTGCTATCTTGCGCAAACTGGCAGACGGGATTCACCTGCTTTCAACACCATGATTGACGCTTTTGCTATGAGTAAGACTGGTGTTGTCATGCGTGATTTCCTGACCGCCATTCTTCAGGCTGGCTCACCACCAAGATCCTGACCATTTCCACAAATTGTGTCTAGGCGCGATTGGCAAGTCAATCCGTCATGGACGGTGATGTCTATTGATAAAAACGCCGTCGAAAGGGAATGAGAGAGTATCAACTTTTGTTTGTACCTGCAGTCTGTTTGGCCAAATTGCTCTGTTCTACAATGGTATCTGGCCTACTACAGCACAAATCCCAAACGCTGGCGTTCCTAGAAGTGATTTGGCAGAGATGAACTCATCAGATGTTTCTGAACTGTACTTGCGGCCAGGTTTCATACGCAGCGCAATGACGTGCAAAAATCCCGTTTCTCATTGCGTCAGTGACTTCCGCGCCTGCCCTGACGACCTCTTGAAGCTTCAGCTTGTCGAGCTCGCTACGGCATGCGGCACGCTGTTGTCACCCCAGTCTTGGCCTTGGAAACATGAACACGCTGCTCGTGCCTGCTCATCTTAACGTGCTGGAAACCTTCAGATTGCTATAATTACGTCCGTTTTCCCGGCTCCATTCTCTGTAATGGACGCTGTTTGGTCAACAAACTGTTTACTCATGGGCACCGGATAACTCATGCCGAGATGAACAAACAGCAGTGGCGATTAAATAGACCACAACGTCATCACGAGCACGGGATATGTTCTCGAACACTTTCGTCATGCCACTGGTTAGGTCTGAAAGAAACATTTCTGTATACTAGCTATGCTAGAATCCACTCTGTATCGCTGTAAAGACCTCTCGCAGTTCAGGAACTCCCTCAAGAACAAGTAGCATACGATTGGCCCCCGTCCCACGAGCACCCATTACCAGACGCTGAGCATTGGTGGTTTTGATCCTTTGAGAGAATCAGGTTTAGAGAAAATTGCAGTTGATATGAGAATCAAACAGAGCACTTACACATTGAGCTATAGACCCTTGGCCGTTGCCGGAAGGAATGTTGCAAAAGCTACTTCCAGAAGTGGAGAAATGACAAGTCTTATTTTGAAAAATGTCAGCATATTTGTCGGAAGTGGCTAATTCGAAGAAGAGAGGTACATACACCGTAGAACAAATTTGCGGATGCAAAGCTACTGAAAGCCATGGCGACGATGATGTTGATGAACTTCATGGTTGCGTTGAATCGGAAATTGGTGGGTACAATTCAGGAATACGAAGATGTATGACGAGGTGTGAGGAGGTGTGAAGTTGGCTTCCCTTGGGGTCACTGGCAGTATTTATATGCTTGTTCTACGATAGTGGTGCCACGTTTTACGAGGCTGGGTATCCACTTAAACCTAAAATTACTCAGATGGCTGTTAGAAATGCCTCTCTTGGCCATAGGTCACTGTGTAAGCATTCGTATGTAATCAACGCGAGGCCAATTATAGAGCAGACCTAAGGCCTTGTAACGTGGTGGCAGGCCAAGTGACTCGGATGGCTGTCAGGCATGCATCTCTTGGCCAGAGGTTACTGCGTGAGAATTCGTATAAGCTCGAGTAGGTGTATCTGAGCCACCCCTGTATATGAGCCAAAATTTCTGGCGTTTCGACGCGTCGTTTCCTCATCATCAACACCACAAAATCACTAATTCATCAACGATCATGGCATCCAATGAACAACGCATTCAACTGGCCATCGATGCATGGTTCTCGATCTAGAATCTAGAAGATCGACCATCAATTCGTACACACGCTGCCGAATATAACGTTAATCGATCGACACTCGCCCGACGCCTTAATAGGGGCTAAACACGCGTTTAATCTTATAAACACCGGCAACGACTCACTATTATATAAGAGCAATAGCTCGTTTAATAGATACAAGAGATGGATAAACGTAGATACCCCCCCTTACACGCACGCGCTCGAGAAATGGCCACTTAACTCTATATAGCTAATAGAGATACCTAACCACTTAGACGTAAATAGCTTAATTAATTTATATAACGTAACCTATCTGTTCGTATAGTGATTAGTAGGGTTATTAAGGCCTCTCGTATTAATAGTACACGCCCTAAAGTTCTATAGGCTTATTTTAACCTGTTTTATCGCATAAAACAATAATTTAGAGTTACCTAAGCTAACTGTTAGAATATAGATAAACATGGCATTACTATTAGCAAGTGTGTTAATTCCTTTATACTTTCGACTATAAATAAGAAGCGTATATACGTTAAATTACCTAAATTGCGTAAATAGGTCTCGATTCTCGAGTGTATTAATAGAAATAGGAATTCTACTACCCTATTAGTCATTTTTAAGGGTGCTAACCTCTAAACCACCTGGTTTACCTTAAATACACCTAACTAGCAATTCACTACCTCTAAAAATAGCTAGACTAATAATAATATTAGTCTTTAGTAGTTAAACTATATGTTCTTACCTAAAATAAGGCCTATTTATAGCTAATAGTATAGAATTCTACTCTATAATAGCTATAGCAGCTATATAACCACTAAATTTATATATTAGTATAAGATTAATAAGGTTAAATTAATATATTTACTAGCATATTCGTCTTATATACTATAACTACTTAATGTTAGGGTATTTTCGCCTCTTAAAGGCAAATATCGCCAGATTATCTAGGATCTGGCCTATATCGATAACGCTATATCTATTAAGAAAAAACAGTTTCTTACTACTTATTTATAGGCTCGTAAAGAGGCCTAGAAGCTAGAAATACTTAAAAAAGGGTAGGAAACTGCTAGTTTATTCCTATAGAACCTAAATAAGAGTATTAACTCGAGCTAGGTTAAAAATTACCTACTAAGGCCTACTACACCACTAATTTATATTAAAACATATAGAATTTAAACCCCCTCGAGCTATTAAGCACTATATAGGGTAATAGCACTAAAAATCTAGGAATTACCTCTCTTAGATTTATAAAAACGCATAATATTCTAAGGTATTAATAAGGCTAGTAAAGCTATTAATTCTATAAACATCTAGAAGGCCTAACATAAGGCCTAACGTCGTATTTTTAATGCCTAAACTAAAGCTATGTCTTTAAAGAAACGTAAGAAGGTTAAGAAAAATCTAAATACTACATTTGCTAGTCTATAGGAAGTTATAGAGGCCTAGAGACTCTAAGCCGAACGAGAGCGTAAATTAGCTTAAAAACGGGCTAGGATCGATAATAAAAAACTAGCTAAGGCAGCTAAATTAAGTGCACGAGCAATGGAAGAGAAGGACTATAGATCATGTTAATTTAAGTGGCAGATAGATAATTATATATAATGAATTGATTAGGTGGTGCTCGAATTAAGACCCTAGAATTTAGCTTATATACAGGGGTGGCTTAGATACACCTACTCGAGCTTATAATGACCGCAAGGCCGATAATAAAGTAGACCTAAGGCCGCCTTATGACGTGGTGGTAGGCCTTACACATCATTCAAGAGAACTCCGAACTCGCTTCATCACGTGACTTCAACTCGGGCGGCATGCCGAAATAATAAGATCCATGAGACCTGGAGCTTTCTACTTTTGGTCATCGTAGCACCAACAACTGTGATGACCGATCCTATGTCCATCTTGCGAGCAACGGATGCAGCGCTCCGTGTTGGCGTTGAGCATACGAACCATCCAAACTTCAGCAACACGGTAGGCTTTACGAGTCTTGGATCGGATCATCGAGAATATGATTGAGATTACCGATTTGAAACTATCTTACAAGCGCAACTGACTTGACCAATCTCGCTCTCTTCCACAGAACTTGCTCGCCACATGCCATATCGTCTACCGGAGCGGAATCTCGAATGCATACGCAGTACGAGGATCTGACTGTTGTATCTCAAGTCGCAATCGCCCGTCTTTCCACTGTCCTTTCCTGAAGCCTAGATCCGTTGGCGGTTGTCCCTCCTCGAAATGATTATGGGTGGAGGTGAACTCCAAAACCCTGAACTCTACTTCCGAATTGTCTGCGTCTGCAAATGTTGCTTCTTTACTACCAATGATATCGATGGCCCAGTTTCCTTTTGCGTTACGGGTCCCGGCAAGGACTCGCACTCTATCGGCGCCGAGCACTGCATACGCTTCACCGTCAATTTCGGCAGTTGGCGTCGTCTTTAACCTCTCGCCTTTCATGTCCGAGGCGTAGTACTTGTATACATGGTATTCGGCAGTGGGGACGTAGCCTCCCGCTGTGGCCGAGTAATCCTTGGTTCCAGCGCCTGGCTTTGAGACCAAACCGGCCAAAAAGTCGTGCAGCGAATTGGCCGTTGTCCAGTTGCCTCTGAGGCCGAATGAGTTTTCCCGTTCGAGCTGTGAGATGAACCAGACGGCGCCTGATGGGACTTGTTCGGACCACTCTGCGTATTCGTTGATGTTGACCACACCAGATTCTGGGATGGAGTGTTTGGCCAGAGAGTCTCTGAATGCTTTCATTGATGAGGACATGTCGCCGTGGCCTCCTTCCATGTGCCATGACCATTCGTCCGGGATGCTGCCGTCTTCCTTCACGAAGGCCAGGAAACCGTCCCACCAATCTGAGTCTGCATCTGGTGCAACACTGAGACATGGTCCACTGATACGAATACTTGGTAACTCGCGTCTATGCAAGGTCAGCTCCAGTCATCGGGCGCAACAGCATGCATACGTTCTCACCTCAACACATGGTATGTCCTACCCCAAAGCTGCAGCCACTGCTCCCTCGATCTGTTCCAGAAAATTGCAAGATCAGGCTCGTTCCAGATATCAGACACAAGACAGTCCTGCATATCATTCGCTTTTACATCAGTGATGAAGGCAGCAAGCATCTCATCCCAGCTAGACCAGTCCCCATCGTCACCAGGGAAAGGTGCGTCCTTTGGCTGCGCACCATCAGCCCCCCACAATGCCGGAAGCAACACAATAAACCTCCCACCATACTTCCTCGTAGTGCGATAGTTGCTCAACGCAGATCGAAACCTAGCATCATAGTCTTGTTTGCTATTGTACCAGCCTCTAGTGTTAGGAAGCTGAGATCCCCCGCCTCGTCCGTAGCGGAAGCCAACGGAGGTGTAGAAGTGGTCGGGAATTTGGCCGGGTGTGTCGGGAATACCATAGATCCAGCCGGATGCCAGGTTTCCTGTCGGACCGGTCTTTTGATTGAGGTGAACAGTCGCTGTGCCCGTGACTGCAGGCTTCTCGGGAGCCTTCTCAGTCTGCAGGGCTGCGAGACTTTGAATGTATTCGGCTGGAGCAAGTCGAGATGTCAGGACTTGAGCTTTGACAAGAGTTTGGGGCATGCACTTACTCGTCATCGTAAGCTGTGGTTTGCCCGCCAAGTTGTGTTTTTCTGGTTTTCTGAGTCTCTGATTGGGATTGGGATTCCGTAAATCAAGGTGACAACCTAACAATCAAGGTAGAACTATCTTTTTTGACGGCGGAAGGGATAGCTATTGTCACGTTTTAATAGTTTGGCAAAATCAGTCGTCTGAAAGCTACATGTTTACTCCGGAGGTGGTGGGGTAGTGGGGTTGAGGTGGTTGTGGTAATGGCCCCTCCGGAGGCTATCCTGCTTTTAGGAGCACTGCCGGCCTTGAGGCCATAAAATGATACGATCTGATAATCAAAGATCGCGATCTTTTAGATATTGATCATGAGAGCTGTTCTTTTTTTTTTTTGAACTATACTGTCATGAGCTAAATACTAACTCGAAAAGATGGTCTTAAGATGACCATGTAATTAACGAAACTCGAGGGGGCTTGCCGCTCTTAATTTAAGGACTATAGGGGACTATATATACCATTCGCGCCAAGCTAAGGCGTGCAGCTATTGCATTTACAACTAATTTGACCCAGGTGATGCGGGTCACCCTGTTTCAAAATGTTACCATGATCATTCTCGCAGTTGACATTGTCGACAGTGAGCCCTCGAATGACAACACGTTTTTAGACTCTCAGAGATGCTGATTAAATCTGTACGAAACTGTGCTGCTCTGGGTGACATTGATGAACCAAGTTCGCTCAAAGATGCAGACCAAGGATTCACTCTGTATGGAGTAAACAAAGCACTGCAAGACAGTCGATAGTGCCAGGTCCGCAAAAGACTGAATGGAATATTCTATAGCAGCAGAGACAAGTCACCGATCCCCGACTCGCTCGCTCGCTCTCCATAAGCATGTCTAGCTCTCTCTTCTGGTGTAGGTTATAATACAGGAGGGCGTGATGAGGCTAGAGAGACAGGAAGCGGGCAATTACGAGAACATTAGCATTCTCGCTGGTTCCCGCTCCGTCAATCAGACTAGCGTGCAAGCGGCTGAAAATTTAGAGAGGAATCCAAGCGATAATCCACCTTATGGTCTTGTGTCGAGCGGTGCTGTGATTGCAATGGTCAGGGTGGGAGCTTCGGGTGTTTTGATCTTTATGGTTGCTTGGATCGGAGTTTTTGCAATCGGATTCGATTGTTATTAGAATTTTGCAGAAGGTTTTAAGCTCGAGTAGGTGTATCTGAGCCACCCCTGTATATGAGCCAAAATTTCTGGCGTTTCGACGCGTCGTTTCCTCATTATCAACACCACAAAATCACCAATTCATTAACGATCATGGCATCTAATAAACAACGCATTCAACTGGCCATCGATGCATAGTTCTCGATCTAGAATCTAGAAGATCGACCATCAATTCGTACACACGCTGCCGAATACAACGTTAATCGATCGACACTCGCCTAACGCCTTAATAGGGGCTAAACACGCGTTTAATCTCATAAACACCGGCAACGACTTACTATTATATAAGAGCAATAGCTCGTTTAATAGATATAAGAGATGGATAAACGTAGATACCCCCCCTTACACGCACGCGCTCGAGAAATGGCCACTTAAATCTATATAGCTAATAGAGATACCTAACCACTTAGACGTAAATGGCTTAATTAATTTATATAACGTAACCTATCTGTTCGTATAGTGATTAGTAGGGTTATTAAGGCCTCTCGTATTAATAGTACACGCCCTAAAGTTCTATAGGCTTATTTTAACCTGTTTTATCGCATAAAACAATAATTTAGAGTTACCTAAGCTAACTGTTAGAATATAGATAAACATGGCATTACTATTAGCAAGTGTGTTAATTCCTTTATACTTTCGACTATAAATAAGAAGCGTATATACGTTAAATTACCTAAATTGCGTAAATAGGTCTCGATTCTCGAGTGTATTAATAGAAATAGGAATTCTACTACCCTATTAGTCATTTTTAAGGGTGCTAACCTCTAAACCACCTGGTTTACCTTAAATACACCTAACTAGCAATTCACTACCTCTAAAAATAGCTAGACTAATAATAATATTAGTCTTTAGTAGTTAAACTATATGTTCTTACCTAAAATAAGGCCTATTTATAGCTAATAGTATAGAATTCTACTCTATAATAGCTATAGCAGCTATATAACCACTAAATTTATATATTAGTATAAGATTAATAAGGTTAAATTAATATATTTACTAGCATATTCGTCTTATATACTATAACTACTTAATGTTAGGGTATTTTCGCCTCTTAAAGGCAAATATCGCCAGATTATCTAGGATCTGGCCTATATCGATAACGCTATATCTATTAAGAAAAAACAGTTTCTTACTACTTATTTATAGGCTCGTAAAGAGGCCTAGAAGCTAGAAATACTTAAAAAAGGGTAGGAAACTGCTAGTTTATTCCTATAGAACCTAAATAAGAGTATTAACTCGAGCTAGGTTAAAAATTACCTACTAAGGCCTACTACACCACTAATTTATATTAAAACATATAGAATTTAAACCCCCTCGAGCTATTAAGCACTATATAGGGTAATAGCACTAAAAATCTAGGAATTACCTCTCTTAGATTTATAAAAACGCATAATATTCTAAGGTATTAATAAGGCTAGTAAAGCTATTAATTCTATAAACATCTAGAAGGCCTAACATAAGGCCTAACGTCGTATTTTTAATGCCTAAACTAAAGCTATGTCTTTAAAGAAACGTAAGAAGGTTAAGAAAAATCTAAATACTACATTTGCTAGTCTATAGGAAGTTATAGAGGCCTAGAGACTCTAAGCCGAACGAGAGCGTAAATTAGCTTAAAAACGGGCTAGGATCGATAATAAAAAACTAGCTAAGGCAGCTAAATTAAGTGCACGAGCAATGGAAGAGAAGGACTACAGATTATGTTAATTTAAGTGGCAGATAGATGATTATATACAATGAATTAATCAGGTGGTGCTCGAATTAAGACCCTAGAATTTGGCTTATATACAGGGGTGGCTTAGATACACCTACTCGAGCTTAGTATTAATGAGTTGCTTGACCAACTCATCATTCGTTTCCATATTCAAAAACCTAGAATGCTTGGCAAGGAGGAAATATTCCAGGCAAATTTACGATAAATATATGGCTTTGAAGGTACGGGGCAAGATGGTAGAGACGACTCTGGTCTTTGTCGAAATGCACATCTCCAACACGCGAAAATTGAAGAAAAAAAAACAAATAGATAAAGAATATACTGTATTCAGGATCTACAAACAAGAAAGGCGAATCTGGAACGCTTGTATAAGTTATCGCAAAAGTGAGGACAGCATACAAAGAGAGGGTAGGAGCAGAAAGGGGGAAAAGAAGAAAAGACCAAGATTTCTGTCTCAAGAATCACGAATCACCCGTCATCTGAAGCCCCTGAAGCACGCGCAAGACACATCTCCTGGCATGCGACTCCATCACATCAGCCTTCGGCAAGTCAACACCGCTGAGTATCCGATCCTGCAGCGCGAGATCGAACGTCCACGGTACCGAAAGCAGCGATAAGTTGCGAAGATACTGATGGCAAATCCACGATAACTGACCATCTTGAAGAGGTACCGGCGGACTGAGACCTTCAGGCCCAAGGAAGGATGCGACCAGCTGCGTGAGGTTGCCCATGATGAGCCAAACACCCATAGAGATGGCGTGGCTCTGGTGGTCGGCAGGTTTTTCGACACCTTGCAATTCCGCCGGTCGACCCTTCAAATCGCACAATTCGATTGAGTCCTGACATGTGGGAAATTTAGTTGTTGGGTCGTCGAAATCGACGGCTGTACCGACCTTCGTCCTGTTTCCCAAGAGGAAAGGGACGGACGCGCAGACGCCGTTGATCAGGTCTTGTATGCGTCTGGAGATTGTATGTGGATTTATGATTTCAACATCGATCTTGTCAAGCGAGATGGGCGTGGGAGGATCTTGCTGTTCAGCCATCAATTGCAGAGAAATGAGCGACAGGGTTAATCTGTAGCTTCGCCAGATGTTTACAAGCCGTGCAGCTCGGATAGATGCATAGACATGGCAAGCTTGGTTGAACATTTGTATGGGCGGAATGGTCTGTTGGTGGGAAGTCCAGGAAAAGGGACCCCACATTCGCGAGATTCGCTCATGCCAAAAGACGAGATAATCTTCAAGGTCTTGAATGTCATCCAACAATTTCTTCGAGGGAGAATAGTTCAGAGTCGGGCAAGAGTCTTTGCTGTTTTGGGCGATTGAGCGTTGCATGATGTCAAATCGGACTTGAACATCGGCAACCTTGATGCCCAGAGCGTCAAGATATCGATCAGGGTCCATGGGTGAAAATGCGATGACAGAACTCCAGTAACAGAGCTCGGGATGAACGCGACGATGCTCCCGAACGGCAGCGGTGACTTCGACATGGAGAATGTAGGCGACGAACTGATGGGCCATGTGTGACCATGTTTCCGGAGGGCCAAGACCCCTGACCAGGGCGAGGGCACCAAGATGATGGACAATGGTGGCTGCCTTGGAAGAGAAGAGAGCTTCAAAGCTGGAGTGGAATTGCAGAGTGAGTGTGGCCAAGAGGGTAATGTCGTCTTTCCTGGTCTTTTCCCTTTGCAGATCGATAGACAACTTCCATATGGCCTGACCCAGCACTCTGGCGACCTGCTTGTCAGTGCCGGTATTGCGCCACCTCGAGTAGATTGACAAGGCGAGCGCAGACAGAGCCATGCGCGCCGAGGAGTCTCGGGTGGAACTTGTCAATGCAGGCGCAAAGAGGCCGAACAGACCAGCATTAGGCTCCCCTGGTTGCTGATCCAGGGCGTAATGACGTGTAAAGAAGCCGAGGGCTTGTATTTCGCCATCGTCCATCAAAGCTCTTGCGGGCGGCGTCAAGCGGGATCTTTGTTGTCGTACGGCGACTGCCTGGGTCATGTCTACAAATTTGATTTCGGACGGAGTTTGCTTTGTCCAGTGGCAAGAGAGATGCGACTGTACACAGCGGGAGCAGCAAGGCTTTGCCTCATCGCACTTTATTTTGCGCCTCTTGCACGTCAAGCAAGCGTTGGATCGTCCCGAATTGACCATGCTAGGCAAATCGATGCATCGACTGTTGATCTGGCGACGATGGAGATGCAGCAGCAGCAGCAGCCTGCGAGCGACAAGCACTACATCTAGAGTACTGTAGCTGCGACAAGAAGGCAATACTTAATAGTGCGGGGTGGTGGTATGGCAATGTTTTCAGATGGTTCGGGAAACTCTGCCGACCGCGCGCCGGATCGCCACATGATTGTGCTACAAGTAATCGTCGAATAGTTGCCTTGTTCTTATTTCAACCTCAACAAGACAACATGGTCCAGATGCAGCGTCTCAGTAGTTCCGACGAGGACGATGAAGATGCCAGTGGAACACTGCTCTGTACAAGGACGTCCACATGGACAATACTACCGAGCCTAAAGCCACCCAACGCTAAAGCTGGCCCGGATGAAGTGCGCGAATTTATCGTCCAGCTGCTCGTCAAGCAAAGCAAGCTGCCCCTAGATCGGGCCCGTCGCATGTTTCAACAGACACTGACACTTTGCAATTCAAGACATCGCTCTCGCCATTATGATGTCGCTTGAAACCATGGCCGTCACTGTCGCATACTACTTGTTTGCTGGTAATCACCCTAATATCCTCTTCGCCTCAATCATTTTTGCTCTCCTGAACGGCCTTGCTTTGTTCGTCATGCTTATTGTCCTTTTGTTCGATCGCAGCACCATTGAGGACAAGACCGAGAGCGAGCTACGAAGTGGTCTTATTAATCCAAAGAATCAGGCTGCTTGAATGTGTAATGATTTACTCAGTGTTCCAGTCACAGTCGTTTCATACTGTAGTTGAATTTCCATTACTTTCCTTTGCTTCTCGCTTGCATCCTTAATCAACATGCAGAGTTGATCCTTTGTCTACATGTCTCCTCGTTGCTAGCCTATATTTGTAGCTTTACATACCTTATCTCAATGACCCTTCTGGCACCTTATAGTGATGTCTGCCAAGTCTATGTGCGGCCTGTAAGCGACCCGGGCGTTGCTAGAGCAACCACATCCTGACTCGGGTTGCGACTCCCCTCTTCTTCCGACCTGTCGACAAACAGACAGGCAGGCACGACTTTCCAGAACGGGATACTGCGTATAACGAAGACTAGTATTCCATGTCGCTCGATCAGTCTCACAGAGATTATGTTTCGACAACATCGACCATCCTATGCTTAGAGCAGCCGCGAGGTCGCACACGGAAAAGGAAAGCGGACATTCTTCTTGAACAGCAGACAGAACTAGAGAGTAATAAGCGCCCAAGAGAAGCATTAGAAGAAAAGAAGAAGGAGAACAGAGTCGCGATGAGTGGTGGTGGAGACAGTGCAAGCGCACGGCGAGTGTCACAATCACCGTTCGCAGGTCGAGTCGTATTACAGCCGACACCGCCATCATCGCGTTTACTTGGGTCGCGGTCAAGGTCAATCAGCCCTGTTCGAAGAACTCTGCAACTACTCGAGATGGGAAAACCTTCGGTACAGCTGAAGCCGCCGGCAGGACTGGGTCAAACCATACCACCGTCGTCTGTGTCGGATCTCCGGCGTCTTCTCATTCATGATTCGATGAACGGAACAATCCCCACCGGTTTACGTGGTCGATTACAGGCCGAAGACACTTGGACCTTCGATGAGACGCCTGATGGCACTTTTACCAACATTAATCTGTACCCAGCAATGACCGACGACGAGTTATGGATGAGAGTCAAGAAAATCAGACAGCGTGCCAATAACTGCATGGAAAGACATGAAGACGAGAACGCCTGGTACAAGGTCGTTGACATGGTACTGGAGCTGTCATTGGAGCTGGCCGCATCTGACCTACCCCTCGAAACCAAGTACATCCAATCACAATCTATCGACCCCATGTTTCTACCGTGCGTTCGGACATCCTCGAATAGTCTCGAGCCCGTAGCGAAAAACTCGGACTTCGCCATCGCTGTTGAAATGGATGCGCCTGTCGATGCCGAAATCTTGCCCCGTTCGCCAATGGCAGATGCGCATACCAGAACTATTCCACTGTTGTGTCCTCTCGAAGTCAAAAGGCATGGGGGAAGTGCGGAAGAGGCTGAACTGCAACTAATGGTGTGGCAAGCTGCATCATTGGCCCATCTGATGTATCTGAAGCAGAACGGTGAGCAACCACTACCTCCTGTCGTTGGATGGACAGTCGAAGGTCATCAATGGAGACTTTATATTGCCTGGAAGGATGAGAAGGACGGGAAGGTCATTGTTGTTGGACCTGCCACATCCTCCAACGTTGGAACAGCAAACATTGTGACTATCTTCCAACTACTTGCTTTGCTCTGTGGAATTCTAAAGTGGTTCCAACACGACTACTTTCCGGCATATCAGACACTGCTACATCGGGCCACCCAGCTCGATTGTGAGTCCAGTGTTTGAGTATTCACTCAACTTCTTGCAATCAGATATTCTATTTACAAGCGCGGAAACCCTAAGAGTGATACGATTTTTACCACAATCAAATTTCTTGCATTCTCGGTTGCAGTACCACGAAATGCGTACTGTAACGTCCTGTGTACGAGCTATACAGCTACGAATCTGGGAGTAGATAGAGCAGAGCAGAAAATCGTACATGCCATTAAAAAGGCTAAAAAACAGGCACGGAATGACTATAAAAAACTGGCTAACGAAGCTCAACTGACTGCGCGAGCCATGCGAGCAAAGGACTATAAGATTGAGTGGCGGCATGTAATCAATTAAACGACTGTTGCTTGCGAGGCGAGATGGCTCACAAACTGGCTCAGATATACCTACTCGAGCATGGGAATATGCATAAGCTAACGAACTGGTTTCAACTAGTTGGAGGACTAGATTTGTGGCCGATGCCACCACCACAGACGGGTTCATCAGGGTGAGAATCACACTGCATCCTCGTGTTAGCCGGCCACTTTGAGGAGGTCTACAAACTACGCTAGTATAACGTACGTAGGTGCCGCGGGCTTCGGCTTCGGCGGATCGTTCAGTTGGAGGACTAGATTTGTGGCCGATGCCACCACCACAGACGGGTTCATCAGGATGAGAATCACACTACATCCTCGTGTTAGCCGGCCGCTTTGAGGAGCTCTATGAACTGCGCTAGTATAACGTACGTAGGTGCCGCGAGGTTCAGGGGATCGACTATGAATGACCGCTGCGACATTTCCCATCTTAATCGTGTCAAGAATGTTAGTAGAGCTCTCATAAGAGGCAAGGTCTCCAGATTATAGCGAAAGCGTCTCGTGGCCGCGGATTACAAGACATACATCAGCTATGGGCGCTGCGAGGCTACCAGCGATAAATGCCATAGAGGCAGCGAGGATGGGCAGGTATCTCATGGCGTTGCGTGAGTGGTATCGAGTTCTTCTTTGTAAGATGCTTGATGCTGTTTTCCCGCTTCGGTGTGTCAAGTCAGTCAGAACGAGGTCGCAATTTGGTCTTCTTTTATACACGCAGCACGACTATCTAGCCTTGGCGGACTGGCTTCCAGACGGTATACAAGCTCAAAGATGATGATCAGGCGGGCCATCGACACCCAGAATGTCGAACAACCGCGTAATCGACTGTGGTGTGGGGACAGACGGCAAACAGGTTTCTATGCGGTATACAAGCTCAAGGATGATGATCAGGCGCACCATCGACACCCAGAATGTCGAACAACCGCGTAATCGACTGTAGGGTGGGACTGGCGGCGGCATGGTTCCATACGGTATACAAGCTCAAAGATGATGATTAGGCGGGCCATCGACACCCAGGATGTTGAACACCCGCATGATCGACTCTGGTGTAAACCAGGTTTTCGGGTGCGATAATAGGCCGTTTTGGCAGCTCAAGTTCAACATGAGGACCTCGTCACCTCGGAAAAAGCAAGCAGGTATACGCCACTGACGGAGCCTTGGGCTGCTCAATTAGCTCGACTAGTTCGACTAGCTGCCGCTCAGTAGTGTACTTTGACTCGTCTTGCTGTCGTCGTCGCCGCCGTCGTCTCTCGTCTTGCTAAGGTAGCTCTGCGGTGGCCGTATATGAGGCCTCTCGCCACCGAATCGGCGAGCCAATAGGATAGCTCAGATCGCTTCAGGTTCATGTTGAACATGAGCTGCTAAAAAAACGGCCTAATCATCTCTCTGGTGCTGGCTAGCTGATCGTACCGGCGACTCACTACTTGCCGGTAATTGCTTTGCGAAGCTTGTCTCCTTAACGTACATTGAAGCTTAACCATTCAGTCGTTATTCATCGCAGATCCGTATTGCAGATCCGTATCGCAGGTTGATCATCAAGCCAGGCGCCTGGGGCAGCGGGCCTGCATCATGACAAATCAGTCAATACCATGCCACAATACGAACGTGACGTGGACACTATGCATCTAGATGAGTCGAAGGATAAGAGTTTATGACTTATACGGGGTTGACAGTCGAGACCATAAGATCCTGATCGCTTGTATGTACTCCCTGAATTCCTTGCGGGGTTGGGCATGATGTGCTATAAGTGTTTCTTATTGCAATAATAGACTACAGTCGAACTTGCTTATATCGGATGAACGCCTCTTCTACATCCTTACATAGCAAAATCACTACTTAGGGGTGAGATTCAGAGAAGCTACGGGTACTAGACCATTAAGAGAATATCTAAAATACGAGCATACCAGTTATCGTCATAAAGGGGTCTAATTGATTAATTGATTTATTCAAATTACCGGTCCCAGTAGGGGTTCCATATAAGCGGCTAGTCTATATAAGGGATTGTTTAGTAATACCCGTCTCCTCCCCGTTAGTTACCTTATATCTAACCTCGGTTATTACCTCGGGAAGGCTTTACCCGGCTTCCCCTATTAGTTTAGCCGTTAGCTTACCCTCCCTTATAGCTAGGTCTTCCCGCGTAGCTGTCTAGGGTTAGGGATTCTAGGGGTTCTATAGAAGCATCTAGAATAGACAAAGGAGAAGGAGTAATATAGGAAATAAGACGCTTAGTTGTCCGTTTAGGGTATTAGCTCCTAGGTACATTAGTTAGTAGCAGCGTAATACTCGCCTTTCTTAGTCATTTAAGTGCCTAAACTAGTTAAGTAGGCTAGTCTTCTTTAGAAAGCCTACTACTGCTTTTGCCGATTTATTCGCTATTAGGACTACTCGTAGGTTAGTTATACCTATTAAAGCAGGATAAGATTGCCGTAGGGTGTCCTATCTCTCGTACTAGAATAACACATATAGTACCGTCTGTTCCGGACTTCTATAGGAGTACCGGGGGCTGTCTACTATATTTAGTCTAGCTAGAAAGGAGGCGAGGCCGATCTTATTAGTACGTATCTAGGTAATAATAGAGCCGATGCTCTTCTTTACTCCGCGGTAGGTGTCTAGGACCGACGGGGCTAGTATAGGTACGTAGCGACGAAGTAGAGTGCCCGTTATGCTGTCTATCTACTCCCTCTCCTATGTTTCCCTTATAAGCTGTTTAACTAGGGTTTTCCCTTATACTAGTAGGGTCGGTACTATCGGGGCTAGGGAGTTTATGTTATACGCTTTAGCTACGACGTCCGCGATGTTATTACCTTTAATCCCTATATAGGCTAGGATCTAGTAGAGAGATACCCTATGTCCTATAGATTAGATAGTTTAAATAAGGGTTACGATAGCCGTAACCTCTAACTACTAGTTTCTACTCCGGTTTAGGTGCTATATAGCCCGGATCGCGTGCTTTAAGTCGCTAAAGATCCTCGTAGTAGTGTAGCTCTGTTCCTTAATCTCCCTCGTATACTAGAGTCCTATATAGATAGCTCTTAGTTCCCCTAGGAGTACGTTCGCTTATAGGAGTACGCTAGCTATAGCCGTAACTATAGGGTGTCCTAAGGCTAGTATTACTACTATAGTAGTAATGTATGTCTTACGGACCGTAGCGGCGTCTATATATACGTAGATTTCGTAAGGTACTAGGCCTACTGTTACCCTTAAGGTTTAGTCGGTTATATAGGTCTCTAGGCCTTCCTACTAGGGTAGTACTATAAAGCCTTTCCTCTTTTCGATGTCTATTAGGTTAAGGTAGTATCGTACCTTAATGTACTTTATAAGTCGGAAGAAGGGGCTTATCTTTTACGTACTATCCGCGTTTAGGTCCCGCGCCTTCTAGAGGGAGGTAAGGGAGGGGGTAGAGGCGATACGAATTATCGAGTTAGCGAGTTACTATTATATACGTAGGTAGGCTAGGATAGTGTACGCTTCTACGTCGAGAGCATTTGCCGCCGTTCGTCGGAAAGCTCCTATAATTATAATGTTAGCTTCTTTTTAGACGGCTCTTAGGACTCGGAGCTTCTTATCTTCTCTCGACGTGTTACCGCGGGCCCTATCCGAGTTATACTACGTAGAGGCCGTAAAGGCTACTGTCGGCACTACTATAGCCTTATATAGTTATTAGTGTTAAATAGTAGTAAGTCCCTATATAGAGTTGCCTAGCCTACGTAGCGCTACTAACGTCTTATATACCCTTCCTTCTATAGTTTCTAGATACGGGATCTAGGTACGTTCTATATTAATAATTACTCCTAGGTAGTGGCACTACCTAATAGGTTTTACCGGTTCTAGGTAGTTACTAAGTGTTAAGGGCTAATCTAGGTCCCCTATGCCTCTTTTCGTAAAGTGTATAAGTTCGTATTTTGCTAGGGCGAAAACCGACGCGTACTTCTTTACCTACGGGAGGCACTTAGACTCGTGTAGGCTTTATAGCCTTCTATAGGTTGTTATTATGTTAGGGCCGATTATAAGGGCGTTTACGTCGTCGATCTATCCGATCGCCGTAATGCCCTTCCTCTTCTTCGTATATCTTTAGATAAGGTCTACGTTATAGAATAGGTAGAGTATTAGGGACACTAGGGATCCCTATAGTATGCCTGTTTTAACTATCGTTTAGGGTGTACTATATTCTAGCAGCTTTAGTGCGGTACGACAGTCCTATAGGAAGCTATTAACCTATAAGACTAATTGCTAGGGGATCCTCCGTTTCTAGAGGTTATATACTAAACGTTCTCTTAAGACATTGTCGAAAGCGCCGAATACGTCGAGTAGGAGTAGGCTAGCTACTTAGCCCTTATTAATAGCTATCTAGACCCTTTCTATAAGAAGGTAGATTACCTATTCTAGGGAGTTAAGTTTTCTACCCCTAAGGTAGTCTCTTAGTAGTAGGTAATGCTCCTCGGCTAGGAAGCTAAGCCTTATAGCGACGACGGCCTCTATAACCTTCCCTATCGTATTAAGTAGCGCGATCGGTCTATATAACTTTAGGGATTAGTAATCATCTTTCCCTAGCTTATAGAGAGCGATAGTGATAAATTGTTTAAAGTCCTTTAGGTAGTAGCTAGTAGAGAGGATACCGTTATAAAGGTAAGTAAGGGGTGTAGCTAGGTAATTTATAAGGTAGTGTAGGATAAGGGTAAGTATCTTATTTAGACCTAGGGCCTTATTTAGTAACATGTTTATAATTGCCTCCCTTACCTCTATAACCGTAATCCTCTAGTCTAGGATTAGGTATAGGTATCGGTAAGACGCTATATCTAAGACATCGGCTTCTAGTAGGCCTAGGAAGAAAGCTCCTTATAAGGCGGTTACTTTATCCTATAGGGTAGTTACGTATATAGAGGAGGTAGTCTAAAGGGCTAGAGTATAAGTTTAGCTACTCGTACCCTATTTAGCCTATCTCGCTATTCTAAAAAGTTATATAGATATGTCGATAGATTCTACGAACGAGCGCTAGCTTTCCTTACTTTTTCTTTCTACTGTTCTTCGCGCTATGTTCCTCGCCCTCTAGTACTACCTCTAGTAGTCTAGGTTCTAGGTACGCTTAGCTTTTCTCCGTAGGCGTCGAGAGGCGGTTATAAGTTGTTTACATTCCGTATCGAAGCCTAGGTATACGCGTTCGGTAATTCGTATATATAGTGTCGACGCTCTTATAGCGTAGAGGATATAGTCCGTTAATTCTATAGTTAGGCGGTTAATGTCCTAGGGTGTAGTCGGTAGCCTAGTAAGCTATTCTAGAGCCGTAAAGTTCTCTTAGAGCCGAAGGAGGTTAGTTTTCTTCTAGGAGAACTAGTATACTTCCTCCTTACAAGTAGTCTAGAAGTCGTACCGGGTTTCTATTAGGAAGTAGTTAGATCCTGTCTCTAGCCGGTATATAGCTTTATACGAGAGAAGTCGCGAGGTAATTGTTTTAGTACCGAAGATAAGATTAATAGTAGTCGTAAGGTTCCTATAGTACTACGTAGTTGTCCCTAGTAGGGTATATAGGTAGAGTTTATTCTTACTAAGAAGTCGGAGAAAGTGTAGTAAAAAGGTGCTATATAGGCGGCCTAGTTAGGACTAGTTAGAGTAGTAGAGGTTAAAGTCTCCTAGTAGGAGGTGTTCGCCCTAGAGGGCTAGACGCTCCTAGATATTACGGAAGAGCCTCTAGAGGTCTTCCTTTAGACGTCGGTATATGTTATATACGTTAAGAGTGTAGAAGGGTGCCCGTAGCGTTTATATACGTATAGTTTATATGTAGTTAGTAAAGAGGCTATTAGGGGGGTCCTAGGTAGACTATTCCGATAGCTTAATCCGTTTAGTAATAAATATAGCTACTCTTAACCCTTTTCCTAGGTAGATAATATAGTACCCTACTAGTAGGGCGTATATAGAGGGAAGGGGGCTACCCTTACTAGATAGCTCTTATAGGGCGATAATGTCGTAAATCTATATTTTCTATTACTCGACAAAAGGGCATTAAACCTTTCTCGAGTTGTATACGTTATACTATATAATAGAGAAGCATTTAGTATGTTTATTTATAACGATTTTACCTACGTTACGATAACTATACGGCGAACTATACGCCTCGTACTATCTATCTCCTAACTCTTCCGCTATAGGAGATGTCGCTAGTTTAGGTCTCTTCCTACTAGTCGGTTTATATAAGGTCGAGTAGCTCGTCTTCCTCGCTAGTATCGGTTTAGCGGGCCCTCTTTCTTAACCTCCTAGTCCTAGAGACTGTCGTCTAGGTAGTGTCCTAGGAGTTTAGCTAGGTGTTATCTATACTAATTAGGGTAGGGTTAGCTAGACCTATGTCCGAAGAGCTTATACCTAGTTCTAAGGGGCCTACTATCGAGGACGTCCGCGATTTCGTATAGACCGGGAAGGGGGTCCTCTTAAGAGCCTTCTATAGATTAAACATAGCTTTCTTTCTGCTTTACCCTATTAGGCATGCCCTATCGAAGGATCGGTAACCCGCTTAGTCGTACACCGCACACTTATAGCTTATCTTATCGTTTTTTGTAGGGCAACTGTCCGTTAAGTAGGTTTCTACGTAGTGCTCGTATATGTCTTTCTAGCTTAAGCACTTTACTACTATATAGCTATATTTCTAGTAACGATAGCATTAGACGAGTCTACCCTCTCGGACATATCTCCGCTTACTTTACTTATACTCTACGTTCTAGTAGATTTCTTCGAAGAACACTCTATTTACCGATTCTAGGTCGTTAAACTCTAGGCGTAAGGCTAATTGTCTCTTCCTTTAGGTGTCTATGCCTTTAGGGTTTAGCTAGCCTATAAAGGCGATAGCCGACGGATCTATCTACTAGCTATTATCTACCGCGAGGGCGGTCTTAAAGGATTAGACTTCCTCGATAGTAGATAGTTTTACCGATGTTAGGAAGTAGTCGACAATAACCCTAAAGGTTAGAACGATCACCTCTACCTAGTTACTAAAGTGTCCTTACTATTCTTTCGCGTATAACTTAAGGACTTCTACGTTTACTAGGGTAGCCGCGTATAGCCTTATATTACCGCTAGGAAGGTAGTAGGTAGCTATAAAGGTAACGTTACGTAGGGTCTTAGTAGTGCTGTTCCTTATACGGGTATTTAGGGCCTCTACTATAGTACGGGGTATAGCCTCTCTGTATTTTCGCTTAATTTCGGCTTAGCGGATACGTATAGTAATTTTGCGCTCCTCTAGGGTGTTAAAATTAGCTAGGCTAGTAGATACGGTAGTAGCAGTAGGTGTCGAGGCGACTAAGGCCTATATTAGTGTCTTTACTATCCCTTTATGTCTAGAATTAGAGGAGGGGACTTAGAGTCCTATATTATAGATGTCTTTATCGAGTTTTTCGAGGTAGGTAAAAATTTTTCCTATATCTTTAACCGAGTTTTCCGTCGCTCCCTAGTAACTACTAAGCGATTTAAAGAAAGGCTAATAGTGTTTGTCTTTCTTACTAGAGCTTAAGCAGATGTATTATAAGATCGTTACGGTAGCGTTAACTAGGTAGTCGTAGTATTCGAGTAGGTTATATCCCTTATAGCCTGTCCCTAATAGGAATCTAGCCTTATTAGGGGTAGGAGGTTCGGCGGCAGCCATTCCTAGGTATTAAAAGATAGCGTAGGAGTAGGCGAGTCGAGCGGTATCGGTTTCGTAGTGTTTAGAGCAGTATCCGTAGTTTTATAAAATTGTAGCGGTTTTGTCTTTTCTTAATTCCCTAGTAGAAAGTATTTATAAAGGGGTCTACATTCTAGAGACACGGGTTATGTCGAGCCTTAGCAAATTAAGACTATAGACCTAACTTAGGATATAGGCGCCTAGCGCTATAGTTTAATCCTTCTAGAGATTTCTGCTACATTACACGATTAAGCTATAATATTCATTAGTCTTCTTATAAAGCTAATGCTATGTATAACTGCGGTTAAACCGTATATATACGCCGTACGAGTAGTCCCCTAGATGTACATTTATAGCCTTTCTAGAAAAGCTAGTTTTTAAACACTCTAGACATTTAAATCCGTCTAGAATAAGTTCTAGGTTTCGAAAGTAGTAGGTATTAGGCCCTATAGTAGCTAAATTACTCTTAGAGCTAAGATCTACACTATTTATAGCTTCTATAATAAGTTCTATATCTTCTTTAGATAAAGTCTTATAATAAGATATATGTTTTTCCTTTAAATGCTTAATACTAGACTTTTTAGAAGAGCTTATAGTTCTAGAACATTTAGAACATATAATTATATTTAGTATAGGACTATACTCTAAAAAGCTAGAGTTAAGCTTTAAAGTAGAACTAGACTCTAGTTTCTTAAAATTCTCTTTAGTAAATAGATAAAGATTATCTTTAAGAGTATTATTAAGAGCTAGATTAAAGTCCATTTTTTTAATAATTTAGTTATAAATATACTAAGATATAATAGAATAAGAAGTAGTATAATATAGGTATAATAGAATAAGAAGTAGTATAATATAGGTATAATATAGTATAGATATAGATATAGTGTTACAGGTAAACAACGTATATATAGGGGTTTAATATAGTACTTAGTAAGTTCGATAAGGGAGGGAGAGAGTTTCCCCGCGAGGTTTATAAGAAAAGGTATAGGCGCTAAGGCTCGCTTATATATAGGCCTACTAGCTAATATACTAACCTAAGGGCGCGCCCTTTATAATACCCCCCTCCTTTGTCCTCTCCTCTCTATAGGCTATATAACGCGAGGACCGGAGTAAAAATCCTAGGGACCGCCTAGTAGTATAGTAGTTAGTCGCTCCGCCTAAGTTTCGTAATAGCTGTTATTACTTAATGCAAGTTCTAGTAGTAAATTCCCTATCGTTCGCGCGTAGAGTCCTAGAAAAAGCGCCTAGAGTCTATAGTATTCCTCCTAGTAACTGTTTATAGGCGGGTTCCTTTATTTACTTAAAGTAAGAGCGCTAGATCTAGCGATAACACCTGCTTTATTTACTTTCCTATTATCGCTAGCATATAACTTCTGCTCCTCTAGCTCCTTTCCTCCTTCTCTTTTATAATAACATTAATAGTAATAGTAACAATAGTAATAATAATAGTAAGTAGTAGTATAGCGGAAAGCTATACTTTCCGCTAGTGTCTACGCGTTTCTAACCGGACGTGTAGATGTCTAACCTTATATACTATATCTCCTACGCCCTTATAAGTAAGGATTATATAGACTAGTCTATAAGTTTCTAGTGCCTAGGGCGTTTTCCCTAGACTGCATTAACCGAGCGCGTAGTCTTCCTATTCCTATGCTTACGCCGAGTACGCTTATACCTATAAGAATTATAAGGACCTATAGGTGTACCCTAGTTTCTACGGGAAAATTGCTACTAATTGTAGAGAAGTCCCTACCTAGCCTATATTTCTTACGCCGTTTAGACCTATAGTACTACTACTAATATATAAGTACTCGTAAATCTAGGGATTTTCGCGCGGCTAATAGTAATTTTAGCGAGGATACCTATTCCGACCTCTATAAGGTCCTTAAGGCCTAGAAGGCCCTTAAGCCTCTTTAGGCTTCTAGCCTAATTAAGGGGTATTTTAATTATACTCTAGGGATTTTCGGCTGCTAACCGCTCGTAGTATTTTCGCCCCTAGTGTTACTAACACTATTATTAACGCCCTCGCCTAGTAGGGTTAGACATAAGTAAATTTCCCTTAATCCTAGCGTTTTCCTTTACTAACTATAAGAAAAAGTGTAGGTAGCGTCCCTTCTACCCTCGTCCTAAGTAACCGCTATAATAATAACTAAGTAGTTAGGCGGTAGCCCTCCGGTTTTCTTCTAGGGTCTAGGTATTTATCCCCTCTAGGACGTTAAGATATAGTTCCCTCTTCCTTTTCTCTTAAAATTAAATTTTTCTACTATAAAGAAAATGTATACCTTATCCCCGTAAAAATTCCCCTAATGTCCGTAAAAAACTCTACGGAAACCCCTCCTCTTTATTTGTTATAATTTTATACTTATATTATTCTTTTTTTTTTTTTTTTTTTTTTTTTTTTTTTTTAACGTATGTAGCGCTAGGCGCTCCTATTTACTACGGAGAGTTGCCTCTTTAGGAACCCTAAAGGATAACCTAGTAGTCTATAGTAGAACCTCTAGAGGCCGTTACTTCTTACTACTTAGCTTCTTTTCTTAACGGGCTCTTAGCCTATTATTAAGTTCTACGTCGCTATACTTATCTTCGAAATTATCTAGGGCGTAGTTGTCCGCTAGGTTTTCTAAGGGTTCCTATATAGGCTTATAGAAGCCGGCCTATTTAACTAGGGCCTCTTAGCCTTTACTCTTATAATAGGGATTCTATCGTATATAGAGTACCTCCTCGACCTACTATTCCTTATATAACTCGAATAGTATAAGGTCTAGCTAATTATTATCGGTCTCCTAGCCTAGTAGGGAGTCTTTACTCGCTAGTCGAAGGAGGTCGGTATAGAACACTAGGTATATATCCCTAAGAATACCTAATAACTAAACTAATACTAGGGATAAGACCCTAGACACCGTATATTTAGCGTGTCTAACGTCTAGGCTCTTCTTTAGCCTATCTGTTTTATAATTCCTTAGGTCTAACTATACTTTATCCCCTACTTTATAGATAGGAGTAGGGTTATAGGTTCGATTCGCGGTCTCCTCCTAGTTTTATATAGAGGCTACTATATTAGTCTAGTAGAGGAACGAGACACTCTTCATTTTTTCTACGAAGCCCTATACTTAGGCGCGGGCGGTTAACAGTAGTAAGTTAGTAGGTTCCGGTTCTAAAGCTACGGGTAACAGCGCCTTATACCTGTAGGTAGCGAAAAATAGGCTTATACTAAGGCTTACGTAATTTCGACTATTAAGCGCTAATTACGCGGTAGGAAGCTAGCTAGCCTAATTAGACTACTCCTAATTAATATAGTTCCTTAGGTAGGCCTAGACATCTTAGTTTAGGCGCTCTAGGCCTCTGTCGGTTTAAGGGTAGTATTTAGAGCTAAGCCTCTATGTTACGCCTAAGAGCCTATAGAACTCCTTCTAAAATGTCCTAGTCTAATTAGTCCCCCTATCGCTAGTAATAGACGTAGGCACTCTATAATGTTTTATCTAGCACTCTATAAATTTTTAGGCGTAGTCCTCGGCTTTTATAGTAGGTATCGCTTCTAATACGACCTACTTACTAAGCCTATCTTTAATTACCTATAGGTAGCGGTTTCCCTAAGAATCTCGTAGATCTGTTATAAAATCTATAGAGATCTCCTAGAAGAAACGCTTAGGGACTAGTAACGGGCGGAGAAGTCCGTGTTTATGCTCTCTCTATACCTTATTCCTCTTATAGTGGTCGTAGTTCTAAAGGAACTACCGAACCTACCTCGATTATAGCGGCTAGTAGAAATCGCGACCTAGTATAGAACTAGTAGCGTCTTAGCTAGGGTGTTTATAGACCGTAAAGTCGTATACGGACTATATTAACTTAGTCCTTAGGAGGTCTAGGGCGAGTAGCTCGGGCTCTATAGCTTTATACTTAGACTCTATCGTCGCTAGGGCACCTAGAATCTATAGTTTTCCCCTATAGCGAAGACGCCCCTCTACATCTAGCGCGTAGTCCTCTACTTAGATTTTTATATGGACTTCTCGAGGGATTATCTAGGCTCCGTTAGATATAGCCTATAGTACGGTATTATAAACCTAATCCCTCGCTACTACCGGTTCCTAAAGGTCGTTTAGCTTCTAGTCCTAGAAAGGCCCCTTAGGGCTCGCGCTAATTTCTATAGGGGCTAGTCGTACCGCTAAGGGAGCCTAGGGGTTTTATAGACCCGCCGGCTCGAGAAATCGGTAGAAACGTAACATCCGGTCCTCCTCGCTAAGCGTATCCTACTCGCGCTAAGAAAGGGCGTCTAGAAGGACTACCTTAGCCTCTAGGCGATATACTAAGGAGAACTAGAATTGCGTAAGGGTCTTATACTACTAAATTTGTCTCTCTATAAGCTGCCTCTTTACTATAAAATACTCTAGGTTTTTATAGTCCGTCTAAATAGTAAAGGAACTATAGGCTTTTAGCTTAAGGGCCTAAAACCTTACATAGGAGACTACCGCGAGCATCTCTTTGTCGTAGATGTCGTAATTAATCTCTACCTTATTTAGCTTCTATAAGAAGAAACCGACTAGCCTCTAAATTCCGTCGGACTTCTAGATTAACGCGCCGCTAAGCGCGAAGCCGCTATAGTCGGTCTTTAGGAACATAGGTAGCGTCGGGTCCTAGTTAGCTAGGACTAGAGAGCTACAAAATTTAGTCTTTAGCGTTTCGAAGGTAGTCTCCTAGGCTTTTCCCTAGGAGAATAAGATGCCCTTACTAGTAAGTAAGGTTAGTAGCGTTATAATACTAGAGTAGTTTAGGATAAACGTCCTATAGTAGTTTATAAACCCTAAAAACCGCCTAACCTCTTTCTACGTCTTAGGGGGCTACTAATTTCTTACGGCCTCTACCTTTTCTAGATCGGTATCTACCCCTTTTCTATCTATATATATAAGGAAGCCGAGATACTTAATTAACTTCTAAGCGAACTCGCATTTATTAGGATCTAAGTAGAGGCCTCTAGCCTAAAGGGCTTAAAGTACGGATTCTACCTTAAGGAAGTAGTCTTCCTACGACCCGTTTAAGTAGATAATAACATTATCTAGGTAGGCGGAGGCGAAATCGTCTAGCTTATCCTATAGTAAAGTATTAATATACCGCTAGAAAGTCGTAGGAGCCCCTAATAAACTAAACGGACATACTAGCTACTTAAAAGAGCCGAAGCAAGTTTAGAAAGTAGTCTTATACTCGTAGCCCTTTACTATCCTAATCTAGTAAAATACCGAGACGACGTCTACCTTAGTTAACTAGCGTACCCTTATAAGGTTTCTTAAGGTCTCTAGGATTAAGGGTAAGGGGTACCTATCCTACTTTATAATAGCGTTTAGCGCCCTATAATTATAGTAGAACCTAAGACCGCCCCTAGGTTTCTAGACAATAAGTACTAGGGCGCCGGCCTTCGAGGTCGACGGTCGTATATAACCCTTCTATAGTAAATCGTCTAAGGACTTCTAGAGGACGAGGAGCTCGTCCTTTAACATACTATATAGCGGACCCTAGGGCAAAGACGGCTAGGATCCGTTAGGTAAGGTCTAGAGTTCTACTCTATAATTAGTACTAGGGCGGTAAGGCGCTAGCTTCTTAGCTTCCTACCGTATAAATAGCGGGGCTATATATTAAATCTCCGGTAGTAGGCGAGCGCGAAGCTCGTTAATGTTAAGTAGGGGCTTTCCTCTAAGGGCCTTCTTAATATCTTCGGCGGATGCCGTAGTAAAAGAGGTAGAGTCTCTATCTTCGACTTCTTCTAGATGTATAGAGCTTTCTAGTATCTACTTGTCTAATCTACCGTAGTAGAACTAGCGCTTTTCTAGCGTAGTCTAGACTCTATTATAGGCTTTCTATAGGTTTCCTAGTATAAGGGGGAATACGAGGTTAGGTACTACGTATGTATAGACTATCTATATAAACCTAGAGATCTCTATCCTAAACCTTACGACCCCTTATATAGGCGATCCTTTTATAGTAAAGAACGCGCCTTTTACCTCTCTATTCTTATAACTAATTATACTAAGTCCGAGCCCTTTTACGAGGTCTCCGTTTATTATAGCGTAGCATTAATAACCTTCGTCGATAAGAGCGGTAGTTCTAAAGTTATTTTTAAGGACTACGTTAGTATATACTAGGTTACTATTTATTTCCTTTTTTACCTCCTCCTATCCTTTTATTAATGCTTCCGTTACTCTCGTACCCTACCTTTAGGCGGGAGTTAGTCTTTTCCTGCGTTAAAAGGCATAGGTTCCTACTCTTTTAAATCGGTCTCTAGTATAGGCTTTACACTAGTCGTGTTAATTCTAGTAAAGGTAGGGCGTACTACTAGGGCGTATAGGTACTTTCCGATCTAATAACTAGAGGTACTATACCGAAAATATAGCCCTTTCTTATAACGTCTCTCTTTCTTAGTTACGTTAACCTAACGCGCTCTCTTTCCGCTACTTTCGTTTTAGGGAACGTTCGATTTTCCCTAGGGCCTCTATATACGCGCCGGTACTATAATAGTGTCGCTATTAGCGTCGATAAGGGTAGCGGTAGGTTACGTCTAATTCTACCTAGCTACTATAGTTAATAGGCTAGTGTCCTTATTCCTTCCTAGCTATTTCTTATAGGCTATATAGAACTAGTCTATAGTCTCGAGGTTAGTTATAATCCGCTCGACTTCTTTAGAGAAAGCGTAGTAGTTATTAGTTTTAGGTATAGAGGCCGTATAGATTTTCGCGAAGTTCGAGAAGGTGTTCTTTAGGTAACCGATCTTAGTAGCGTTAGTCTATAGGTCTTCTCTAGCGCTTAGGAGAAGGCCGTCGAATTCTAGCTAGTAGTCGTACTATAGTTGTCTTACCGCGTGTTAAAGGCTAGTAAGCTATTCTAAAGCTTTTGCCTATTCGTTACTATCCGCGAAGACTAACTTAAGTTACGCGAAAAAAGCTTTAGGGTCCTTACCTTAGGTCGCGCTCCCCTTCTTCTAAAAGTGTCTTATTTAGGCTCGCTCGCGGGCTAGGAGGGTGTCGTATATAGTATCCTAGTAGTACTCTATAGAGAGCGCTAGTTTTATAGTAGACCGAACATAGTAGGAGCTCCTAAGACGTAATAAGTAGTTATAGAAAGTTTCCGCTTAGCCGTCCTAGGAGGGAGGTTTTTATTCTTATAGGCTCGAGGCTTTATTACCGGAGCCCTACGTAGAAGAGGTAGTAAGCGTTTAAAGAAGGGCTCGTAGGAGATCGTTTATAGATATAGAGTCGTATAAACTACTAGAAGGCGCTAGGGGGTCTTTAGAGCCCGCCCCTTCTAAGGCGGCCCTTATACTATTTAGTTTAGCTTCTATCTACTACTGTCGAGCGAACATCGTCTTAAGAGCGTATCGCATTTCTAAGATAGTATATTCTTATAGGGAAACGAGGGGGTCGCCCTCTAGTTAGTTAGCGCTAGGGTTAGGTTAAAGGTTTATAGTAATCGAACTTAATGTTATAGGTAAACAACGTATATATAGGGGTTTAATGTAGTACTTAGTAAGTTCGATAAGGGAGGGAGAGGGTTTCCCTATAAGGTCCGTAAGAAAAGGTATAGGCGCTAAGGCTCGCTTATATATAGGCCTACTAGCTAATGCACTAACCTAAGGGCGCGCCCTTTATATATAGATAGCTTCTTAGAGTAAAATCTATAGAAGATCTAGAGAAGATTTAGTTCTTAAAGTACTTCTTAGAGTAGTCCTTAAAGTAGTCCTTAGATATTACAGGTAACATATATATAGTTAAGTAGTATAGTTTAGGAATTAATAGGTTCGATAAGGAGAAGAGAGTAACTAACTAGTTAGCCTTCGTAAAATACTATATAAGAGCTAAGCGCTAAGCCTTATAACTATATAGGCTTTGCCTAAGCCGATAACTAAGGGCTCGCCTCTAATAGAGGTATACTAGTACCTAGAGAGTAGTTATATTGTTATTATTATAGATCGACTAGATATAAGTACTAAGTAGCGATTTCGCGAGTTATTAGTTATAAGAGCTAAGTATAAGATTATATAGTATATTTAGTATTATAACATAATTAATCTATTATGTATTAAGGGCTATTTACGTTATAAACACGCTAGTATAGTAGAGACACCTAATCGCTAAGAAATTATAAGATATATAAAAGAATATATCTAAGGTGTTATATAGAATAAGATAGAGGTTATATACCTAGCTAATAGATTAGTTAGTTAGTTAGTTAATTCTTATAAGCTATTTATTATAGGCAAACGACGTATATATAGAGGTTTAGTGTAATTTAGTACTTAATAGGTTTAATAAGAGAGAGCAAAGGAGAAAAGGCGCGGTTACTAAGCCTTTCTATATAGGCCTAGCCTATATCCTACTTCTAAGGCTTGCCCTTTATACTATTTATAGTCTTAACGTCTATATAAGCTATTCTAAGAGTTACTTAATTACTATTGTTACTACTTAATCTTAAGTTTAATCTAGTAAAACAAAATTTAAAACTCCTCTATCCTTACCCTTCCTCGCCTTATCCTTATAGTAGCCTAGCATCCTAATTATTTGTTTAAGGAACTAGATTATTATCTTTACTATTTCTATATCTAGTACCTATTTCTCTATTAGACCGTCTACTAACTTCTCTATATATAGCTCTCTCTTCTTACTATAGCCTTCTACTAGCTAATAGATAGCTAGGTCTTTTACTAAAAGATCTCCCGAATACGGTATAGCGTAATTACTTAGTACGCTTAAGATAGTAATCTCTACTTAAAAGACCCTCTAAAGGACCTATTTTCTATCTTACCTAAATATAGTTAATTATTTATGTAGTACTAACTATTTAAAGCTTATATACTACGATAACTTTCGCACTATTTAAAAACTTTATTAAACCTTTAGGTAGAAAGGTATTATAGTCTATACTTTACTATCGTAAGTCTAGAGTTCGCTAAGAATTACCCCTATAACTACGCGCCTACTATTATATTAAGGAAACCTATATAGTATACTAGTATAGTAGTATACATATAGAAAACTATTACATTTCTTAAGCTATAAGACTAGTCTATTACTATCTTTGTTAGGGAATCTTAGACTACTAGAAGTATTTATAGAGACGTGTCTACGTAAGAGGATAGCTTATAAGTTAATTCGTTTTCTAATTAATCTAGCCGGGCTAATTAACCTTACCTAGAGTTCTAGGATTACGCCTAGCTAGATAGCTAACCGTAATATTTAGCGAACGTTTAGAGCGTTATACTTCTAATAACTATTTTATCTTAAAGGCTAAAAAGTGTCTAGCTAATAATAGATAGAATAACTTCTATAGGTAATTAGCTATATATATATATATATATATATATTATATTAATTAAGCGATTAATAGTAGAGTTATACTATGTTAAAGTTAAGGGGTAGAATTAATAAGGAGTAGGAAAATTTATAAAGACTTCTACTAGAGATAAGAACCTAAATAGGATTTTGTAACTCTATCTAGATATATACCCTTACCTATTAAATAGAGTAATAACACTATTAGCCTCTAGCTTGTCTCGAAACACTTTAAGACTACTCTTTTTAGACTCCTCTTTCTAAAACTGCTCCCTTAATTTACGGTATTTAGGACTAAGTAGCGGCAGTTCTATCTAGAGCCTTATATCTTACCCCTAGATATAGAGTGTTATTACATCGAGCTTCTTTATTTTAGCCACTAGATTTACAATTATCTAAATGGCGTTATAGTTAGGCTATGCTTGTCTAACAACACTAAAAATTGTACTCTATACCCTATATAAAAAGTTGTATAGGGGGAGCTTATTCTAGTCTAAATCCTTAGAATGATTATCCGGACGTAGTACATTAATCGTCCTAGCAGCTTTATATGCAGCTATATTAGGCTCCTGTAGAAAATAATTAGCAACATTTCTAATTACACTTCTTGTATAAAATATACATACGATGCCTTCTTCTTTGTAGTCGATAAGTTTGATAAGAGTAGTGAATATGACTTTAACGTATTCGGGATTGTTCTTACCATCCTTAAGTTATAGCAGTAGTGTTAAGGTAGCTATACCTTATAACAGAGATGGGTCTGCTCTAACACATGAACTTAGGTAGTGTTGTGAAAGACGAGAAGTAAACTGATGGGAGCATACAAGCAGTTATTGACATGCTTGGTGGCTGACTCAAGAAATTACGTCATTCGAATTCGCCCTACAAACAACCGCCATTTATTAGGTTGTAGTCTACGCGAGCCATTGCTAAGTGTTCTACAGTCTAGCTAAGACGGTAGTAGTGCTAGGCGAAAATCCTCCTACAGGACTATCGCTTTCCTTTTTCCTAGGCCGTCTTAGCAGTTATATATATCCCATCCATACGTTAATCCCTTGCCGCTTATAGACTGACTATACCGAGTGACTCGTATGTTATGTAAAAAGTTCTATAAGTAACTTCTCGGGGTGCTGCCTTAGATAAAAAAAAAGAAGCACTTAGTATAAGGATTATGTAGGTCATGCGCACTAGTTGGCTCCTCCTCGAAGAGCGTACTAGTGTAACCAAATGAAGCACTCCAATGGTGACCTGCCATATCTCTAAGACAATTGTAGAGTTTGCGTTCGATTGACGAAGTTGTGTTCGTCTAATCCCTGCTCCGTAGGCATGCACATGTAAGCATTGTAGTACTGATCTCTATGAATAATAGCATTGCTTGGTAGATTAAGCAGTTCTCGCGAGACACAGATACGTCGAGTAGAGCTACTAGTGTGATCTCCTTCGTCGATGAGATGCGTCATTGCTATAGCCGAACCTCGTTATCATGGAGAGATCAACCTCCCGCAGTGAATCGTCATTCGACCGAGGCTATCGTTCCGCGGGCTACTATGGTAGGATTCTGACAAGTCTACCTGTTGTTGATCGAGCCCTCCATACATGCGCAGCATATCGACAGCATGCCACAAGACCTACAGAATCACCGAGTCTGTCGAGCCGGAGACGTACTGGTATATACTTACTAACAGGTACCGCAAAAGCCTGATCCATGTAAGGCGACTACGTGAAGACGACTATTGATATACACTGAGTTAGAAAGAATCTCTTATGCTCGGCTGCAGATTAGTGTTTCTTCTTCCGCGCTCCCATCGTGAGAGCACACTCCGTCACTCCTTAGACAGTATGTACTTGATCGGCAACCGATGTGTCGGTAAGATCATCGAAGCAAGCATCCCTGACGATGTGGCTAATAGGACATGGCGAGGACCTTTGTCATATGATGGGGTTCGTCTACTTCTTTCAAAAGGGTCAGCAGATTACCGCGGTAGTCGGATAAGGAATAGATCTCCTTGTAAGCAAGAATATATATACTCTAAGAGCCTACTAGGTCTAAGAACTTTCTACATCCATTCTTCCTCTACCTCGATTCATTTATCGAAGATTGTAGTCAGCGACTACAGTATCCTTTTTCCTATCTACATTATCGACCATTATACATACTATCCTTAGTACTATGTCTCCTTTCAAGACTGCCGTCAATCTTGCACTCCTGGCGGCTCCTGCTATCGCAGCCCCTCTCACTTTCGATGCTAGCGACAGCGGATTCTCTCGCAGGCAGGACTATGTGAGTGTTGAATACTCGCCACGTCATTAGGACTATAATCTGACAAGTGGAAGACCTTCAATTGCGATGCAGCTCCACCAGCAATGTTCCCTAGTCAGGGAGGACTTATCATGTATAGCACTGCAGAGAGTACTCTTCATCAAGCACCGTTGGCGCCAGGCTTATGTTGACTACATCTTTTCTAGAATTGTCTAGGAGAGATTAGATAAGAGGATTTTATACCTATAGTAGGCTCTAGGAGCTCTATATAAAGACACTAATAATAGAAAAGGGCATATCTATATTAGTATATAGAACTTGAAGATGATATATACGTAGTTTACTTCTAGTAATGGTACTATTTTATACGTAATCTACATGCAGCAATCGTACTTTTTTCTACGTTAGAATAAAGCTAAGTTTTCCGCTTAAATATAAGACTTACCAAGTATACACCACATGCGGAGTTTGAGTTATTTGTGCCAGAATTACAAGAACTACCAGGTCCTGCGCCGTCAGAAGAAACATATTTCGAATTCCAACCCCTAGGACAAGGACTAGTTGTAGCACAAGTCCCAACGCCGGAGGGGTGGGGTCCTGTAGCAGACACACAGACACCTACAATGCAAAGAAGATTAGTGAAGCGAAATGATCTAGACAAGATGTTAATCACCAGTTTCTGAACGCTGGAAGAGACACCCATGAAAAGCGAAGCTAGGTGAGGCAAAGCAGGCAGAAAGGCCAATAAGAGTAAGGAATTTCATAGTGGATAATAGTTAGGTCGAGTACGGAGGGCCTATGTGCTGCTTATGCTTAGGTGGAGGTAGAAAGAGAAGCTGTGTGCCTGTAGGTTAGCATGCGTAGTCGAGCAGCTATTTATGCCTTGAACTGGGCGTGGTTCTGCCATGGTCCCATCAAGATCGAAGTGGTGCCACGACTTTTAGGTTGACAGGGGCCATACGCTACTAGCCTTAGCCTTTCGACTCCATCCTCCTAAGATTGGACTTATTAGTGAACTAGTGGTATGCATCCGAACGTCAAAATCACGCGAACGCATATAAAATCGAGGTTTCCTTAGATAGTTCAACCGTAGCCAAGTGCTCTCATTAATGCAGGAATAGAGCTCAACCGTGTTGAAATTCGTTAGTTAGAATAATCGGCGGTTTTTTTTGGAGGCCCAAAATCGCTTAAGCCGGCGATTCATCGAAGAATTCTTTATATTCATGCTATGCCCCTGTAACGCATAGTTTCCGTCGTGCCGTGCCCCTGCCATACATGGCTGCCACTTTGCTATGCTACCACAATGTGTTAGCTAAATCCCGCGGACCGCTTGTCTTCATCCAATCGTAAGTCTTTCCATTTAATCGGTTCCTAGCTAAGTATCGTGATAACATGCAACTCTAGCCGTAGTATCAGATAACCACGTCGACACTCGTAAACGAACCTCCCATAATAGCTTGCCGTCGCCTTACTCTAGGCCCCCTTGTAGCTTAACAAAGCAAATCAAGGACATCCTTATCTAGAACAACAGTCGCAGATTTTTCGAGATTTGTAACCTTCCGGAATGAAACGCCTAGCCCCACACATATTGGTAGTTAGGCCTAAAATGTACGAGATTGTTATCCGCCTCCTACGATTTTTACTAGCGCACCTCCCATCCCTACTCTTAGCACCTCCCGGCTGGCCCGTACGTACGGCTACGCACACAATATTGCTAGCTCTAAACGCATGATTTAAGCAGGCTCGGGTGGTTCCTTATTATAGTGAGGCGCTTCACTTAGTGTTTTTTGTTGTAAGATAAACGAAAAACACTAAGTGAATGTTTACTATTATTGTTAATTAGAGACATAGTTAAGGCGCTCGCGTAGATGATTAGTAAGCGCACACACGTATAAAACCAGTTTCAGGTAGTTAGTAATACAATCATGGTTTTTCTCGCCTAAAATCTAACCTCTACGCGATTCGACAGTTATAAGCCTAGTTTAACGCATAAGACCCTACAGAAGAAGATCCTACTCGAACATAGCGCTATAAGTAACAATAGAGAGTACGTACCTACCCTAATATATGCCTATAAAGGAGATAATATGCAGCAATTACTTAAAGTTCGAAGAGTACTACGCCTAGACAATAGCAAAGGCTCTTTAACTTAACATATAGAAGTACATGTAGGTAGAGACAACTAACGGCATAACGGAGAGAGTACCTAAACCACCCTCGGTAGAAATCCTAAGACTCGACCTCCCGAAAGCCGCCCTAGACATATATAACGACGAGAGCTAGAAGCTATTAAAGCGATTATACGACTTCTACTAATTATAGGTAGTAGTCGCTACCTAAGAGAAGGAGAACAAGAAGGAATTCGATACTTATAAAAGGGCTATAAAGGCTTACTTTAACTGTACCCTTCCTCCTATAGTAGTAGCTAAACTTAACCGCGGCCTAGTACTCCTAGCTTTCTAGTAGGACTATATTAGGAAGATGTTCGAACCCTTATAGTCTATTAAGAGGAAGATCCTAGGGGATCTTTACTTAAAACTTATAAGAGGACTAAAGGCGGACGACATAGAGAACTACTTTATAAAGTAGCTTAATCTACGCTATAGGCTAGAACAAGAAGGCTACCCTCTTTTAGCTACTGTCGAAGAGGACTACTACTAGATGTTTAAGGATAAGGTAGACATAGTATAGGGACGCATTATGGCGGGTAATCCCGAAGACTCTCTACTTAAACTTATTAATAAGTTAAGGAACTTTATACGTAGAAGACCTAGGAAATTTTATCTAACTAACGTAATAAGGAGCGAAGAGGCTATAACTACCGCTAACGCTACTCTTTAAGGAAAGGACGACTAGGTATAGCTAACTTAGGAACTAAGGACACTAGTAACCCTATGTAGAAGGTAGACTAGTACCCCTAACAGCTAAAACTACGAAATAGGGACCTGTCCTATTATAAACCACTTAAAAAGGCCCTCTAAGGCAGATATAACCCTAACCTAGAAGAAGGAGTTTAATTACTATAAGGACTTCCTACGTAAGAACTCTAGAGATAGGACACGTCGCCTTAAATTTAAGGACCTAGTAGTACTAGCTATTTATAAAGAGGAGGAAAACAAGAAAGTAGAGAACAAGTCCTTAACAACCACAAATTAGGCACTAGTTACCGATACCTCTAAGGACAAGACCCCGAAGAGAAGCTATAGAGAACCGCCTATATTAGTAAATGTAGTACGCGTACTAAAAACATACGTAGCGATAGCTACTAGGTCTAGCGACGATAAGGATAGATAGCTACTTAATGGAGGATCGAACACTTACGTAGTAAACGACCCTACTAAAGCTAACTTTAAGGTAGATTCGATATCTTATAGGTTAAAAGTTCTTATCGGGGATACCGTACTTAAGGTAGTAGCTAAAGGAACAGCTACACTTTACGTACTAGACCTTTATAGAGGATCGGTTAAGATTTACCTAAAAGACGTTCTATACGTACCTAGATTCTATACTAACCTAGTAGCCTCCTCTTAGATAAGGAAATTCGGACTATTCCTAAACGAGAGAGACGACATCTAGTACGATAAGGACGGAGCACCTATAACCTAACTTATACGTAGATAGGATTTACCCTACCTTAACGTAGTAACCCTACTAAAAGGAGAGCCGGTAGCAATCTACTAATAGCCTACAAATTAGGTAGGAAAACCTCTACCTATAGAGGATGCCTACCGTTAACATTAACAACTATAGAAGACTATAGCGTTCGTAGCTTAGAACAGTCGTAAACCACTCTTTCTAAGAAAATTGACTACAAAACATTAGCATAAGGTACTCGGTCACCTAGGGAAGGAGAAAATCGATCGACTTAAGACTATAACTTTAGGAGCTATAGTCGTAAAAGGGGATAAAGGAGAAGTAGTCCTACGTACATACGAGTGCGATACGTATGCCTAATCTAAGGTCTATAGGGTTATATCTAGACGTAAAAGGTTTAGCATACGTATACCTACACTATTTAGGGAAGTATTAATCGACATCGTCGAGTTTAATCCGGCATTTAACGGCGACAGGTATATAGTTTATACGTTTAACGTAGTCATAAAGATACACTTTATATAGACTATGCCATTAGCAAATTAAGTAGCCCTAGTAGAGTGCTATTAGGAACTTAGACGCTTCGTACGAGCTATAGGTAGGGAATTAGTTATCCTAGCCTTAGACATAGATCCTAGGTATAGTCTTATCTTCCGAATAGAGCTCTAACAGGATAGTGTATAATAGAAACTAACAGCGCTATACACGCTAGAGCAGGATCCCGTAGAGAGAGCCGGGAAGTCTATTACTTAGGTAGTACGATCCCTTACTATCGAAGGAAATCTACCGGAAGGACTATAGCTAGAACTAGCCGCTACCGTAGCATACCTACTTAACAGGACTCCTACGGCCGCACTAGACTAGAAAACACCCTTTAAGGCAGCTACTAGGAAACGACTAATGCTATCTTACATCTATAAGGTAGGAGCTCGATTATACGTATATAAGACATTCCTACATAATCTACTACGTAAGTCGAAGCTTTTAAGTAGATGCTACATTAGATACCTAGTCGGATTCGAGGGTTACAACGTATATCGAATCTAGATACCGTCCTAAAAGAAGGTTATTAGGACGAGGGACGTCATCTTTAACAAGAAAGCCCGCTATAAGGGAGAACGAGATCTAGATATAAGCTACGTAATAGGGGATCGCCTAGACAATATACTAATAGGCACCTGATCGCGCCAACGTACTTAAAGTTCTAGTCCTCCTAAGGTGTATAGGTATCTTACCTAACAATTTAACTAACTCTAGTTAAGATTAGGTAGATGCTCTACCTACCGCTTAGCGCATAAATTAGAAATGTAGATTACAGAATACTATTAATAGGAGTAAGACATTAAGAAACATCTACTACTCAGCCTAAGGTACACTATAGAAACTATCTTAGATCGATCCTAACTCAGTTACGAAACGATCTACCTAATAATATAGAAACAAACGTCCCCACAAGACCCCCCTATTTTAGAGCTTAAGTAGAGCTGTTAACTAATCTTTAAGAACGAAGGGAAGAGGAACGACCTCTTAACGTTTACACGAGGCCTTTTAACAAAGATCTACGCTACACACGCAAAGAAAAGATCTAGCATACCTGTAAACCGCCAAACTAAGATGATAGAAACTAAAAGCATAAATACAATAGCATTCCGAGAAGCACGACTATGTGAGATTCTAAATAACAATTAATAGAACCTTCGTACTAGTATAGAAAGAAGATCACTCTAAGGATAACCTCTATAACCTCTAACCTAGGTCTAGAATATAAACTTACCTTAAAGGAAGATTAAGAATTTAAGGCTCGCCTCTATCTAGAGACACACTGATAAACTACACACTCAGATACATACGCAACTACATTGTTAGACGTATATTTAGATTCCTAAGTGCGCTAATTGGCTAGTTCTCTATAGACTATACAAATAGATGTAGTTAACGCCTTCCTAAACGCTAATCTTCTTCTAGAACTAATTTACCTATACCTACCTAAGGTGTATAAGAGACACAAAAACGTACGGTGGAAACGACTGAAATCGTAAGAAAAGCACATGCTAGTAAGCTTTATGAATTCCCCGAAGCTCTAGTATAAAAAGCGTCGTTACACCTCTACGTGAATCTTAGCCTAATACAGATGTATAGACTGCCTAGCTATTTAACCCACCCAGAGGTTACGTAAATTATATTCCTTTCTTCGTAACATATATTCTGACCTAGGCTTTATTATTAAGAAATTCACGCTAAGTCAGCTGACGAACTGACAGATAATCAACTTAAATCAAGCGCTACATGATAAGGAACTTACATGGAAATGGAATAGTTTCGACGGAATTATGATCACCTAAAACACGAGAGACGAAGAAGTCGGATAAGTTACTTAAGCTTATACATCGCGAAGATTGCTTAAAAGATATCGATATATCATTACATATCCGTAGGCGACGTATATCATGCACCTCTCACCCGTATTAACTATTAACCTGAATAGAAGTCCGATAAGAGGATGCGACGCGCTCTAGACCTAATTAATAGACTTT